>VZTU01030660.1:0-122435 GCA_013400835.1 Zapornia atra
GCCTTTCAATACCTGAAAGGTGCATACAGACAGGAGGGCAATCAACTTTTTAAAAGGGTAGATAATGGCAGGACAAGGGGGAATGTATTGAAGCTAAAGGAAAGCAGATTTAAATTGGATATTAGGGGGAAGTTTTTTACAG
This sequence comes from Zapornia atra, assembly GCA_013400835.1. Lineage (NCBI taxonomy): Eukaryota > Metazoa > Chordata > Aves > Gruiformes > Rallidae > Zapornia > Zapornia atra. The sequence continues at coordinate 143 of VZTU01030660.1, forward strand.
AAAGAGTGGTGAGGTGCTGGAACAGTCTGCCCAGAGAAGTAGTGGATGCCCCGTCCCTGGAAGGGTTTAAGGCCAGGTTGGATGGGGCCCTGGGCAACCTTGTGTAGATCCAGGCCTGGAGGTTGGTGGCCCTGCCTGTGGCAGGGAGGCTGGAGCTCTATGATCCTTGGGGTCCCTTCCAACCCATGCCATTCTATGATTCTATGATTTATTATATATCTCAGTCACAATAAAATTAACTTCTCCTAACCTCGTTCCATCTCTTCTTCTTTCTGCATAAATCTAGGTTTAGGGTTCTAGATACAGAAATAGATGTGAACACACTCACAGGAATAGCAATAAATTCACGTTTCCATTCAATGCACCAAGACAAATCCTGTTCGGCACAGTAACAGGTTTTATTATGTAGTCAGTGTTGGCAAGTAGACAAAATACCTGATCTTCCAAAGGACACAGAACAGACCTGTAACAGGCTTCAGAGTGGTCTTCCTCTGTAGACCTCACATCTTCATTTGGTAGTGCTTACCTTGCGAAAAGAAGGGAAACAGAACTTCAAGCAAGTAAAAGAACATCTTTCCTCTGGCTTGGTATTTATCTCTTGCAAGAGTCCACGTGAATTCTTGCTGGGATGTTTCTGATTCCACAGGAGGCAAGTAGGGCTTTTGGATTTTCACACTGAATTGTGAGCATATGGCGATCTTTTTAAGATATTACATGGCATAGCTACAGGCTGTTCCTCCCTGATCTGAAATGCTTTTTGCATTAGCAACATTATTACTCCAGAAACCAGAATTATTTGCAACCATTTATACTGTAATTAAAAACAAATTAAAACCTTTATACACCTATCCTAGAAAAACTGAAGGGGTGCACAATTATTTTAAGAAGCCTGTTTTCATAAAAATGCCCAAGAAAACAAATAAGCAAAATTTATTTACTACTCTCTATGTATTTTCAAGCTAAGCATTTAGATTTAGAATGAAATTTCATCTCACATTTATTAACATATTTCCCATTGCTCAAAGTCTTGTGGGTTTATGCTAAAATATTTTTTTAGCGATGAAGCCAAAACCCAGTAAACTTTTGAGAAAAAAATCTCATTTAGTGTTAAACATGTTGTCTGTGCCACAAGGGAAATGCAATAGCTTGATTTCTAAACCATTATTGGCTTGAGGGAGGTTAGCAAAAACTTACTTTGACAAATGAACTCATTATTAATGCAAGAATAGGATAAATACACTATAAAAGGGTACCTAAATTCTATTTAACATAACTACTTCTGCCTTTGTAAGGAACATTCTTGTAGGCATTAAACCTGCCTCTTTTTTTTTTTTTCTTTTTCAGTTTCCTAAGGGGAATCAGTCTTAGATAGTAGGAATTAAAAGAAGAGAAACATGGAAAAATAGATTTGTTACACCTGGGATGCTAGAAAGGAACTCATTTGTGAAATAATTGTTTGAGCAGAATTACAGCCTCCTCCTCTGCTACTTGCATTCAGCACTCTAGGTTCTAAGTCCTCATTTCTGAAAGTTACAATCTGATAATAATAGTAATAACACTAGTACTAGCACTAGAAGCTTCAAATGATGATGTGTTCCCTTTGTGTTAGGTATTACACAAATACAATTGAAATGGAAAGATCAAGGGAAAAATAGATGCTATTATTTTTCCCATTTCACATCAATGAGTCACAATATATTTAAGCAAATTTCCAATGTTGTCCTGAGTTAGGGTTTGATTCTGGAGTGAGGGTTAGAGCACACAGACATCTGAATTAATCTTTGCTTGCATGCTGCAGTTTCCCTCTGCCTCCTGTTTGTTGCTTTGATTGCCCACGTTAGGCACCTCTTGTAGTACATGCAGGACACATGCCTAGGCTTCCTTTGAGTGAAAATGAGTGTGCATGGAAAGGAAGTGTAGGTTGTAATCTCCACTGTTTCACTTAAAATCAAAGAGGATGACAACGGGGGATCTCCCAAGGATTGAGACCTGAACCAGATGAGTGTAGCTGTGTTTGATCAGAGGTCCATCTGACACAGCATTTCACCTCCAATAGCGATCAGTGCAAGGTACTTACAGTGGAGATAAGAGCAGACAAGCATGCACCATATGCTCACTTACCTGCCTTTGTCCTTTTAACACAATTAACATCTTTTGTGTTTCATAGCCATTGTTGTCTTTTTTCCCACACCTGAAATCTTCCAATCTCTTTTTAAACCTACAGGAACTCTGAAACCTCATCAGTTCTCATGGCAAGGAGATACATATCTTAAATCTACCCTTTGTGACATGGTCTGGGTGTTGTTTTTTTGTTTGTTTGGTCGGTTTTTTGTTGGGTTGTTTGGTTTTTTCCTGAAAGCATTGCGCCTAATTTCCCATGCTGCTCTTACTGAAAGAGACAGAGAACAGCTTCCCACCCTTTGCAGGCCATGCTTTATTTTGTAGATCTCTTGCGTATTTTCTCTCCAGCCACCTCTCTTCACAGGCTACATAATCAGATTTTACTAGCAATTCGTGGACAAAATCAATGTGACATTTCGATATGCCTTACCTTTCTGTCACTTTTCTTTTTCCTCTCCTACAACCTCCTTCAAAGTCAGGAGCAAAAGCACATGCAGAGTTCAAAATAAAGATCTCATATGTTTGTACGTCAAATCTCATGCAATTTCATGAATTGTAGAACAGGGTTCTGCTTAATGGTTTTGGTTTTTTTTTCTTCTCTCTCCCTACAGGTCTTATATCTTGATTTTCTTTTTTGACCAACAGTAAGCACTGAGTTGATGTTTTCACAAAGTGTTACTATAACACCAAGAACTCTTTTATAGGGGTCATACCCTGCTGAGAATACACATGCTCACTCCCCATGCTCCCCCCCCCGCCCCACCCACCAGTGGGATGAGGGAAAAAATTGAAAAAGGTAAAACTTGGGGGTTGAGAGAAATACGGTTTAATAGGACAGAAAATAATAATAGGACAGACTAATAATAATAATAATAATAATAATGTCAAAAGAACATACAAGTGATGCACAGCACCATTACTTACCAGCTATAGCTAATGCTCAGCTAGTTCCCAAGCCTCCCCACCTTCTAGTTATATACTAAGCATGATGTCATGTACTATGGAATGTCTCTTTGGTCAGTCTGGATCAGCTGTCCTGGCTGTGTCCCCTCCCAGTTTCTTGCTGTACACCCCTGCCTTCTTGTTAGCAGGGCAGGATGAGAATCATAGAATCACTTGGGTTGGAAGAGACCTTCAAGATCATCGAGTCCAACCCCAGCCTAACCCTGCCTAGTCCACATCTAGACCACGTCCTCAAGCACAACATCTACATTACTTTTAAATACCTCCAGGGACTCCACTTCCCTGGGCAGCCTGTTCCAATATTTGACAAACCTTTCAGTAAAGAAATTCTTCCTGGCCTAAATCTCCCCTGGTGCAATTTCAAACCATTTCCTCCTGTCCTATTGCTTGTTACTGAGAGGAGAGACCAACCCCCACCTCTCTACATCCTCCTTGCAGGCAGTTGTAGGGAGTTATAAGGTCTCTCCTCAGTCTCCTTTTCTTTAGACTAAAAAGACCCCAGCTCCCTCAGCTGCTCCTCACAGGGCTTGTGCTCCAGACCCTTCACCAGCTTTGTTGCCCTAAGCTGAAAATACCTTGGCTGCTCAGCGAGCTAAACTGTTAGCATGTTATAACAGTAATTTCATCCTAAAACCAAAACACAGCACTGTACCAGCTGCTAGGAAGAAAAATAATTATATCCCAGCTAAAACCAGGACAAATTCTAAAATACCTAGAAGTTTTTTAAGTTGTTTCCTTTCAGGTGGTTCTTTCCCCAGTCAGCACTAGAAGGTATATTAAAATGTTTCCTTTTATTAGAAATTGTTTCTATTTCAGTCTATTACTCAGGTGCATTTTTTTGGTAATAAAGATGAAGATGATAGAGAGGTCCTTATGTTGACAAAAAAAAAGTTTGTATATGGCTTGTCTGAGAAACATTATTTGAGAAATTCAGGAGAATGTAACAGAATGTTTCCGATCCTATATTAGGTAGGTATATTAGGTATATTAGGTGGTATTACTTCTCCCCATTTTAAAATGTCTTGTCTTTTATATAAATTTCTCTGTGATACACCAAAGGAAATTATATTTCCTGCATTAGATTGGAAAAAGTAAACATATATTGAGCTTAAAAGGCCAGATCATTGAATTAAAATAATTGATGTATATGAAAAAGAAGCTGTGAAAATAAAAGATAAATTGAGAGATGCGATGCTTTCTTAAAATGTTCTTCAAATGACATTTAGTCTTCTTATGCAAATGCATTCATTTTATATTATAAAAGGATCATAAAATCCAAGCTAATAGGTCTGAACTCCATCCAGAAGACGCATCAAAACCAGAAGAGGACACATAAAACTGCAGGCAAAACAGAATAAACAACAGCCCACGGTGGATCTGGGATTTAATAAAAAAAGATACTCTATTTGATGAACACTCACTACCCCTGCAGAACTGAATACACTAGAAACTATATAGTATGCACAGAGGTGGTTTTGTCTCATATGCTTTCTTTAATCAGAGTATTCAGAATATGCTGCTTTGGTTTAGTCCAGTTATTTTCAAAATTTACCACTAGTGCATACCTGTTGTAGCTAGCAGGTTCCTATCTGAAAATTCAGAAGTTCAATTTCAGACACTCACCCATGTGTGGATAATCATCACAGAATTACCTGTAAACATCAGCATAGCTCAGTCTAGGACTGAAGGACCAAGTCTGAGCTTAAATAGATTCCTGGACCAATCTGCAGAGCCTGTGTGAGTAGAGGTCCCAAGTGAGGCTGATCAAGGCACTTTAGGCCTATTAGTGCACTCTTGGCCCTCCGTTCACAAATCGCCTAAAAAGCCTTCTGAAACTCTTCAAACCACCAAATCAAAATGTTATTTACAAGCAAAAAATATTCTGCTCAATTTTATCATTGCTTTTTTTGTTCTCTTCTTATGCAAATTTCTTCCTGCATTTTCAGCTCTACCCATCTGATCTAAAAGGAAGCATTAATCTGCATATATTCTGGAGCTGAAGCCACCACCTGCTTCATGCGTTTTACATGTGATATATATCCAAAGTATGCTGTAATAACAAATTTCAAACCACAGTCAATTCCTCTAGCCAAGAGGATTTTAGGGGACCTGGCTTGATCATCTGCAAATACACATGACCTTGCATGATCTTACCCCGAGTTGGTTTTGATCTGATCAGATGCAAGACATGTCCAAATCAGAATCAATATAGTTGCAAAACGCTGGGAGTAATGGCAAAGCAGCTCATCTGTACATGTAAAGCTGGTTTGGAAGAAGTTTTATTTCTGAAAGTATACCCTCCTTTAGAATAAGCTGATACACGATTTTTCAATCCAGTAAATAAGGGAAGACAAGGTGCTCATTAAAAGTAACGTACCTGAGACCTTGGCTGCATGCTGCTGTAAATGTATTATTATTATTCCAGTGACAGTGGTAGATCCTTAGAGAAATGTTCCTGTGAAAATACAGTCTGCAGATGTCTGCAAGACTGACAGTCCCTACAGTGATTAACATACAGATACCCTCATGCAGGTCCCTCAGCACAATTTTTATTGTTATTGGTCTACCTCCACCTGTGGACAAGCTCCTATTTTTCTATTTGTCTGAAAGCAAATAAATACAACCTGTAATGTCTTTATAAAAGAAATTTTCCATTTCAAACAAGAACAAAGTCCGGAACAAGACAGCTGACAGAATCATTTCTGCATGATGTATGATGGTTTCTGCCTGATGTATGATCCTTCCTGCTACATTCTGCCCATCTGCAGAATACAGCTCGGTAAGCAATATTTTCGGGTGACAGATAACTTATGTGATTTGGCTCATCATCATCAGCTGAGAAGGGAAGTGTGATTCTTGGCTGGTTGACCAGTCAGAGTAAGCATGTCCCTGAGTGGCCAGCCAAAATGGTACCTGTCCATACCTTCCAGACTGGAGGTATGCTGGTTTGTCAGCATGCCGAGACACTCACATGAGTTTTCCCTGTCCTGTTGCCCAAGGATCTTGGGTTTCTGTGGGTCTGTTGTGGTTTTGTGGGTAAGTGAGCCTGTCAGTGCACGAGTATATTACAATATTACTTTAAACTATTTTTTTGTTTGCTTGCATAGGGAAAAGGGACAGCAGATTTTAGGGGAAACGGAAGGAGAAAAACATACTGTGGTATCAAAGAAGGTGCTGCCTACTCTGGATAAATTAAATATGTTTAAAAGTTTATCCACTTGATTATATTTGAAGCACCTGGGCTAAATCCATGCAGTTATCCCTTCATAGGCTATAGATGGATAACAAACAGCCAATTCAGGTTACAGATATTTTACTTTTTAGGTAGAGTGAGAGTGTATTTTTTTCTGCTTTTCTGATAAATTTTGCTATGTCTCTTAATATATTAAAAGGTCATTTCTCACTCTCATCATAAGACATTCATCTTGAATAACATTTCTACTTGTGAATAAAGCACTTTCTCATATTGAAGTGGTAGGGTAATAATAATTTTATCATTCTTTAAATGGTAAAATGCAGGCATTGCTGTAAATATGTCTGCTACAGACCTGGTTTAATGCCAATTTTCAATTCAGCTCAACTGTTCTTAATCTTTTCATTAGCAATTTTCTTTAAGCAATTCTCTTGGTTATATACATTGTATAATTTGCATAATCTGCGTGACTGGCTGAAACCTCTGTCAGGACATAGTAGAGGGGAATGTGTATGTAGGTGTAAGCAAAAGATGCATCTTAATATGGAAAGGGAAGAGAAGGGGGGAAAAAAGTCACGATGGGACCAGTTAAGCACTGGAACAGGTTGACCAGAGAGCTGGTAGAATCTCTGGCCTTGCAGGTTTTCAAGACCCAGCAGGGTAAGGCCCTACACAGCCTGATTTAGCTTAGGAGGTAGGGCTGCTTGGTGCAGGGCGTTGAACTGAATGATCTTGGGAGGTGACTTCCAGCCTAAGACTTTCCGTGATTTTCTGCATCAGGACTAACAAAACAGTAACCTTCTACTGAAGTAAACTACTTCAGCTGCTCATTTTATCTCACTAGCTTTTAATGTGGTTCCTCACTTATGCCAAATTAGCAAAATTAGCATTCCTTCACACACAAAATCAGCCTTGTTCGTATGCCATAATTACTTTCACTTCCCACCTTGCAAACTTAGGCAGACATCTCAATGATTAGATGTTATCATGCTGTTGACAATGTCTGCTTGCTTCTGAACATCTTTATGTCAAGGATAAGACACTGACTTCTTGTTTGTGGAACACTGGTTATGCATCTGGCTTAGTCCAGGGACACTTCCGATGAGACCAATTTATGGGGGACAGGAAAGGAAGCAGTTTCTTGGCTCTTCTCCATTTTTCTTCATCTCCTCCCCCCTACATTCTGAGTCAACTGCATGCTTCAAATCAGCTCCTAACCTGCTCGTTCTCTGGCTTTTTTCTGGATGTTCTTAACCCCTTTTTCATTGCTCAGGCTCACTGTTATGCTCAGGACTCTATACTTTCAGGAAGCAGCAGAAAAAAATTTTAAAAACCCCAACGATGATTAAGTTAGTTATGAAAGAATAAATACTACCTAATTCAGCCAGGAATTTCCTTGGGAAACAGTAATGTCAGCTATCACATGCAGCAACCTCCCAACCTCCTTCATTTTAATTTTTATGGTGGTTGTTTTCTGCTGTGTTTTTCTGAGTGCTTACTCTCAGTCTCCAGCAGTCTGTGCAATTTTTGAAACTACCCACCTTCTATAGCTAATTGGGATAATCAGAGAATTCAGATGATAGGTCTAAATCTTGAGTATAAGAATAATATTTCCCCCAACTATGACACTCAAATGATAATTCATGGGAGTCACAAGCCCAAAGTCAGAGTGTTTTCCTAACTAAGGGTATATTTTTCACTGGTTTCTCATGCTGATAAACTCTACCAAAGTCTTTCTGTAAGGTACAGTTTCAGATGACAACTACATCATTGACATAAATTACCAATGTACAGGTTGCACATCCTAGTGATTTGCTCTTGAAATATCTCATGTGTGAATCAATGCAAATGTTCTCTTGTAAGTGACTGCTGAATGGAATCACTCTCAAAGTGCTTAACGACTCACATTCATTAGGAGACACTTTACAGGCTTGCAAAACCTATGTTTTTATTGAAAATTCCAGAATTGTTAGCTCCACATTTTCATTTTTGGTTCACAGCAAATATAGCCTGTAGTTCAGTGAAAATTCAGGTACTACGTGAATGCTACACCTTTAGCTCTCAAATATAGAGTCTCATCCTTCCTCCGACTGACATTGCTGTGCTGTATATCTGCCTAGAAAGATGTCTCCATTTGCAATTAATAGTGTCAAGGCCCAGAGGGTTTAGCTGATGTTGTCCTTGCCCAGCTCACTGATGGGAGCTGTAGTGAAGAAACAAGGCTCAACAGAGGTCCTCTCCTCTTGTTTTGGGAGCAGACATAGTTTCTATCATGGAAATGTGGAGGAATGACTTGCACAACTGGAGAGCTGAAATGGATGGCTATAAACTCTTCAGGAGGCAAAGGCAAAGCAGGTGGGGTAGCCCTGTATGTTAGGGAGTATTTTGATTATCTAGAGCTTGACAACAGTGATGATAGGGTTGAGTGTTTATAGCTGAGAATCAGCGGGAAGGCCAATAAGGCAGATATCACAGTGGGATCAGTAAGGCAGATATCACAGTGGGAAATGGCTATAGACCAGGATCTTGTGATAAGGCAAGATGGACTCAAGTTGTGCCAGGGGAGGTTTAGATGGACAATAGGAACAAATTCTTTACTGAAACATTTGTCAAGCACTGGAACAGGTTGTCCAGGGAAATGGTAAAGTCACCATCCCTGGAAGTATTTAAAATATATATAGATGTGGCCTTTAGGATTTAGTGGTGGACTTTGCAGTGTTAAGTTAATAGTCAGACTCAATGTTCTTAAAAGTCTTTTCCAATCTAAATGATTCTATGATTCATGCTGAAGCTCTGGTCTCCTCCTGAGCTGCATTGCAGCCATGCCTGTGCCTGCCCACCTACTCTGGTCATCCACATCCTGACCCTGGCCCATACACTAGACATTCCAACTTGACTACAGACTTGACTGTCTGAAAGTACTTGGCTGGAAATCACTGGACTTCGGCTTACCTGCTCACCGTCTCCAGGCCTGGACTTCACCCTGACTTGCTGACATGACTTCCTGGTCTGATTCTGAACTTGCCTCATTGCTGTGATTCTGAACCAGCCTCATGGCTGAACCCGGGGTTTCACTTCCCTCAGGGAGCAGCCTGCACTTGCTATTCCCTGACAAATAGGCAGCAGCTGAGTTGCCTTGAGGTAACAGCTTACTTCCCCAGGGTTTTTTTTTGTACACAAAAATTAGTAATAGGGAGTTTGGAGCCCCATGTGAACTAACCGTAAAGGTTTATGTTCCACTATTGTTAAGACTGACTGGCACTTAGCATGAAGATTCAAGGGAAACTGTTCCTTGTTCCCTGACCCATAAAAATGAAACAGGGGATTGCAATATGAGAGACTCACCCCTTTCAGAGAGATGAGCTTTTAAAAATCATGCAGAGAACAATGGCACTAACATGATCTTTAAGCAAAACAAAAGCATTTTAGCAGTGTGTAATTTGGGTTGTAGGAAAACCAGCCCTTTCAACTACTCACAATTTGTATATATGACCTTATGTCCCAACGGTACCATTGGGTTTGCTTTTTCTAGTCAAACTGAGACGTAATTCTTGTGCAGTCACTGGAAAATTCAATGGTTATATAAGACATTCAAAAAAGTTGCTGTTTGAACTCTTCCTATCTGTCTTATTTTATCTGTTTGTAACTGGTAATTATGAGTTCACGCTGATCTACAATTTCAGTTTCTAAGTAGTGGTTTTTAAAAATAATTTGGTTTTAGTCTGTCTTATTCTTCTCCGGTAATACATTTCAAAGTTTGTGTGTAGTACTGAAATATCCATAAAGTTCCAAACCAGCTACAATTTTTTTTTGCTCTGTTTTAATAGGAGCTGCCCTGACTGAAAAACGGGGCGCAGCAGGGCAGAAAGGAGGGTGAAGGGAAAGCAAGTGAACAGTAGGAAAAAAAAGAATATACAAAACTGTGCATGAAGAAACAAGAGAAACACAGAGTATAAAAAACCCCAAACCAACAGAACAACAAACAGTAAAATCAGAAGGAAGAGATAGGAGGAGATTAAGAAAAGAAAAAGATATGAACGCTTGGTCACCACCCACAAATAGTTTAGCAAAATGTCAATTTTTATCCAATCTTATTCCCATACACTTGACATACTAAGTTAGCTGAAAGACTTACAAGCCAGTGTGACATTTAAATTTCTGAGGAAAAACAAAAATACTTGAGGTCAAATAGAGGATAATAAAAGGAAGAAAATTTTTTGCTGAAAAACTGCTTTTAATGGAATTAGAGGGATCATCTGAATGCAACTTCTTTGAGACTAGGGATAAGACTAGTTGAATTTTAAGAAATGGTAGTGCCATGAGTTTCTTGGGGATCTGTTTCTTTGGATAATGACCCCAAACTGGATGTTGTGATGTGGTTGAAAATCCTCCTTTTTCTAGATGATTGGTTGCACTTGTTTCAAAGAATAAATCACATGTCTGATAAGATCTGTCTTCCTTCACAGCCAGTTTATCTGCATTAATTCTATTTCTATTTAATTCCTCTGCTGTGGTATTCCATGGTTTCAGGGATTTTCTTTCTTTGTTCCCCCTGGGATTATTATAATTTAACTAGCCAACTGTGCATCAATTAGCCTGCTTGATTTTCTTCATTCCATGGTTGCATGACATCAGCAGTCTCTCAGTCCTTGGACCTCCTTAGCCACTGTGTCAGTCATGGTCAGGTGTAATCCTTTGGCCTCAGATCAGTGAGAGGAATGTTTTGTATTAGCAGATTAACACCGCCCCTCCAAATTTTTATCTTCTTGAGGCTGTCAGCAGAAGTTGCTTCTCTAACTTTGGTTTACTGACCCATTGAAAATAATGCTTGAGTTGAAAGTATTTAAACTAAGGAAAAAGAGCTAATCGCTGCTATTTTTTAAACAGCTCCTCTGGACCCGGAATATCACATGTTGGCATGCTTCCAGGCTCCTTTCTCGGTTAGCATTCCCATTTTAAGATGCTGGGAGCTGGATGTGGAGTTTCTGCCTTTGGCATCTGAGTTAGCATTGAGCAGAGTCATTAGGAATAGGCTGCTTGTTGAAAATTGCATTTGCCTCTGTTAAACTTAACTCCAAGTGGCACATTTGTGATGTTTACCCCCAAGATGACTTGATTATATTGAACAGTGCACTGCAAAGTGCTGGTAACTACAGGGCTGTTAGCCTAAGCATCCCTGCTTAATAGCCTTTTGGTCAAGACAGCTATTAGCACTGAATTTCTGTGGGAACATGGCACATTATACTCACAGGCCTCTTAAAAAAAAGTGGTGTAGAAAGACTGTGCCACACAATTTTGATCTCTGCCAAATAAGGACTTTGTCTGCCAGTGATCGTAAATAAGATGGGAGGTAGATCCCAAATGGCAGGCATGTGAGCTTGTAGAGATACAATGGTATAAACTGTTGTCACTTGAGAATTTTTTCATCATATTTAGATAAACAGTATTGAAATCCAGGATTTCCCCCAACAGGACAAAACTTTGCAAATCTCCAGGTAACATCAGCATGCTTATACTGCCCATAACAGAGGTTTAGGTTATCTCTCAGAGGTCTGAAACAGTTGCTACACGAAATTACTAATCTGCTTGTAAGCTCCGTGTGGATTTGTTTTTAAATGTCTAAGTCTAGGAATGCCTAGCTAATGAAGGAACAGCAAAAAATTTCTAGTTTGCTTTTTTTTTCCCTATTGATTGATGTCTTGTTCTTCTCCAGCAGGATATGAGTACCAGTGAACAAGGCTGCTTTCCTGATTCATATTTACAGACTAGATTCAAAATAAGGGGATAGCTGTTATTACAGACATCATTGCAACATCTGCAAGGTAGTAATACTCACAACCGTGTATTCCCTAAGGAGTGTATGGAAGAACTGGTCATCCCAGGGAGGGGTCCAATATCAGAGACTGCACCTCAGTAGTAGTCACATGGAAAGTACTAAAAAATAAGGCTGTCTTGAATTCCACCCTGTGTCTTTGATGCCTAACTCAGTCAAATAAAGGTCTTGATGATTACACCATGTCTCCTCCTTAAAACAGTCTGTACAAGCTTGAAATAAGCAGGGATGTTATCTGTCTTTTGTTTTAAACTGAGTTTGTTGGAGGATAAGATGCTATTACAGTCCTGACCCCTCTTCCATACCCTCTCTCCTCCAGAAGCAAGTTCAGTAGTTCATGTATGGAGAAGCCAAGCTGGTTTCTTTCCTCCCTCCAGTCTCACATTCATATTTCTGACTAGGGTTTATTGTACGTGTGTGGTGTGAAGGAGGAGGCAGGGTTGGTCAGGAGGGTTGTACTTCCTTTCTGTTGGCACTAGTCCACCATTAACTGGCCCATACTGAACTCTTACTGATCCAGAGAGGATAGGAACCTCTTGTGTTAATTCTTTAGGGAACTCTCTGGAGAAAGAAAAGGCCCAGTTGCAGCCTTTTCAGTAAAGATAACTTATGCAAACCTTTCACAGAATAAAATACTGCCATGGGAACACAGACTACAGACCAGGTTTTCTTTTCCCATGAGTACTAACTACCTTGGAGGATTAAATTTTTAGGCAAGAAATTTCAAAGACTTCTGCAAAATGGGACAGTTTCAGCAAGGGTTGTTTTCCAATCTGTTCTGGCTTCTTTCTGCTTCAGGCATCTTTCAGGAGGCATGAAATAAGCAGTAGAATCCCTTCAACACATCCCTTCCCCTACATACAGCTAGGAAATGGACCTAAGAGTACCACAGCCTATGTGGTAGACTATTCTAACAACTTAACTAGAATAGTTAAGTTGTTAGAATAGACTAACTATTCTAACAACTTAACATATAAAAAGGATCTATCTGCTCCTGTGACTGTGATAAAAAATCCACTGTGAGAAGGCCTCTCTTAGATGTATATTAACAGATCTCAGACTACTTCTACTTCAGGAAGTTCTCAGATATTTAGAGGAACATCAGTTATTTGTTTTGTGCTAGCTACATTCTGAACTGCTCAGATCTGTTAATGCTGTGGCATTTCTAGCCATGCTAAGAAGCAGAAATTTAGACAGTAGGAAAATACCAAAGGAGAAACAAACATAAGCAGCTACAGAATTTGTGTGTTTTCAATAGCAGAAAGCAAAAACCCAAAAATTTTAGGATTGCAATTTTGACCATAGATAGATGCTACTTATATCTTATTTCAAATATGCCTTGTGTTTAACCACCTGTTTGCTTGAGTTTAAATCTGATGCTTTATCTTTATAAGATGTGGTTCTTCAGTTGCTGTTTCTTCCTATAAATCTTTCTAGAATAGATTTTTAAAAAGAATTAATCATGTCTGCTGTAAAAATTTTGTACTACCACTTCTGAGATTTGGATGAATCTTTAAATATGCTCAACATATTTCCCAGCCTATTCTGAAAGGTGAGGTATTCTACATAAATTTCCCATGAAACAAAAAGACATTATTTGTTTCCATGGCAAAATAAGTTTCTTTTCCTGTAATCACTTTGTGTATTTGTACTCATGACACAACCAATTTGTTTAAAAGCAGAAGGAATAAAGCATGTTGACCAAAATAAAAGAGAAGGGCAGTCAAACTACGGGAGATAGGTTACCTAAGATACAGAGGAGGAGGTAAAAGTAGTCTTTAAGTTTTAAAAATGTTACAAGGGATTTTTTTTTTTTTTAAATTGATAGAATACACTCAGGTAGAGTCCAAGGATGGTCTCAAATAAATACAGAGTTGAAGATCTCGTAACATGTGTGATTGTATAATTTGAATTTGTGCCACAGTTTAAAACCTCCAAGCAATCACAGTCAAAAATTATAAAGGACCTCCCTGCCTCATGCACGCAAGTTAACAAACCGGGACACTCATTAATTTTACAAGTGAATATTCCTTTTGGCACATCTTCATTTGCCTTAACTATTGAAGCTCTCTTTCCAGATTCATAAATTTTGAAAGCAGTTATGAGAAAATAACAAAATTTATGGTCACTTAGCGCTCTGAAATCTTCTGGCCAAACACAGGCAGCAGGCACCCATCGCCAGCTTCTGAAAGGGAACATCCATCAGCTTCAAATAGAGATTTGGGGTTACGTGTAGCCTGTGACAGGTTATATCATGATTCACTCCAGTCACACAACAAGCAAAATTTTAATTGTGATGTCAGCTGGAATTTGTTGTTTACCTTTACGCAGTGAAAAGCTGATCAGAGTAAAATACAGTGCGTAAGGATGCGGGCAGCAGTAGCACGGGTTATCCTTGATGCTTACAGCTGGGGGTAAGACAGGCAACTTGACACAGCTTTCGCAGCCAACAGGCTAACTTGAAGCCTGGGTTAAATTTATGGTAAGGTTGATTTAGGTCTGGTTTTGGGAGATCACCTGCCCTTTACTTAGAAGATAAAGTACACAAACTATCTAAATAATCCTTTCTTTTGAATTGTATAGTAGCACACTAAGATGGTGACTGAGGTGAAACTTCTGGTTTTAGAGCATGAGAGTAATGGATTTTTATAAAATGCATTGCAGTACATCAAAATAAAAAGCTTGGGAGGGCAGGAGAGGGGGCTGGAGTCTCACCCAGACTGCTGACATCCACTAATGCAAGCTGCAATCAATCTTCTCTTCAGGCTCTTACAGGTACAATTACTCTTATAATTGCTACACAGATATATGTGAGACTAGACCGTGCTCAAATAAGCAAATGTGGGAGGAGGTCTGTAAGGTCAAATAAGCAACTGTAATGATTTTATTAATGACTAAGGACTGGGAGGAATCTCAAAAGGTCTTCTAGTCTATCCTGTTCCTCAGAGCCGATAAATAACTAAAGCTAGGCTGCTCCCAAAGAATGTTTCCCTAACCGGTTCTCAAGGGAGACCTGTCCTCCTCATTCCAATGATAAAGGTGGCCCTGTGCTACCTATGCCAGTTGCTTTACTATCGAGATCATCACAAGATGTTTTTCTAGCCTGGATGTTCCTTTTTGCAGTTTTCTTCAGTGGCTGTTTCCCATGTTATACTTATGCAATTAATTATTCTTGCCTAAAAAGCGTAATCCATATTCACTGATACTTTGTAGTCCTGAGAACCAGACAGTTGATGGGTTTGGGAAGAAATCTAAGTGTAGCCAGTTTCCTTAATGCTGAGTACTAGCATTGCACTTGTGCCATTTATGCAGGAGTCATTAGAATTGACATGTGCCTCCCTCATCTTCCCAGAGCTGTGCCTTTACAGTGGAAAAAACTTATATTTGATTTTTGCAGCTGCAGAAACAAGCAAGCAAACAAGACTCAGCTGCATGAGTGAGGAAGTGGATCAGAGGAAATAATTTCAGGACGATTAGAAAGCAGAAACACACTGAATACAGAGAGGAAAATGAAATATTTTTTTCTCCAAAAGATTAAAATATGATGCCATCAAAAATGCAAAGCATGACAGAAAAAGGTAATACATTCAAATTCAAGCAGAACATTCCATCATTATGCAGGGATTGCTTGCATTTTTATCATGTCAATAGAAGTCCTGTCCTACAACTTGATACAAGTCTTCACATGATTAATATGCAGTTTCTTCTTGTGGGAGCAGGCAGGATGGGGGCTGCTGTTCCCATGACAGTGGTGATTCCTGGTAACATGAGTAGGAGGGTTAGGGCATGACCATTACAAGTCCATTAAGAGGAGTTCATTGTGTACCCACACCGGAAAGTTCTCAGTTGTTGCTTTAGACAACCAAAATCTTGCTAGATCAACTGGTGTTTTCAGAGATCACCCTTGCAGAACAGGCTGTATTCGTTTCATGGATTTTGCCAACTGTTGAGCTCCAGGGTCACGTACCTGCAAAATTTAATCCATGTGACCCTGATGATTTCTATAACTCTTTATGCTTTAACGGATAAGACTTTTTAGTAGGAACTTGTTGTGCAGTGATCAGACAAAGGGTAAGGGTTTTAAATTAAAAAAGGGCAGATTTAGACTAGATATAGAATTTTTTTTTTTTACGATGAGGGTGGCAAAACACTGGAACAGGTTGCCCACAGAAGTGGTAGATGTCCCATCCCTGTAAACATTCAAGGTCAGGTCAGACAGGGCTCTGAGCAACCTGATCAGGTTGAAGATCTCCTTGGTTATTGCAGGGGAGTTGGACTAGATGATCTTTAAAGCTCCCTTCTGACCCAAACTATTCTATGACTGTATAATCTGTAGTGGAAACTGATTTTAGATATAATTATATAATAATCTCATAATTTTTCCCACATGGTACAAAACAATTAGCATCTGAAAGCACTTACTTTTCTTTAAAAGTTCTCAAGGAATTTTAAATTGTACCTTTAAAGAAATTTTACTGTTTCATGTAGTGTCAGTATTGCTCCTTTTAAAATATGCAGATTTTTGTAAATCTTAAGGTCACAAGAGACCTTAAAATGTGATCTTTTTCTTTGTAGTCCCCACAGGCTACACAGCAGCATGATTAGGGACTGTTGTATTGGGGGATTCAGTCAAGTGGTTTCAGTCATGTCTTGGAATACTTTGAATACTGCATTTCCAAACAGCATGTTTGTTAGAGCAATTTCTTAGTATATGAGACCCAACCTCTTAAATTATGTGGGTCTGTTGGGAAGCCAGGATTTGTTCTCAATCCATCACTTTCTAGAGTAATTCTTGAGCATTTGGTCTAGAAATATGCTGAGAGAGAGGTTGCAGAGGTACCTCTGTCTCTCTATCCCTGGCATTGTTATACTTGTGTAAGTCAAAAAAAAAAAAAAGTAGGAAAAACCTAATGTTTGCTGCTCAGTCTGTAAATTGAATAAATATTCATATGAGTCAGAGGAGGGATTCTGTTCTTGGAAACACGAGTGCTTTGTTTAGTGCAAGAAGTACTGCCTTGGCTGTGAGCCCTTCATTTGTGCTCTTCACTGGATTTCCGAACCTCTAACTGTAGCAAGTCATACCCTAAGCCTTCTGTTAGTTTTTCCTAGCTTATAGTTCAGCTGACCTCTTGCCTAGCTTCCATAAACACCAAATTCTTCTCATTTCTTTTTCTTCTTCAAGGTACTTAGATGTCCAGTTCTGGTTAAAATCAGTGGAATTTAGGAATAGGGGTTTAGGCAGTGTAAATACCTTGGAAGAAAGTCAATGGAAGATACCATTAGGAAAAAATAAAGTAGTTACCAGCTGAGACACTAAACTTTGTTGGTGTCTATATTTGTTAACTAAACAAGCTGGAGCATGTGTTTGGGCCCAGAAGCCTTTACAGCCCGAACTGCAAAACAGCCTGCCCACACTCTGGTTACTCTCATTTGCCCACATAGATGCTTTATCACACTTGCTAGTGCTAAAATAGTCCTACGCTCTATGCCTCTATGCTGGCAGTTTCTGGTGCAGCTTTGTGCCACAGTATGTTGCCTGCGACTCCTGGTTCACCTTGGGATGTTTTTGTTCTTTATGTTCATACCAGATAAGATTTGATGCCTTCTCAGGTTCATGGCCACCTTTTTTCTTCCGCTATTTCTGGCTCAGTTCTCATTTGCTGTAATAAGACTTTGATCTGAGTCCACTTCAGGAGATTCTGAGAGAGAGGTATGATCAACCCTTGTTGAAGTGAACAGTTGAAGTAAACTCTTTTGATCCCTAGGAAATATGCACCCTTATGACAGATTAAATGAAACTCTCTCTTAACATGAACCATTTAATTTGTGTGTGTGTGTATATGAATTATCTTTGCAGCTCTTATTATGCTATCTTTTGTATATATTCTAGCAGTAGGTGTGTGTTGCAAGCGCTCCCTGGCTGTTAGGGCTATTTTCCAGGTGTTCCATGCTAGGCAAACTGCAAGGTG
This sequence comes from Zapornia atra, assembly GCA_013400835.1. Taxonomy (NCBI): domain Eukaryota; kingdom Metazoa; phylum Chordata; class Aves; order Gruiformes; family Rallidae; genus Zapornia; species Zapornia atra. The sequence continues at coordinate 18,222 of VZTU01030660.1, forward strand.
ATTTCACTTTGCAAAGCTGTTGATGGACTAACCCTGTCTGTTTTTCCATCCTGAGGCAGCAGGAGTGTAAATACTCCCATAAATACAGTCCTCTACCCTGTAAGCTTTTTTTGTGTGCAGTTGCCAAACAGCACAGTGTGTAAGTATTCAGGCAGCCATAGTATAATTAAGACTGAATTCCATGAACCTAATGATGTACAATTAATACAGGACTGTGTAACACCTCCTCTCTGCTGATCTGACCCTCTTTTTTAATGTCTGTTGGAGGTCTTTGGTCCAAAGCATTCAAAACTCAATGTGTGTTTATTTTTCCAGAAGGTAATGCTGAAGCAGGAACACTCAGAGGTAAGTGCAGCTTCCTGGTGGCAGTAGATATGAATATACTCTACTGCTGTAGTAATTGTTTGGTAGAGTCCTTTCAGAACAAACTGACTCTACAAATATCACAGTCCTAAAGGATGTGTGTTACGTCTCTCAGACCAATTCTGGGCAAGAAACTTGTAGCAGGAAGAAGTTACATGTGAATTTTTCTTTCAGGCAAAATTAAAAGACTTCTTGGTTTTTATTATTGAAGTGAAATGAGAACAGCAGAGATTAAATTTTCTATTCATTTTGAATAATCTTTAGGTAAAGTTATTCACAACCTAAAACATTTGCCATCTTTTAACCTTTTGAAGAATACAAATTCCATTTTTGAGGTTAGGAACCTGTCTTCCAGCACTGGCCCACGATGGATCCCTCACACCTGCATACCTACCAATCAGTTTTTTTCTAAACTTTGTTTATATACACTTGACAAGCAGCACCATCTGTGCCCCTCTATCACCTAAACCAGATTTCTGCTCTGAAACAGCTGTCAACTTCACTAACAATCCTTAGTTATTGCTAGTATCCAGGATGTTATGGCTTTAAAGAACCATTATTACTCAGCTCACACACAACTTGTGTCAGCAATCGGTGTTGCAGCCATGTCTTTCTCCATGGAGGTTAATCAATGAGAATCTTACTGGCACCAGGTGGTTAATTTTCCATTAAATGTAAACCCCATGTGAAATGGCATCCTTTACTTGCAGGCAAAACAAAACCAAAGAGAATTAATGCTCAGGTAGATGAATTTCCTGACCACTCCTCGGTCACTTATATGAGCACCAAGGCTGCTGCCAGGGAGCAGACAGAAATGTGTGGCTGCCACTGGAGGCGGGGGCAGGACAGTGCTATAGTAACACAGGTTTTGATGACTTTAATCCACCCTGGAATTTTATCTTGCTAAATTTAATTTAGGTGATTAGTGACATATACTACAAAAATTCATTTATTTGCCAGGGAAATCACTTGTGAAATGAGAGATTTCTTAATGTGTCTATGTGACCAAGTTACTAAATAGGTAGGAAAAGGAAGCAAAACAATATCCTGACTGCAGAGGTAGGCAAAAAGATAATAATGTGGTGTAGAGCTTGACAGATAGCTCCATGCAGAGCAGTTAATCAGGCCTAGTTTGGTTGTCTTTGTAGGATGTTGTCTGGTCACCTCTAGTAATAATATGAGACAAGTTACGTGTGCAGGTGCACAAAAGACTGAAGCCGTAACTCAACACAGCAAGACCCCAAGCAGACAGTTCCTACTCTCCATTTAAGAGAGTTATCATACCACAGAGATCCATAACTCAGTTCTGTGAAGTCTGTGATCTTGCAAGGATATTTGTTGAATATGAAGCTGCCAAGTCTCCATATCAGTTTACTGGCTGGACCTCAACATTTCTATAGTAGTAACTGTGGCTCGGAGCAGTTTACAATGTTTAGTAGTTCTAACAGACAACAGATCCACTTTTACAGACACCTGACATGACAGGTGCTAATAACTACACCCAAGGACTCTTGCTTATCCTTCTTGGTATGAGACTGGGTACCCCATTCTGTGTTGCTTACTCTTTCCCTTTCTTATGGGGTCAAATTTCAAAATTGATAGGATATCTACTAGCATTACACACCAACATTTGCAAGACTTCCAGCTGGCTATAGGATGAAAATGCAGGCTTGCAAAATCTGACACTCATGGACTTTGTTACTGATGATATAGCTACTTCCCAGAGCTAGTGAGAAAAAAAAAAGGAATAAAATATGACTCATAAAACTCCAGGTGCTGAAATGTGTTGATATAAGCAGCTTTGTCAAATTAGTTTAATTTTAAAAGTCTCTATGTATGAAAGAGTATTAGGGAATACTAAAGCAGTGTCTTATTAAATTCTTTTTTTTTTACTTACTCTCAGATTAATTCTTCAAAGCAGGACTGAATATCTAGTTTTATTTAGCATTACACTGCAAGTTAAATCTCAAAGAAATTGCATGTAAAATACAATTATAAATAGGAGATAATAACTCTCACTCAAGGTCAGAGAGGGCTTGCCATAAATCTTCTTAGTTAAATATTGTAAATACTATTTAGATATGGGAATGTGTTATAAATTGTGTAAAGCATAATGATGGAATCTGAATACTATAAATAACTGTTAAACTTAGAAAACCTAATGTTCTTTAGCAAAAATTCTCTTTGTTAGGCATTTCAATAACAGGTTTCAACATAACATTTATATTGTGGCTTAAGATGGAACAATGTATATTCTTTAAAACTCAGCAAAATATATTGCCTATTTTACTTTATTTTCCTTATTATTATCAGACTACATATGTTTATGCACAATTACATTTTTCATGCCAAGCACCCCAAGTACTTTGCAGACTCAAGAATACTGGAGTTGATGAGTTATGTTATTGTATTTTGGGGCACTGATCTCCCACAGGGTAAATAAAAATTTCTGAGGATCATCCTTGCTTCTTCCAGCCTCCTGAGGGAAAGGGAGGAACAATTTTGTTTGGACAGTCCCACTGGGAATGTGAGCTGTAAGTTAAAAATGCACAGGGAGGTAGGGCATTCTCAGGAGCCTGGATGCTGTGTGCACTGCACAGCCTTTGTTCATCCTGTTCCTGCTGAAGGCCTATAGAGATACAGAAGACAGACAGACAAAGTACAGTAAGGTCAGGGAACAAAGGACTCCGTCTGGGTGTGTGTGCAGGTCTACTGGCAAGATAGATGGGAAAAGTTTTCAGTGATGCTGGCTTTTCTCATCAGCCATTTGAGCTGCTAGTTGGGTCTCTTTCATTGAGTGTCATATCCGTTGTTGAATAATAACGAACCATTAGAATTCGCATGGGCTGCTTCTTGCATCTCTGCAATTTATATATAACTTTTACCTTGCAAGTGAGGTTGTTGACATCAGGCTGCTCTAGTTTGTAAGCTTCAGGGGAGATACAGAACTCATGAATTAATTTGTGTGATACTAATTATTTTCTTAACCCTGATTGTCCATTAAGTTTAATCTCAAAGGTTGATGGCCTGTAAGTATGTGTGCACACATGCATACATGTAAATATTATATTTACATACACAAATACACATTGCTCCTTATCAAATTATTTTTTCCAGCATCACATCTCATACTTATTTTTCTAAATTACTTCACCTATGCTTACCTTTTAAATACAACAAAAAACCCAAACCAAACAAAAAAACCCAGGCTATTCAGTCTCTAATTAAACCTTATTTAAAATTGCCTACATGTCTGCACTTTAATTTGTTCCTCCCAGGGCCTCTCTCTCTCCCTCTCCCCTCACAGGGTAGTTTAGCTAAACATATTTGGAATGTTATAGCCACTACAAAATTGGCCTTATTTTTCATTGCACCAAGCATTCTGCCGCAACCAAGTTTGATCTTGTCATTTTAATTGCATGATCCTATGATGCTGACTAACTCTCTGACACTGTATATGGAGCTATCAATATGTAGTATTTTAAAATACTACATATTTGTTTAGTCAGTGGGTTTTTTTCCCTTAGTATATATAGATTGGGGGATAGCTGCATTCCCACAAACCTTCTATAGTCCATTTCAAGCACAAGTTTGGAAATTAATTGTTTTTTAAAGCCCTTTTTTTTCCTCTCCCAGAGTTCATAGGCCAGTATTGGGTTTTTTTTACTCAAGGGCATTTTAAAACTTACCACTGCTTTTCAAGTCCTTGAAGCACTCTTTCAATACTGAATGTCTAATCATTGAAATAAAAATTTTGCCTCAATTTTTTAAAATAAGATATGTCTATGCTGAAGTTAGAATTTCTTTGAATTGCAGATTTTACTTAATTTCCTTCTTAGACTTCCCTTTTATCTTTGTTCAGACATATGTCCTCACGATACATTATTTCCATTATTGTTTGAGCATTCACATAAGAACACTTTGGCCCATTTTCTAAATGTGGAAAGAAGAGCAGTCCCCACAATACAAGTCCCACCTCTTCCTTTCCTTTCAGTGGATCTCTGCTGAAGCAGGATTAGTTTAGTCTAGCATTTACCTATGAAGGTTCAGATATATCCAGTATTTAAGAAAGGCACATGGGCTTGGCCTGCTGATTTCAAATTAGTCTCTTTTCACTCATTGGCTAAAGTACTTAGAGGGAAAATAGGTCTTTAAAAGCATTAAAAAGGAATCTTTTTTCCACAATTTGTAACAAATAATTGTTTTTCATCACAGATATTTTGCTTTTCATTTAATTTCTTTTTTTATCTCCTGCTCTTGCATTTGCTTTTACTAGCAAAGATCAGAGATCTCATTTTTGCTAAGTACCATAAACTCAACTAGACAGTCAAGTAAAAAAGGTCCAACATTGCATTGTTTGAGAAGTAACATTTGGGTTATTCACAGTTCTGAACAACTTGCTGCAATGTTGAAATAGATGCAACTTACAGAAAGACAAACTCTGTAGGGATGTAGACCATCATCCCTACTTCCCTACCTCACCTCTATCCTCCATGACCATGCTGGCACTACCCATATGATATGTGGGTGTGTAGGGCCAACTAGATGAGGCTTTTCATCACCTTCTTGTTATTCCCAAGATAAGGGATGCTGCTCTTTCCTTCTTTTTTCTTTGCGATTGGAAATGGCTGTGGTAGAAAGAACTCTCATTACTACCTGTGTCTTTGAAAGGGATGAAAAACCACTGCCACACAACTGGTGATAGAGAATCAATACATGCAAGAGCAGTGAAAAAGAAATCAATTTTCTGCTTTGTATCCAAGTTTCTTTTCAGTCTGTCAGGGAAGATGAATATCAGGGATTGAGTAAAGCGAGAATGACAGAAATGGTTGGCAAGAGTAATAATACTACAAACACTCCAAATTCAGTGGAATATTGGCTATTTTAAATCTTGAATCACCTAAAGTGTGATTCTGGGCTATCATCACAAGCAAAACACTCTGAAGTCAGGGAATTTTACCAGAAGAAAGCAATGATCACCTGTTGTCAATGATCATCCAGTTTTCCTTCTGCTTTTTTTCCTTCAGTAAGTACCTCTTCAGCATAGTGAAAAAGTTCTCCACAAGTGTCTTGCTAATGGATGGATAATGCCATGGCAGATGGTAGGACTTTTTCCTTCACAGAGTCAGCTGGTTCCCAATATATTGCACACTCTTCTGGGAGAGGGCAAACGGGAATCCTGCTTATCTGAACAGAGTTCTTTTAAAAAAAAACAAAACTAAGACATTTGCAACACTATTTATAGCATACTAGGTATATTTCTTCGTCTCTAGCTCCAACAATGGTTGTACCATGTCCATAACTACAGCAGTTAACTCATGTGACCTAATTCAAAGTCAGTTGTTAATTGCCATCCCGTAATGTTCTTCTGATCAGGACAAACAGAACAGTTGTACATACATTTTGGACACAAACCAAAGTTTTCTGAGAGAATCAGCTGATTTTTAAACTTCACTGCCAGCCCCTCAATGGGTTTGATACTGCTATTTTTTTTTGCTTACTTGGTCCCTCAGCATTTGCAACCAAGTCTACCTAAGCATATGTAGGTAGGAGCTGCGCTGCCTACTCCAGAGACCCAAAGCCTTCCTGCTCTGTAAGTCCCTCTACAGTGGTCAAGAGAGTAAATCCCAATGATGGCAGGGGCATCATGGCCACTGGCAGGAGGTGGTGGGTACCAATCTCATCTATTTGAATCAAAGATTTCTCCCACTAGATTTGAATATTTCTTCTCCCAGTGCATGTCCTAGGTCTATGGACTATGGTGCTTAACTCTTCTATACTGGCTAAACGTGCATGTATCCATTATGGATGCAATGTCTGATTTTTACATACATCTTGACCAATTAGGAAAATACATCATACCCTACATTTCAACAAAATGGCTTCTTCTGTGCTCCTATGTTTGTCTTCACTTAGAGCTTCATCAATCAGCTCTTAGTTTTAAGGAACACATTGGAAGTGATTTTCTCTAATGTTTGCTTGGGCAAGAGAAGGATTTTGCACCAGTTTAAGTGTGACTCAGTGTTTGGTAAAGACTTTTATAGCTGTAGCTTCTGGCAGTATTAATTAGAGCCAATTATAATGTGATAGACAGGTTTTGCCAGTTTAAAATGCTTAACAGAACTCCCTCTGTTTCCCTTAAAAACCAAATGGAGATTTTGATTGCATTTGCATGCCTGAATTGTTAGACTCCTTGAATGTTAGACTCCATTAATATAATAGAATATATGCAAATTAAATAATCAGAAGTTTACTTAAATAGATAACCAGATGTCCGTGTGTGTGTATATACCATTAGGAACGGTATGATATTAAGCATAATAAATATTTTGGGGCTGTTCTTCATGACATTGTTGCTAACAATGATTTTCAGTCTCAAAGTTTTCTGGTCAGACTTTCCATTATTGATACTCAAGTCATTTTTCAATTATCTCAGTTGGTAATTTCAGGTTTCTGTTTGACTGGAGTTGGTGCTAAGCTATTAATTGGAAAAATGAGTATATTTTTAATGAAGTATTTTCTGTCATTATCTGCTCCAGTGACTTCCTAGATCCCAAAGAAAGACACTTAATTAGTGGCTCAGTCTCTCTCTGGGACAGTAAATGTTTTAATCAAATACAAGGAATAAGAGCCAGCAAGAAAAATCCAAAACTCAGTCAGTGTACATCCTTAAAGAACATAATTACTTTAGTGTCTTTCTCCACCCACAGCTTCTCCATGAAAACCTAGTGTTGTAGTTTTTTTGTGAAACAGATATCAAGAATGGTTGGGTGAGGGTTTTTTTTTTGTATAATATCAAGTAATTGTTTTTTGGACAACCCTGCTACCAAATTACAGCTTCCAAAAGTCATTCTCTTAAGATGAAGTAACAGTGTCTTATCCCAATGTCAGCAAGAAGAAATGCAAATTAACCATCCAGTGAATCTTTGCATACTCTTCTAGAAAATGCATTTTTTAATACACAAAGACATGTTCTTTAACCATGTATGGCATACTTCTGGGGCCATAAAACGATACACATGCAGAATGCTAAGTATGCTTTCTTCATGTCCTAAGTGAAACAGTTAAAATACTGAAAACAAACCTATGTTAGACTGCATATCTGGATATAACATGAATAAGTTCATTTACTGTGCAAAGATGATGCAACTCTTATGACCAAAAATAGACTCATAAACTCTCATTAATTAAACATTCAACTAATTATTATTAATAGTAGACAATATCACCTATTGTTAATTATTAAATCTTAACCATGGCTAATCTGCTGATTCAACTTTGAAGTTTTTGAATCCTTACTTTCTTTGCAATTTCTGGGGAGCCAAAATATCATATGATTTGGTTAGAGATATTAGCTAGCTCACACTTCACTGTGCTTTCTCGCCACAATGCAGTACATTTTGTGTTCCTTGAATTCCATCTCCAGAAGCCTCAGCACGCATAGAATAGCTAGACCTGTGCTTGTTCCATACTTTTCAACCTCCCAGGGCAGATTTATTTCTCTGCTTCTCCTGATAACTGCAGATGGAAGAACTAGGCAAGCTTTTGCATGTCACTTTTTGTTGCTGTGGATCACCCATTTCCTCCAGTGTACTGTTGGTTTTAAACATGTGAACCACTAATTTATCTATAGAAACTGATGTCAGTACTGTTTTTTCATGAACTCAAGCAAAAAAAGTATTATTTTGCATGTTTAGATTTTATCCCCTGTGGCATTAAGAAACATGGGTATTTGTTCTCTGAGAACTTCACTGGTAGGCCTGACCTAATTTAATCTATTTTTAATTCTGTTTGTATTTTATATTTCTAAGACTTAATTTTTCTCTCTCTAAAACACAACAACAAAAAACAACAAACAAAAAACTCCCAAAAATACCCCCACAAAAAACCACCAAACATTCCAGGATTTCCAGAAAGTTGTTGCCTTCTTTTTTTCCCCATCTACAGCTCTCAGTAGGAACATAGCAGAGAAGAAAAGAAACAATAAGCTCCCTTCTCTGGTGACACAGATCAAGAGAATGTATTCAAGAAAATCAGGTCCCTGGCCTAAGCTTTTTAGAAGCAGACTCTGGAGCTCACCAAGACACCCAGCTGGTTTCTGTGAATACCTTCAGAAGTACATCCTGTGCCACCAGTCTACTTGTCACCGATCCGCTTGATGCACAGCACAATCGAAAGTGCAACTACAAGCCACTTCAGTATAGGAAACAAGAGGTAGTGTTCATCTTGTAAGAAAGAGTTTTCTTGAAAATATTTGCTAGGGTTCATACACAGTACTATCTAGTGTTCCCTTCTGACCTGCTCATCATCACAGTCCAGTAGTGCCCAGGGTCTCCTTCAGTGTGATCACACACTAAAACATCCACTGGCAGTAAGACAACACAGTGTTAGACAGCACAGTGGAAAACCAAGGTAAGAACATGTGCAGTTTGGTTATGGAGTATGGACCTGGAGGCAATATAGATGCAGTGGTAATTTCTGCAGGAGAAAAGTCAAGATAACTCAGATCTACTTCTGAAATCTAATATGGCTTCAGTTAAGTAATCATCACTTTAGGATTTATCATGATTTAACAGATATTGTGGTTAATATGAACAACATCAGTACCAGTTCTAACTAGTAGAAATGAGCTTGGATATGGTCAAATGTATCTTTATTTCATAAGATATGTGAAGTTCTTAGTTAATACTTATACCATGAAGAAAGAAACACTCAGGGAAATAAGATGGTGAAAACGGTAGGTAGCTGGAAAAGGGGACAAACAAAAACATCAGATTATACACTATGTCGTTTGAAATGACAACTCAAACAGCACATGGGCCAAGCTGGAGGTGTGACTAGACCACTGGTTAGAGACCAACAAGCAATGGCACAGAACTCAGGGCAGCAGATAAAGGTCAAGGCCAGTAAAAGTCAAGATCCAGGACATCTCTGGAGAAATTAGCTCTATCAGCTACAGTTGTATCAGTTATACAGGGAAAGGGTCCCAAAAGATAAATCCAAGTAAGGTGAGCTTCAAGCAGCTATCAGAATGCTACAGTTCCGAAAAGAAGGACGGGGCCCTCTGCAAAGAAGAGACAAAGGCCAACACAGGGTGAGGAGAAGATAAGTAAGTGAATCAGTTGAAAAGTCCACCATAAAGATGGTGCTTTTGGACAAGTTTGTGCGAGCTCGCCTTTACTGTAGCCACTCCTGAATCACTATTTTCTGTGAAGCTTGCAGGAATGCCCCAAAGAAGCAGTACAAATACAGTGGTAATAATCCTGTCCAATTAGTGTCTGGAATCTGCTTACTTTGGAATCGGTGTTTCTCCAATCCCTTAAACTGCCTTTATGCATTATGTGACTATAAATCCTGTTGGTGTGAATTAGAGAGCCCTTCCCTCCAGACACATACTCTGTATTTGAGCCTAGTCATGCTTTCAAGTTTTGAAAACTGAATTTGGTGAAACACATCTCAGAGTGAAGTCAGGGCAATGAAACCTTGCGGTTTCTCTCCCACACACAACATGGTGAGCACACTGCAGCTACACTTTCGGTATCCACTTAAGGACTTACTAAATTGGTGCACTCTGTAATCCATGTCTAGATTTTACTATGCATGTATCCTTTCCCCAAACATTTACATTAATATTTCCAGCCCCATCTGCCTCATGAGCTTGAACCAAGAAGGATGAAATGCTGTTCTGCATCTGAACATTTTTCTTGCAAATCTTTAGCCAAGGTTGGTAAACCCTGACTGAAAAGGGCCATGCACAGCCGATGGAGCAGTTTGCCACCCTAATGGAGCATTGTCTCACATTATATGGTTTTACTCCAGAGGATTTATATGCCTTCCCTGACGTAAGCCTTTGCTAATTTACTGCCTGTATTACTTCAATGGCTAAGAATAAATCAGACCCTCCTGGTCAGGGTGCTATCTGAAATTCAGTATGAAAGAGCCACAATTGAGAATTTTTAACTTTCACAATGATGTTTTCACTCTTCCTTCATCCCTCTGCTTCATTTTATTTCACAGACAAATCCCTTTAAATAGTGCAAAGTTACTTCTTCCCTTCCCCAAATATGAGGCTTTCATCATCTTACTTCAATATTTCATCATCTTTCCTCAAAATTAAAAGCAGTATCACCTAAGACAACAGTCAGCAGCAAGTGTGCCACAGCTGTATGAGAAGTACCACTGAGTTGCAGAAGCAGTGCCCAAGTGACCTGTATGTCATCTCCACTTGAGCCACACATCTTTACCTCAGCAAGTCAAGAATTCACCAAGTAGTTCAGTGAATCTATCATGCTATTTGCTATTCTTAAGTAGTCTTCTGAGGTATATCTGGCAAGACTACAAAGATCACTGAGATCTGAGGCCTGTTTCATGAATTATTGGATGATAAGTTGAAAGAACTCCATACTTCTAAAACTAGGTTGGCTTCTTAAGAAAACTTGTCATAACCATTCTGCAACTGAAGCTGTTATGTGCCCTGAGCACAAAATATATTTTTGATTCATTTCTTGGTGCCTATTTCCTCTTGCAATATATCTTTCCCCTACTATTTTCCATGCAGATCCCTGAGCTCTCTAAGGAGATCACTTTTGGCTGGGCAGGCAATTCTTCCCAGAGTTAGGTCCTCTCAATGACTTCAGACCTTCCATGGATTTTTCTTCACCTCTCTAAGGGAAAGAGCTGCACTAGTTTCTATTAAGCAAACTAGGATTCCCCTTATTAAACATTCCCCTGCCATCATCTCAGCGCAGGAATTGAGGCCTGATGTATGGGAATAAGCCAATACTTTTCTCTCACCATGGATGCATCCCATGCAGTTCCACCCATCCCTATTCCTCTCTGAGTCCTTAAGATATTGTCTTGCTCTCAATATTTTATACTTTAAGTCTTTGTTGGCTTCCTGCGTTAGACATAGTAAACAGATGCTTCAGATATCGGGCTTTTGGGATGCCATGCAGCTTCCCGTGCCCCAACGAGATAAGAAGGTTTTCTGTAAGGCTGTGAAAATCTGAGAGAAAAGAGGTAAACAGGTGGGAGGAACTATTTCTTTAGATTTTCACTCTTCCTTTTACATACCTGCAGTGTTGAGCCCATTGGAGGCTGATATTGTGTGGAAAAATTCAGACCTGTAATAATTTAGCAGTCAAGTATTAATAATAATAATTGAAAACTGGAGAGAAATAGGGCGCAGAAGAAGTGGGTACAAGTTTTCCAATAAAAGAAGCATGGTGACTGACTTCTTTCACTGATATCCCTCCCATCTTGTTCTTTGAAAGAATTCATTTGTTCCATTTATACAACTGTTCATCACAAGGAATTGCTGTGGTAATAAATCCCTGCCTCTCAAAGAAAATAAGATATATCTGTCATTGAAATAATACTTCAAGTGAGTTAAAGCAACAGGGAGTTAAAAAGGGAACTTAGACCAAGGCAAAAGTTTAAATATGCCAGTAAGAATAGCAAATCAGCATTGGACGATCAATCATATGTCAGAGTAAAAATTGATAAAATGGAAAGGAACTCTGGATTTTTTTTGTTTTGTTAGCTTTACTTCAAGGAAACTTTCCGAAATGTACCACTACTGGCAACAACAGCAGTTTATGTTTTGTTTGTTGTTAGAGCTGTTGTGTTTCAGTCAGTGCAATAAGCATTATTTTAACCTTCCTTTCAGTGTACAATGTTTTTAACTCTGCAGTATGTGATTACAGGAGCAGGGTGTGTGTGTGTGTGTGTGTGAAAGTGGGTGAATGTGTTGTCAGGAGAATGATAGGCCCAAACAACTGCTCTAACAAATGATTTGAGATTAAGTAACAAAGCTACTGTGTTTTCTACTGTAAAAGATGTGGCAAATTAGCTCCTGTGCCTCTCAGTGCTGTATAATGGAAATAGACAGTTACCTGAGTTCATCTGTCCCCAAAACAGAAATGGGAATAACATGATTTAATATTCATCATTCTCTGCCAGAATCACTGTTTCCTACATTTCCACTTCCTGAGCCCCAGGTTATTGCTTACAGTACACTCAACTGTCCCCAAATTTTAACTCCTATGCCATAATTGTACTAAAACTCTTCTCATAGAATCCCTTCCCCATGAAGATTCACAGTCACAGAAGGAGTGATGTTGGAAAGGACTACTGGAGAACATTTGGTCCAATCTCCCTGCTCAAACAGGGCCACCCAGATCTGGCTTCCCAGGACAATGTCCAGATAGGTTTTTAATATCTCCAAGGTTGTAAACTCCAGAATCTCTCTGGGCATCCATTACCAGCCTTCAGTCACCCTCACAGTGAAAAAGCTTTTCGTGATGATCAGAGGGAACTGCCTGTGTTTCAGTTTGTGCCCACTGCCTCTGGTCCTGTCACTGGGCACCATTGAAGAGAGTCTGGCTTCCTTTTCTTTGCACCCTCCTTTCAGGTATACATTGATGAGAACCCTCTGTGCCTCCTCTTCTCCAGGCTGGAGTCTCAGCTATCTCAGCCCCTGTCTCACATAAGTGATCCTCCTGTCACTTAATAATCTTTATGGTTCTTCACTTGACTCTCTCCAGTCACTCAGTATCTCATACTGGGGAGTCCAAAATGACCCAGCATGCCAGGTGTGGCCTCACCAGTGCTGTGGAGAGGGGAAGGATCAGCTTCCTGGACCTCTTCCGCCTAGTGCAGCCCAGGATACTGTCAGTCATTTTTTCCTTAAGGTCACATTTCTGGTCCATGCTCAGCTTGGTGTTCACTAGAACCCCCAGGTCCTCTTCCACAAATCTACTTTCCAGCCGGTCAGCTCCCAGCATGTACTGGTGTGTGCTCTTCTGATTGTATATCTGCACCCTCTTCCTCATCACAGTGCCCACATTCATCCCACTATCTTCTCTCACCCCACAACTTCTGCTCCTACTTATTTAGATCTCCCTCCACCCCTTTGCTCTCAGCCTCCATTCTCAGCCCACGTGTCTACTGTCTGCAATTGCTCTGCAACTCACTTTCTTTCTGTTTTAAAATTGCTGGTAATTCTTCCTTCCTCCCCCACCTCTGGACTTGGATTACTCTCCAGCACCCATTTGTCATTGATTCTACCTCCTCTCCTGACTTTCCCCAACAGGAAAAACAAAAGCTGGCTGCAGACTGCAGCTATCAAAAATGTGCCTGGATGTATTCAGAAGAAAGAAAAAGAGCAGCTGTCTGGGGAAAAAAAAAAAAAAAGATGATGTATGATAGTCTGCATTATACAAGTAGGCATTTTCTTGTGAACTAATAATTATTGTCATCAAGGCAGAATCTGCACTAAACTGACTGGAACTCTTTCAATTAGGAGTGAATGCCAACACAAAGTTTGAAACACTCAGGGATTTAATACGATTTTATTTCTTTTGTCCTGTATCTATTCCTACAAATAGGAATTAATGCTCTTGGACAAAAGCGGCACACATTGCAGTATTTTTAACTAGCTTTTCTTTCAGCATGCAGCAAATCCTGTCAGTCTCTTAAGTGGGGCAAGCAGATGTACTGAGTTACCTGCCACTCTGCCAAATAAGCCTTTCTCTCTTACCCTTGCAATTCACTTCTTGCCCAGCAGTCTACTCAAGAATACAACATTTAACATGAAATCAAAGCATTCGTAAAGGAAAGCCAGGGTCCTCTAAACTTTAGCAGTCTTCAGTTTCATTGCATGCTCCAAAAAATACAGATCCTTTTCATTCAACTGGTATGTTACTTCCATTTAAGTTTGAAAACAGGATGATTTTCCAGAGAAAAATAATCTCTTTTGAGCCAATTGGCTCAGAAATTTAAAATACAGAATTCAGAAAAAGTAGATTGCATATGGTTTTGATTAGAAAAGAGCTTTTTTCATCAAATTCTGTTAAAATATGAAATGGTGGGCATAGGACTGTCGAGGATAAAATAGCAAAGGAAATTCCCCAGAAAACCAGCAAGTTTTTCAGATCAGTGCCGTCAGATCACAAGACTGAGTGAATTGTATTATATAATGAAAGGGTTGTTTGAGTCTTTCTCTTTTTGTGATTTTCTCTTCTTGCTCAGACCTAGGGAATGCAGACAAAAAAATGGAGAATAGAGGAGCAGAACAGGCAGGAACAGTTATGATAAGTTTGTAAATGTGAGCAGATTGCATTCATGGCAAACCTTCAGAGTAGGGTGTGAGAAAGAGGCAATGACAGGGAAAAGGCTGAAGTAAGAGATATACTTTGTAGTTGAGAAATGTATATGACCATTATTAGGCATTCATGGTGACTGAAACCAAGAAAGTAGATAAAATCAACAATGGAAGATATGCAGATGAGGAAGAGGTAGCAACTTGGGAAGACTTGCCAGAGTAGAGAAAATAATATGTAGGTTGAGATCTGGGTGCAGAGGCTTATCCAAAGCTTATTTCCAGAAGAAAGAGACCAAACAGAAATTAAAATATGTATCTTTCCCTGTGTAGTTGCTGAAATAAATCCAGAGCAACTTCTGTAGGAGACCGAAGATCCTTTGTTCGATGTTAAAAATACATGAAGTGTTTTTTCACCATTTTACTTAATTTATCCTTTCAGAACTGTATTTTTAGATTGCCATTAAAAGTAGTTATAAGGGGTTTATTTATATTCGACACTTTCATGTTGTCTTCTTTCTTAATGTGAACTCTGCTGAAATGAGAACTTTTAACAATGAAAATGGTGTAGCCTATTTGACATAAAGAAATAGTTATGTAAGAAAATCAGTTACGAGTAGGTCAATGACTTTTTTTTTAAATCACTTTTGATTTCTAGATACTCCTCATGTTCCTGGAATTTATTTGACTTAATATCATGGATGTGGACTGAGCTTTCCGGTACGAACACCTGTCATCTCTCTGGATGACTCTCTTATCTTTACCTACACTCTATTTTTAAACAAGGAAGTGTGATAATTGGGAAGAAGTAAATAATTCCAGTAATTGTAGTCACATCACAAAATCAGTGCCAGTAATAGGCTCAAATCTCCAGGCCTCTTCAGCATAATATGGACATCCCCAGATGTGGTGGTTTGACCCTGGTTGGAGGCCACATGCCCACCAAAGTCGTTCTATCACTCCACTTTTCAGCTGGACAGGGGAGAAAATATCGATTGAGAGGCTTAGGAGTCGAGATAAGGACAGGGAGAGATCATTCCGCAATTGCCATTATGGGCAAAACTGACTCAACACAGAATAGAAGAAAGAAAACTGATTTATTACACTGCACTGCACTGCACTGTGAGACCAGAGTCGGGTAATGAGAAGTGCGACCAGATCTTAAAGCATCTCCTCCCACCTCTTCCTTCTTAGCAGACTTCACTTTAGTCATGGATGGGAGTTTCAGTCAGTTCCTCTGTGGTCAAACCACCACATCCTCAGAAGTTGTTTTCCTTCTTGGCTGGGGTGGGGGGGCACTCCTCACACCCTTCCCCTGATGCACCGTGGGGTCCCACCCACGGGAGACAGTCCTTCACCAACTTCTCCCAACTTGAGTTATTTCCCACGGGGCCTCACCTCTTCACCAGCTGCCCCAGTGTGGGTCACTTCTATGGGGCGCAGTCATAAATCATAGAATGTCTCTCAGTCTCTCAAGCCCAGACTGCTCCAGCCTGGTCCCCCATGGGGTCACAAGCCCCCCACTCCAGAAAACCTGCTCCAGCGTGAATCCCTCTCTCTTGCTCATCTCTGTGTCTCTGTCTCTCTCCACGGCCTGCAAGGACTGGCAGGGTCTTGCTCCAGCACCGGTCACAATGTTTCCTGTATGTCCCCACCCACTCCAGCATGGGGCCTCTTCACAGGCTCCAGAATGGGGCCTTTTCCATGGGCTGCAGGGGGACACCCACTCCACCATGGGTTTCTCCAGGGATGCAGGGGCATCTTTCTCTCTGGCACCTGGGGAGCCTCCTCCCCCCACCTTCCCTGGTCTTGGTGTCTTCAGAGTTTCTTACATCTTCTCACTCCCTTCTCTGGTGGCAAAATGCAAATGCTTTTGGTTTTTTTTTTCTCCTAGATGGGCTTGGCTTTGGTCAACAATGACTCTGGCCTTGAGCTGGCTGGTGTTTGCTCTGTCGGGCCTGCAGAGAGCTTCTGTCTGCTTCTTGCAGAAGCCACCCCTGTAGTCCCCTCCTCCACCAGAACCCAGCCATGCAAAACTACAACATGAGCTGCAGACCTTCTGCCATGGTAATCTGACTTGGATGCTGTACCATGGCTGTCCAGAATCTCTTGGAAGTAATAGCTGCATAACTCTGGAATATAAAGCACCCATCCATGTATGTCCTTCATCACCATAATAATGCACTTTGCTAGTGTGATATCCATTGAGAATAAATCCTCTGTACATGATACTTGGGGGTTTCCTGCAGCTGGATGCAGACTTCTATTCATGTTGGCTCACAATTTCAGCATGATTCTGTTGGCAAAGGAGAGGCAAAGCTTCAGCCCCTTCAACATTTCCATCCTCTGCCCTCTTGCCCTGTGAAGATATATATTTGGACTCTGGAGACAGAAGTCTCTACTTGCACTAAGAATCTTCCCACCAGCTACTGGTTAGAGGCTGCCATTCCTTGTGGGTGGCATACAGCCCAGAAGCTGAAGTGCAGGAATTAATCCTAAACACACCTGTTGCCTCTAAAGGCTATGAAAACTAATCTGCTTCTTTCTCCTCAGAGAAAGGTGTAATGGAAAGGTAATAAATTACAAAGAAAAGTAATGAATAGGGACAACATAACCTTTTTTAAGATGCTGCTTTTCTCAGCACATCTATTTTGAGACCTAGGTTCAGAAGCAACACTCAGCACATCTCTGCTGCCCACCACATCATTTTTTTCACGAGTGTTCTATTGGAGCACTGCTGACCTATGTTGCATTTCCCCCAATATTTTGCTTCTGTCAGGAAAAAAATAAAATATGCATTTGAACCTGAAGAGGTTAACAAGAGAGTGAATTTTCTATTTATCAATAAGCAGAATTGAGGGAAGTGGTGCCATGGCCTTTCATTCATCTGCTATAACTGTCAGCTGTGATTCAAGATGTCATAACTAGTAACAGAGAAAACATTTAAATCTGAATTTAAACAATCATAGAGCCAAAAATATGAAATAGTGTTTTATGAGATAGTGGATCAGAAAAAATATATGTGGATATATCTGAAAAGCTAATGTTTTAAACTTGTTTGATAAAATACTGAAGAAATACCGAATGCCTAGTGATGAAGTCTGGCACTTCAGGGCCAAACTAGTTTAGTGCCCAGAAACTCTTGTATCATGGTTTTAGGTGCTTTCATCATGAGGTTTTCTCATGCCTGGTCAATGGTATTACTGTGAAAGATGCTAGAACAGTTCTACTGGTTTGTTTGTCACTTCATTTCTGCATGCTGCGTGGCATGTCCTCCTATGGAAAGAGTGGCTGTCCTTCAGGGAAAGAGGGTGTCTCACTTTTTAATGGATGCAATGCTCCAGATTGAGCAGAAGCCTCAAGAGAGGAGGACACACTGCTTCCCTTTGTGCTACCCAGCACACAAAGCATGGAGAGACTCCCAGTGTGCTAATACAAGACCTACAACAGCAGCGAGGTTCTGGGAAGCTGGAGAAAATGCAGACGGGAGGAAGGGCAACATGTCTTCTTGCTGCACAGGGCAGGCCCAGGTCAAGTTCTATTGCTGACTGCAAAGAAGAGACATTCTTAGACACACAGTAGTGGTTATGCATGACGTGCTCAAGCTGGGAAGCTACTGGAGAGGAACTGGGCTACAAAATAGAAGAAAGGCTGCCTCACCCCTCAGATAGCACCAGGGAATGGACTGGGTTTTGCGCCAAGCGATGAAGTGGAGTGGTGTTTAATATTTTTGTCCACTAATGAAATATAACTTAAGAGTTCATAGGAATTTGCCTTTTAGGTAACTCCTTTATGAGAATGCTTCTGCCTCAAATTGATACTCCATCGTGTCTAATTTACTCTCTGCTCCTGGCATGCATACTCATGAAACTGCATCCACATTATCAAAAGTACGATAATAGGAACATTTACTTGTCAGCTGAACAAAGCCAAAGGATTCAATGGATGCAAAACCCGAGCATGTTGTAAATGTAAATAAGGGCAGGACTGGAGAGGTTTGATGTACTGCTGGCCAGCTGTAACCATCAAGGGAATGTTTGTGCAGAAGTACTATATTCACAATACAAAATTAAATCTGAATGCATTTGTTCTAAAAAGTAGAATAGACTCCTCTTATTTTCTTTGCCAGGAAATCATGACAGACAATTCTGTCTCTGAGGACCTGAGCTGTCCTGAATGGCAAGAAAGGGAAGGCAGTTTGAAATGAGGTCAGAAAGTATCAGCTACTGTACCGAAAAAGAGATTGAAGGGAAGGCAGCAATGGTATGCAGCACAAAAATATGGGGCTGTGAAAGAAAGAGTAGATTTTATGTATGTACATGCTCATGGATAGGAAGAGGCTGGTGTGCATGCTCATTCATACCAGCTGGTGTGTAAAAACTTGTGAGAGTAGTGTAGGGGTGACAGCAGCATAGTTATACCTACGTGCTTGGAGGACAGTGAGCTATTGCTCATTGTCATTGGTGATCATTTCAATTAAGCTTTCCTTTAAGAGCAGGACAACTTAAACATTCTCACCCCTGCTCCATTTATGGGTTTCAGCGCAAAGGGTCTTTGAATGGGATGCTCCTAGAGACTGCCAGAAAGCAAATCATTGCAGTAGCTCATCAAAAGTGAAGAAGCGTAATGAAAAAACATAATTTTGCAAGCACTTTCCCCAGTAGAGTACAGCCAAAGTTGTGTTTTGCTATGTCTTCTGACAGCAAAACAGATATTTTTCATTATTCAGATTCTCAGCATTATTATATATGTCAGAGAATTATTAGGGGGCAATGAGCCGAGGCATGAAATGAACTAAGCAGGTAAGCTGTGTATAACAGCTACATTAAAAGCATGAAATAAATGGTGACCTAAGAGGACATTAGAAAATCATCTGCAGATTTTGCAGTAACAACTAATAATTACATCTTTACCTAAAGGGATTCAAGGCTTAAATTTATTATGCCACAATAGTATTTTCTCTCCTGTAACTAAGTACTTCTCTATAAGGTCAAGAACATCCTTTTTCTGTCTGTACTAATGCCACCAAGTGTACTTGGTGTACTAACACCAAGACAGATGCATATTCCAGATTTTTGTGGGTTTTTTTAAATGATGATGATTTTTTAAAATGACTGAAACATGTTGCTTCAATATTTGGCATCAGTGGACCAGTTAAGGGAAAGTGGGAACTTTCGACAGACAAGCCTCAACCCTTCCACAGGGATAATGAAATTTTTGGTCAGAACTGAAAATTTTTCTCATTTCTTTCTTCCTCCTGTTACTCATAAATAGAGTCACAGAGTCATAGAAGGATTTTGTCTGGAAGAGACTCCGGAGGTCCCACCCCACCTTTGAGAAGTGACAAATTCAAAGCTATATGACGTTGCTTGAAGCTTTGCTCGGGTGAATTTTGAAACCTAAGGATGGTGACTGCAAGACCTTTCAGGGCAATCTGACATTTACAAAGATAAGGAAGTATTTATTTCTTCATATGAAGCAGAATAAATAATTGCATATTAATGCTATCCACCATTTTTGTCCTTTTCTGATTCTTATTATTTAAATAACTAAGCATAGTACTATTATGTTATATGAAAAACTTAATATTGAAACTGAAGAAAAGTTGTTTGTCTTTTAAACAAAAAGAGGAATATCTGTGCCTTAGCTTTTATAAGTGTCCAGCCCTGCTTGGAAGAGAAACTTCATCATAGCAGCATAGGGCCCAGTGACAAACAGGCACTTTTTGAAAAGTCCTGCCTTATCCAGGTTTTTTAGCAAAGTAGACTACTCTTTTTCTTGTTGACAGTCCTGATGTACTGTCCTTTGCCCTAACCTATATTCATTCTTTTCTGGCCAAGGGCCAAAGTCACCAATCAGTTCCTCCCACCCCAGCCTAAAATTATATATGGGTGGTTTTTTTTTTCTAATAACTTGTCTTTTACTATTGCTTGTTCTCTGCATTTATTTTACAAGTATAATATTTGCCAATGTCAAACACACAGAAGAGAGTATACCATACAGGCTAGATAGATAGCTTCTCACCTGTGTATTTATAGAGATTCAAATGCAATGCTTGAACAGAGCTTTAATTTGCTGGAGGATCAAGACAGGGTTTTTTTCCTGTCAGAAAATCCTTTGCAGCGGGAGCTCTCAAATAGCTGAAATGTTTTCCTTCCAGAAAGCGTGGTGCCTGCAATGACAAGCGCTCCTTCAGAGTCTATCTAAGATCGCGGTAGAAGGTTATCAGGCGTGTGCTGCCCTGGATGTGCCATGAGTTTAGCAGGAAGGGTTTGCGCAGCACGTGGTTACTTCCACAGCTTAAAAAAATCCAGGCCTCTGCTGGGCATACCCTGTTGAGTTACAGATAAGCAATCTCATTTTCGTTACAGAGTTACCACACAGTGTTACCTACTCCTGCGATATTTCTTTTTTCAGGTAGGCCGTTTTGGAAGTCCTCAACAATCCTGATGCAGGGAGTGAATTGTAAATTGACATTAGATGTTACCAGACGTAACTGGGGACAAGATGGGTCCTGAGACTGGGAGAGTGCATGCAGGTCATTAGGCTGCAAATTCAAGGCACTTTTTATGACACCCATCATATGCTAAATATCACATTGTACCTGGGGTGCATGTTGTCTCTCAGGAGGTGTTGAAAGGGCCGCAGAACTGGCAATTGCAGGCATCTTAGGTAACAGGGAAAATTAAGTCAATAACGGTGACAATGTTTTATGCCTATCAAAATCAGGCTACTAATGAAAAAACTATGTGAAAATGCATGTTGTAGAAGTTAATATTTTTTACTGTTTGTTTATTCTGACTCCAGAAAGGATTGCTAATTCATTGCAGACTGTGACTTTTTGTCATCTATTATCTATGTGCCATGTAAACCCATATTTGTTCACCAAGGTCACTGTGTTGTCTTTTCTTGGAATTAAGAACAAATTATTCTATTTATGGATGCTCGCACCCCTTTTAGTTAACAATTGCTAATGATGCATATTCTTTATCTTCAGACAATTGATCTTCATATGGTATCTCAGTTTCATTCATTTGTCACTCCATTCTTCATTCCTGTGAGAGATGTGTTTCCTTTCTCAGACACTGTCAACATTTAGATTGCGAACATGCAGATTCTGTTAGCCCATCAGGTTAGAAAACTACATGAAGCTTTCCTTTTTATTTTGACTATGCAGTCAAGCTGTGTAATTTTAGAAGAAGATGTGAATGCTGTCCCAACCACCTACGTTTTGGCAGAAATCCCAGTGTCAAACAAGCACTCTGATTTGTGTCAAGATTGTTGTTTACTTTGCACCATATGGAGAAAATTCAAATACTTTTGCTTTGTGATCATTTGATAGTTATTACATATTTTGCAATACTGAAAATTATTTGGGTTCTATTATTGGTTATTAACTTAGTTGCATTTTTCTTTTCCTCTTTCAAATGCTGTTTAAAATGCTGTCCACTTAAAAATCAAAATGTTCTTTTTATGCTCTGTAAGGCTCGTTGAGGTTACATTTTCCATGACATCTATTACAAATATGCATTTTAACTATAATCATCAGTTTTCAATTAGATTATGAGAAATAAATCAAAAAGAACTGACTGAAAAAGTTCTGCAGTACTTCATTTCATGGAATTTTAATGACAATTTTCATTTCTAATTCATACCCTATTAGAATACTTTTAAAATCCTAATCCTTCACAAAGAAAAAATGTATAAGCTAGAAATATCAACATGATAGAGTTCTTTTTTTTCCTTGAAAAAAAAAATCCAATTCACAGTGAAATCGAGCAAAGAAAACAGCTCTGAATAATAAAATGAATCTTTTAGGCAAATACTTAAAAACCAGCTTGCTTGGATAGGGCATAACCAAAGATGTTGGTTATGTATATAACCATAACATACATCATATGTATCAAAATTGCTGAGTTCTTAGGGTAAATATTTGATGTCAAACTCTGGTATTTGTTTTTTCTTATTCTAATATTCTATGAAAACCTTCCTCCTGTAATACAGTCATTTCAGACAAGGGTTCTGCAGAATCAGAACAAATGGCCAGTTATGAGACACATGCACCTTGATTTTGTTCAGCCACCCTTTCTTACTTTAATGCTGGGGGAGTCATGCTTTGGCTTGACACAATAAATCTGCTAAACTAGCCTTAGAGCTCTTCTATTTTCCAGTGGTAACACTCATTTGCAAGGACTGTTCTGGCTGTCAGGACCACTGAAGCACTGAAGTGCATGTCAGTCATAAGTTATTCCCAGCCCTCTGCACCTTCTCTGAAGTGTTCATTGAGTAAAATGGGATCAAAAGCTGATGGTACAGAGCCAACATCCTCCTCACAGGCAGCATCCGGAGGTGTTGCGTCTGTAGTGGAGTCACTTGTTGACTCTTCGGGATGATATTAATTTTTTTATATCATGCTGAGCATACAAGGTACAACTGAAGCAGAACAGAGCCAGGTTCAAGGCCAGCTGTTAACGTCACTATCTGAAACGTTTTTGCTTTGCATTATACAATGCATCTATACAGCAGACCTTGAGAAAACATACTGCATAAAATGGTTGTTACTAGTACAAGCTGAAGGATAGTAAAAATCACAAAGTTGTTTCTCTAGTAAGCAGACAGCCAAATACAAATCTTTCCTTTCTTAGGTTTCTATTCTTCTCCATTCCCCTTCTATCTCTCTCCTTGTTTCTGCTGAGGTATCTGCTATGATGCTTTACAACATGCCAGATAGCTCCTCTCATGGCTCTCCCTGCACAGAAACTTCCCAAATCTGATTTCTCAGCACCTCCCACTGATGTCTAAAATCCTGTAGACCTGTGTTCAGTCTGCAAGTTCTGGAGTTTAGATGACATGTAATTATTATTGCTAGATTATAAATTTCAGACAGCTGAATCACATCAAACTACCCAGAAAGTCATGCAGTCACTTTCCCTCAAAAGGAAGTCATCCTCATTTCATTGCTGGGAAGCCCTGAGCAACTTGGTGTAGCTCTGCAGCAAGTCCTATTTAGAGCAAATTTAGTCTCGAGGATCTCCAGAGGTCCTACTCCACAGGAATTTTTCTATAATTCTTTCAGTACAACTTGAACCTGGAAGACTGGCATCAAGTATATGTAATATTAACATTATGCAAAACAGCAATGTGGAGGGGGAGGACTGTTAAAAGGCTTTGGCAACTGCATAAGAATTGTATCAGTTGTGCAGTACTCTCTTTCTCAGTGTGTTCAAATACCATCTAAAGTTAATTTTCCTAATGCTGTTGTGTTCCTAGCATAGACATAATGATATGCAGGCTTGTAGTTAGGAAACTGTAAGAGGCTAATGCAAATCTTTGCAGCTGTGGCATTCAGAAACATTTATTAGTTTATAATTACTGATGTAAGTAATATGTCTTTTGTCAAATTATTTTCAGCAACCATGAAAAATGCATACCCCCAAAAAAACCCTTTAAGCTTTGAAGCCAGCCAGCCCCTATGTACAGCAGTTGTTTAATGCAAGGAAACATATTGCTTCTCTAAAGCAGATGCTGTAAGAAATAGAAAAAAGAAGAAAAAAAAAAAGGATAAAAATATTCCCAGATGAGTGATAGGAAGCTACTAGAACTCTGTGTTTGAGGGAAAAAATTGTCCCCACAAAGACAGCTATATCCTCTTAACATTGTGATGGCGTATAATTCATTACAAATGCATGTAGAACCTCCTTTTTTCTCTTACATAAAGACAGAAACAACCAAGTCAAGTTCAGTCCCAGCTTAGTGGCACTAATAATTGTCAGGCAATCTTATTGCCACTTGAATTCTAATATTGTAACATGCATTGGGTACTAGCTGTTTATCCAGAAAGCACAGATGGTATATGTTATCTTCCCTTAAAAGGGCAGTGTGAGGACACCAGAGAGAAGTGTGGTTTCTTTCTCTGTGAGGCAGGGGGGGCGAGTTGGGAGTCTGCAGCGTAGCATACAGTAGGAGACTCCTGGGAAGAACAGGGTTTGGCACAGAAATAGTTTCTTGCAAACCCAGAAGAAATCCTGTTAGAGCAAGGCTGGAAGGGACCATGGAAGGAGACAGCAGTAGAGGGAGGCATGTTTACAGACCTTTCTGTTTGAAAGATCTTTTGCTCTAGTTGCTGCTGTACTAGCATAGCATCTACAAGTACTTTAGGTGCTCAGGTTAAGGAGATGGTACAGGCAGAATCATGCTATTTCATGCAGAGATAAGAAACAACATCAATCTCTAACCTAACTGTGTTCCACCGGGTATCTCTGGAGTGCTGCACAGTGCCCTAAATCCTGGCTGTACTATATTCCACTGTACCCACAGCAACATTTCAGCATGTTGCTTTTGCCACAAGCAAGGGAATAACAAATTGCATGAGTGGGAATGCTATTTTGGGTGATCTTGCCCACATGCTTGGAGAAACATGTTCAACCCAGTGTGCAGGACAGAATTTATCCCCTTTTCTGACTGTGTGAGCACCTCACCTTTGGATCACCCTATAATTTTTACGTGAGTGAAAGTACCTGTTTCCCACACCTGCTGACTTTAGGTAGTACTGAACAAAGTGACCATGCAACAGCTGTCAAAGAGTGAAATCCCAATACTTATGATCGCAAATGGTTTACTGGTACAGAAAAGGATTGTGGATCAGAAACCAGCTAAAGCCATGAGCAAACTGAGTTGCGATGACTTCATTCTCTCCTAGGATTTTATTTTGTCCTGCACCCTTGGGAGCAGCTATGTTTTTTCATCTTTATATGCATCTTGCAGGTGTAAATACATGGTGGGTTAGCCTTGGCTAAGGACCGAACACCCACCCAGCTGCTCACACACTCCACCATCACCCCTCCAGTGGGACAGAAAGACAAAATAAGAAAAAACTTGTGGGTGGAGATAAAGACAGGGACATTACTTATGGATTACCAACACAGGCAAACCAGACTTGGCTTACCAAAATAATTCTCTTGCCAATCTATTGTATAGATGTGGGCAGTGAGAAACAAAAAACTCCAAACATTAAAACAACCCTTTTCCTCCTCATTTCACCAAGCTCAACTTCACTCCTGTAGGTTCCTCTACCCCACTCAGTGTTAGAGAGGAATGAGGAATGGTGGGTTATGGTCAGTACATAGCAGGAGACCTTGCCTCTTCTTCCTCTTCAGTCTTTCCCCCTGCTCTGGCATGGGGTCCTCCACAGGCTGCCATGTGGATGTCTGCTCCATTCTGGAGATCCTCCTTCTCCCTTCCCTCCCACCACTTGACACCGACAAGCGAGACAAAAGGACATGGAGAAAGCTTTTAAAAAGAAACAAAGACAAAATGGAAGGTACCTGAGGAGTGAATAGAAGGGCAGCTCTTCTGTGAAGTTGTCTGAAAATTCTGGGTATTTATAAAATCATCCCTCTGACTGTCTCCAGCTCTGAGCAGTACCTTGCCAATCCGCTCTAGACTTCCCAGGAGTTGATTAGATTGCTCACAGCTTTGCTTCATGTTTTTGGGGGAGGGGGAAGAGGGTTTGGGTGCTTTGGCATATTGCTCAGGCAACAGCTTAATACTGGGAGAGGGCTCTACATCCCTCGCTGGTGTAAGCACTGATGCAGATATGAACAATGAAGAGAGTCACTGTGTCTGTGGTGGTGCTGTAGCTGGCAGTACTGAGGTGTGTGGCTCTGAAATAACGGGAACATCTACTCCTGCTGGAAAATGGTAACACTCTTTATATCAAATGCCTTCTATTCTGGTGCTTTTCTGTTAAAAAAAATGAACAGGCAGGATGTGCCTTGTGACTGCTGGCTGTGCTTGTGTTGATGGCTGCAGGCCTTGGTGTCATCATGTGGTCCCGGAGACAGGTGATTACTTCAATGCTGTAAAGCCGAATGTTACTTTTAATATCTTGATCTCAGAGCAGGAGGTACAACCCCAAGTCAGTTGCCTAACACCAAGTCCGAGTCCTAAATAGATCCACAAAGTTAGCCTGTTAAGAGATTCTATTACCCTTGCTCTGGGACAGGCACAGCAATGCTGATTTTAGTCTCGTTTTCATTATTTCAGTCCTTGTGGCCATTCAGTTATTGCTGTCCTCTTCTATGGTAATACATCCCAGCCTAGCATATTCAGTATACTTGACTGGCATACACCCTTTTGTATGCCACCATCATTAATGAAAATACTGAAAAGGATCCGTTTCAGAGGCCGTACTGAAGAAACTCCACCAATCACCTTCTGCTGGGATGATATTCATTCTTTCAGCAGTAGCTGCTGACCCCTCCTCCCCTTTGGTGAGCACCTCACTTGTCTTGCAGCTCCTGCACTAAAGGCCTCATTCTGTTACTCATTCAGATCTTTCTGAAACAGAGTCCTGCAACTGAGACACATGTCCCTCTCGTATTTGGTACTGAAAGGAGGGGAAGGGAAGCATGCCAATGAACACGAAAGGTAGACAGACGTCTGCCAGCCATTAAGTTGAAATCATTTGTATAAATGACTAATCTTTGGAATCCTGCTAGCTTTTGTCTAAATTGCTTCTATTTTTTCTTACAGTGAATTAATTCCAGAGCTTAAATTCTACATGGTATTTTAAGATACTCTTTTTTTAGTTTTAACTGTGATATCTTTTAATATAATAATTTAATATTCATCATATAATAAGCACTTTTCTCTACATCATAATTTTTCTAACAGATTGTTTGTGTCACACCTAAACTGTCATCCACTTTTGTAAAATTCTCTATCCAGAGACTCACAAATAATTCTAGGAGTCCCTCACAAATAAAGGGTATGCAGAAGGGAGAGACACTAACAGCAACTCTTGTATTATTTTAAAAATAATCTGTAATTTGTGTTTTCACTGGTCAGATTTACGGTCTTCTTAACTTGTATATAGTTGGTAGGCCTTTTAAGATAGGAGCTACTCAATGTCAACTTAAAGATAAATATTTTGGGATACACTTCCCCCCCCCCACCCCCACCCAGTGAGGTGCAAACTGATGAAAGGAAATATATCAAAACAGCATTCAAAATCAACCTGTGGAACCTGCTGCCAAAAAAACTATAAATGCTTTACTAAGATGAAGAGCTTGGTTGAATTCCAAGTCTGCATATATCTATTAATTCATCTCAGCCCCCCCCTCTGCCACTTCATGAAGTCAAAGTACCTTACTCCACTAACGTTTGACAAGCACTCTGAGCTGCTCAACCAAATAGAAATAATCCCCTGACGACTTTTCTAACTGCCCTCTCTATCTCCCAGTTATCTCTGACAGACTTTCTAGACAGCTTTAAATTTTGGAATTACCTCTGAAACAATGAATGAAGCAGGGTTTTGGATGCTCAGCTATCTCACACCTCTTTCTCTAGTGGCTAATCTATTTCTAAAGCAATTAACATCACCCGCAGAAGATAAAATATATCAAAACTGTGTCAGGATTTGTAAAAATGTCTGGAAAAAGTGAGTGCACAGAAAATGAGGATATATTCTTCAACATGTCATGAGGCAGAACATCTCACCACCATCTCAGAACCGTATTATATCCAATAATCATTACTTTGGGGAATAGGGAGGGAGATCAGAAAAGATTTGCATTTTATGAAAATGGATCTGTAAATGCTTTCTAACTATTTTCGGTAGGTATGGTCTTCTATTGATTTTACCTGCCTTCAGCACTGGTTGGATTAGTAAAAATTATGTTTATGGTTGATAGATGATACACCTAAAATCATCAGAGAGCTTTCCAGAGTTCTGTCTACTGAAACAAAATGCTTGTTTGTTAGTGTCAACTGAATACATCCTCATTTAAATGGACTGACATTCATTTAACTTCTGTAAGTACTGGCCTTATTTGTCCTAGCAGCATGGCTAAAGCCAATTTGGGATAATGTTCCTTCCAAAATGTAGCCATTACATCTAGCATATTAAAGTTAATCTACTGTCATTGATTTTGGTTCCGTGCCACACCGATGGACACATTAGTCCCCATCTCAGAAAGTTTGAGACAACTTTTTTGGTATCATTTAAAGAGGTTCTCTGAATTGAGATTTTTAACAGGGCATTTATCAATATTATTTTTCTCTCCAGAGCTGACAACTGCTATCCCTGAGACTCGGTCTAGTACATAAGAAAACATACATATTTTAATCTCAGACTCATACAGATAAAGGAGACAGGCATCTGTTTCTTAACACATAAGAGAAGAAAAAGAGATATTTTATTTTCATAGAATCATTGGATTGGAAAGGACTACAAAGATCATTTCATTCCAACCACGCTGCCATGGGCAGGGACACCCTCCACCGTTGCCTAAAGAAGCCCCATCCAACCTGGCCTTGAACACTTCCAGGGAAGGGGCAGTCATAGCTTATCTGTGCCAGTGTCTCACCACTCTCAGAGTGAAGAATTTCTTCCTAATGTCTAATCATAGTCTACACTCTTTCAGTTTAAAGGCATTGCCCTTGCTCTGACCTCTCCATGCCCTTATAAACAGCCCCTCTGCATCTTTCCTGTAGGCCCCTTCAGGTAGTGGAAGGCTGCTATGAGGTGTCCCAGGAGCCTTCTCTTCTGCAGGCGGAAGAACCCAAAATCTGTCAGCCTGTCTTCATAGAGGAGGTGCTCCAGCCCTCTGGTCATCTCTGTGGTCCTCTTCTGGGCTCCGTCCAAGAGCTCCATGTCCTTCTTATGTCAGAGACCCCAGAGCTGGACACAGTACTCCAGGTGGGGTCTCACAAGAGCAGGGTAGAGGGGAGAATCACCTCCCTTGACCTGCTGGTCATGCTGGTTTTGATGCAGCCCAGGATATGGTTGGATTTCTGGGCTGCAAATGCGCATTGACAACTCATGTTGAGCTTTTTATCAATCAGCACCCCAAGTCTTTTCCCTCAGGACTGCTCAATCCATTCTCCACTCAGCCTGTAGTTGTTCTTGAGATTGCGCTGATCCAGGTGCAGGACTTTGCACTTGGCCTTGTTGAATTTAATGCAGTTTTCATTCATCACTACACCCAGCAGCAGGAAAAATCCAGCCACTAAGCTCTCCACTGCAGATGGCTCCAGGAAGGTTATCAGTATTCAACACCAGTCCAAATTCCTTTATCCACCCTAGCTGTCCTGTGTGCAATTCCTTATCACACAGTCTTAAGAAGGGAGGACCAGAGGCATGTCATTAGTATAATCCCTTATCAGTATATTCTAGAAATGGGGAAAAAGCCATCTGTAAGTGCAGCACAAGAAACTCCAGAGTTTGTGGTTGGAACTGAGGGATGACTCATATGGTAGATTCTTTACTGGCTGAAGAACAGATTTGCATGTTTGGGATTCTGAGTACTGGGAGAAATCCTGCCAAGTGATGAACCTCCTCTGCCCTGAGATATGCTAGAGAACAGCATCTTGTCCGAGGGCTCTTATCAGTAATTTACAGGAATAAAAACATGTCTGTAATGTAGAAACATACACTGAGAGGAACAAGAGGTGGCCAAGTGTGTCAACGAAGTGTGAGAGACAGAGATCGATATGTATCAGTCCATGAGGTGGGCCAAGAGTGGGGTTATGACTGTTTTACTACAGAACTAGAAGAATTAACTTGAATTCTGTTACCTAAGATTTTACCTTTGCTCTTTTTTTATATTTGTATAGAAGTGTTTTAACATCTTCCAGTGTGCAGCTGGGATGCCAGCTATTTCCCAAAAAACCCATCCCATCCTTCAGTGGGTTGACTGACCAGATAAGCAATATGTTCCTCTGCCCTAGAATATAGGCTGCCTCTTTTCCTATCTGTGTCTTGGTTGGATTTTAAAATGTCTTGTAGAGTAGTAGTGTGTAGTAGATAGATGACCAGCTTTTGGCATTCATCTAGGTAATTTTTGAGGTGTCCAGCAATATTCATTGGCAATGTTTCTGCTCTTTTTCTTGCCAGTACCATCTTTAGCCCGGTCCTGTGCCTGTTCCTGTGCTGGCTATGGTTGTATAGCCTATGAGTGATGTGCATAACACACTTAGCTGAGCATGGTTATCTTGCTTAGTATTGGAGTGCTGACTTGTCTCCTGTAATGCCAGCTCCAAAATGGGGACCTTTGGGGTATTGTAGGATTGGTTGGGCCTTTGGTGGGATAGGAAGCTTTTCAGAATTTTTGGATAAGGGAAATTCCTTAATCTCTGCCCCTGGCAGAATTTGCTGTGTGCTGAAGCTCATGGTACATGCCATCTTCAGAAGTAGGGACTGGGAATACTTACAATGCCTTTTGATAGCTCCAAAATGTAAAATGTGAAGAGAGAATGGATTAATAGAGAATGTCATGGTGAGAGAAATCATGTATAATCTCCAACTACAGCAAAAATGATGCTAAAGACGTCAAATGAAATTGAAGGGGTTTTTTTTTTTTCACTTGGAATAAGGCCCTGGAAGTTTAGGTTAGAGTCTGTTGGATATTTGGGGGAATTTGCTACCTCTCTCAGGGAAGCTTCCCTGTATCTAGCTACAGGAACCCCTTTGTGTTTTGAGTAATTCTATAGGGATTTTATGTGATAACAACCAAATTGAAAGAGGAAAAGCATTGTATTTTGAGACTTAGTCGGATCACTATGAATCTGAAGACTTCTGTACACTCAGTTCATATATTATTATCAAAATTATTATAGTGGCTTAAGTATCAGAAAGAAGACATTTTTATACAGAAATACTAAATACATTGAGTATATTTTCTACCCTCTGTGCTTCCCTGGTATATGTGCTATGCTCTCATCTTTTATGTTCTGGATACCTTATAAGGAATAAGCATTCAGTGATAGCTGCAAAACCAATAAGCAGGTAAATTGAGACAGGAAAAAATCCTGTACACTTCCACTAATAAAGATTCACTTTTATCCTATTTTAGATGTTCAGAACTTCAAAGTGCGAATATACTGGTGTCTGCAGTTCTACTGTAATTCTGATACCACCTCTAGAATTTTAAGGGAGCTATTAGGATTTTTTGGCATTCGTGTACATCTTCAATGGCTAAAATCCAAGAACAGATTTGTTCAAAGGGACCCAGCTATGCTTCTAGCAAGGAAAAGATAATGATTACTGTGAAAATCACACTGTGGAAATATCCGCTGTCAAAGTTGGGGCTACCTAAAAACAGGTAAACAATGCTCCAGTAAAGGCAACTTTCTGACTTAAATTTTTCCTTTACTCCTATAGTTGTGCCTGCTATATGAAAGCTCTATTTATGTACTTTTCATGCCCTATTTACTTTCAGTCCACGTATCTTTCAACTCTTTTGTTAAACTTTCTAATTCCAATTAAAAGTTTTGTTTTGAAGACATGTACTGCTGGGTTACCATAGTTTTGGCATTCTTGTTGCAACCCTTGTTGCAAGGCCATTCTTAATGG
Organism: Zapornia atra; assembly: GCA_013400835.1. Lineage (NCBI taxonomy): Eukaryota > Metazoa > Chordata > Aves > Gruiformes > Rallidae > Zapornia > Zapornia atra. The sequence goes on from VZTU01030660.1 coordinate 50,042, forward strand.
TGACAAAGGCAAATGGATGTTGCCACCAGGATCTCCTTGATATGTAAAATTGTATTTATCAAGAAAAGTCCTTCCAGTGAAAAATACTTATTTATTGGTTCCAAAAATTGCCATGAAAATGCTGCAGGTTTGAGAAATTAATTTATGAGATTTCCTTGAATTTCCTACATGGTGTGGTTTCCCATCTGACTTCTACGGAAACAGGACTCTGTGATTATATAGGAAGGTGTACATTTCTACTGATGTACGGATTGTGGCAGTCCTGGAATGGTGGGATTCCTCGACAAGATTCCCACATTCTACATTCCTAAGTCTTTACTTAGGTGGCCAGATGCCTGGAAATTTCCATTTAAGCTGAGGGTATGTTCTAGGTGCCCATAATATGCTGCTTGTGTCTGGGACACTCTACAGACTCCCAAAACCTTCCTTCTTAAGATCCGAGAAGGTAGTTGTCTCAAGCGATAAGGCTGTGCTGCCAAATAATTTAGGTTCACAATTTCCTCTGGAGTTCTGCTCCTCTGCTTGTTAACATATTTTAATTCAACTTTAAGATGTCTTTTGGACTGAATCATTTCCTTGTCTCCAGAACAACACCCAGCTGTGGTTCTGGGACACCTCCCAGTCGGCAGTAAGCATGAGCAGTTTTGAGTCTTACTGCCATATGCAATACCTCAGCTTTATCTCAGAATAATTTGTGTCTTGATGTGCCATATTGCAGGGTATGTCCTAAGTTCCACATTAGAGAATAACAGTTCTGGTGGGCTGCAGCACAGCCTTGGCATTATTGTTACTAGCAATGTCTCAGTGCCATGGGATGGCAGATAGGCGAAGAATCATAGAATCATGGAATGGTTTAGGTCGGAGAAGTCCTTCAAGATCATCAAGTCCAACCATCTCTCTAGCCCTACTAGGTCCAACACTAGACCTTGTCACCAAGCACATCTACTCTTCTTTGAGACACATCATGGGCCAGTGACTCCATCACCTCCCTGGGCAGCCTGTTCCAAGATCTGACAACCCTTTCAGTAAAGAATTTTTTCCTAATATCCAACCTAAACTTCCCCTGACACAAGGTCAGGCCATAAAAGAGGTAAGTGCCGCATAAGATAGTCACAGTAAGAAGTAAGAATTGTGGGCCCACTTGACCAAAAAGCCATAGCTTCCCCCTGAAATTGATGCATTTAACACTCAAAATGGAATCTGGTATTCTGAAGGTCTGGAGTAATCCCATGACCTGGGTCACTCCAAACTATGGATTTCTTGATGCCCATACTTCTTAAATGGGTAAGACTTTAAACTTCTGTTTGCCCTGGGAACCACCATCAGTCACATCTGATAGCCCTACAAGAACTCTGGTTCAATCAACCCACACACTAATGAGCTCAAGAACTGAGGATCTTGTCTGCAACAAAACATATGGGCTTTTACACATGTGCCAACATTCTTTCATGAAAAATAGTATTTCAGTCAAGTAGCTACTAAGGTTCTTGATGTTTAATGTTACACCAAGAACTATAAAGCTATTCTTGAACTTAGGTTCAGAAAATATTTCTTACTGACAAAAATTAAAGTCTAAAATATTCCAGAGTATTTTTGTGTGTCATGAAGGTTACATTATATAAGAGTTACTGTTGTCACTGTCATAGATAAGTAGACACGGCTTAAGTGCTGGGAGAGGTAGGAGGTGAGCAGTTGTTACACAGATGACTCTCATATGCATGTGGAATAACCATATTTTAATGGACACTCCACCATGTCAATTAAGAAATTAGCACATATGTTGCTGTTGTTAATATACCTTTGCCTTGCATATATGCTTGATATCATAGGCCACACTCTGATCTGTGCGTATGGCCAATACCATAAGCCAATACTTCAATATTATTACTATTAATTGTATCAGAAACTAGTAATTGGAGTCAGTGTGGTGGGTTAACCTTGACTGGTCACCAGCATCAAGCTGTTCTCTCACTCCCCTCCTCAGCTGGACAGGGGAGAGAAGATACAACAAAAGGCTCATGGGTCAAGATAGGGACAGGGAGTCATCGCTCACCAATCCTGTCAGAGGTAAAACAAACCAATTAAAATCACAGTAGGATAAGAAATAAAACCAAATTTTAAAACACCTCCCCCCACCCCTCCCTTCCCCCGGACTTAATTGCACTCCCATTTCTATACCTCTCCCCAAGTAGCACAGGGGGGTGGGGAATGGGGGTTGCATCAGTTCATCGCGCAGTGTCTCTGCTGCTCCTTCCACCCCAGGGGGACAACTCCTCACATTCTTTCCCTGCCCCAGTGTGGGTCCCTCCCATGGGGTGCAGACCTTCAAGACAAGACTGCTCCAGCATGGGTCTCCCATGGAGTCACAAGTCCTGTCAGCAAACCTGCTCCAACCTGGACTCCTCTCCACAGCACCACAGGTTCTGCCAGAAGCCTGCGTCTGAGCCAGCTTCCCATGGGGTCACAGCCTCCTTCAGGCGTCCATCTGCTCTGGCATGGGGTCCTCCATGGGCTCCAGGGGGACAGCCTGCCTCCCCATGGTATTCTTCACAGGCTGCTGCAGGGGTACCTCCTTTAAGGTAGTTGTAGAGAGTGATAAGGTCTCCCCTCAGCCACTTTTTCTCCAGGCTAAACCACACCTGCAGTCCCCTCATTACCAAAACCCTTTCCACATAAATCCCATGCAGTCAGAACACAGTTATTTGTGGCATACATGTTAATTGCACACAAACACATACTTCGTATTACTGAAAATCATCTTTGTCCTACTACTTTTAGTTTACTAGTTCTTGTTGAACATTTAAAATCAGATTACAAAAATACTTGCATGCTCTAAAGCTCTATCAAACCTTGTTGAAACGTTAGGAATCGTAGCTTCATTTATCTTTTGAGAAATGTCAATTTGTTGACTCAAGTGTAATATAGCATATGCTGCACTTCCAGAGGGATGAATTCCATCATCTTGGGATTTTTGCATTTCTAGCTCAGAAAGTAAAAATATGTTCTGCATATCTGTACTAGCTGCATAGCACTGCAGATTAATTTTTAAAAGTAATCAAAGCTTTCTGTGATAGTTCCTCCATACTTATGTTGTATATATTTCCTTAATATGAAGTAAGCTTTGTTTGTGATGTGTTTCTGTAGAATACTAGTAACGTAGGGGATTTTTTTGTCATATAATTTATGAAATTTAACATGAGATCGCAGCTTTTGAAAGACATCTGCCACTATCAAAATGTTTTTGTTCAAATGCTCCTAAAGGATATAAAGCTGTACTTCTACTGAATTAAGATTATTCTCTGATGCATTGTACTTCTGCTTAGGAGCTAGATACATGGCAAACTAGTATAAATTAAAACTCCTGTCTCTATGAAGTTTTACAACTTTGGAGGCAGTGGCTAGGAAATCATTGCCAGGATGAAAAGTACAGCACTGCTCTTTTTTATCTGCAAAAGATCAAAGCAAGACACATAATTGAAGACTGATTCTGAAAATGTGGCATGATGCTTTTATTTCAACTATAATCATCCACCAAACACCACAGAAGGGTTCCAGATAGATACCTACATTCATTTATAGTTTCAGATTCTCAGTGTTTTGTCCAGCCACATCTCAAAGAAAACTCCAGGATACATAGACAAGTGTACTGCATTAGGTGGCTGGGTATGAAGCAATCAAAGATTTTTTTTTTAGCTTCTGTGGGGAAGAAAGAAAATGGGGTTTGTTGATATCATTTGTTCAAACTATGTTCTGAAAAAATTCTTAGGAGCTCCACAGCCCAGACAGTGTAAATGGGAGCAAGGGTGCAGGGGGAAAAGAAAAGCTGTCAAGGAAATTTCAGCTCTCAAGCCTCAAATTCTACAGGGCATGCTGTCTTTTTTAAGGAGGCAGTAATTTCTTTAGTAGCTTTATACAGTGAAATAGGTAGTCTTTACTCATTAAGACAAGATCTACTTTTGTTTACTGAAAGTTGCTCTAATAACTAGTAATTCTTTTACTACTGCTATGTTGCTTATTTTTCTGGGAAAAACAAAAAAGGGAAAGAGTGGATTCAAGGTCTTTCATTAACAGTTGTGGATATTTACTGTGACTATCACAGAGACTGGTTGTAACTAAACAGTACAGTATATATTCATATTTGTAGCACCAAAATATATATTTTACCTTCAGATATTTCCAAGTCAGCTAGTTTTTTAGCTTGCCTTTTTGCTAGCAGAATCAGTGGAGTTTTTTCATGCCATTTCTTATTTAAAATCTAAGTAATCCAGCCTTGCATAACCAGACTGTCCTTATGAGTGATTTTAGAATGGGAGGAAAAATATAGAGAACAGTTGGACTAGATGCATTTGCATTGTATGAAGAAGGTAGGAAATGACCGTTGTATTTGGGGATGCATCAGATCTATACATGTGAATAATTGTTTGGGTTTTGACATTGTACATGGGCTCATATTGTCCCTGAACAAATTTTGTTTTGTGAGAGGGAAATAATCTTTTAAATAATAGTTTTGGAATGATTTTATAAATCTTCCCTCTTCTCCTGTTTTAGTGGTTGTTGTTTTTCTTGGCCTGTGTATGCCTGTGAAAAAATCTGTCATTTCCTGATGAGCGTGGGATACAAAGTGACAGAACAGAGTTAAACAAGTCAGGTAGCAGCAAAAAGCCAGAATATTGCCATAGATGTGCCTAGAGTTGGGAGAAAAAAGTTGTTTAAAAAATAGTCGAGTTCCTGCAATATTTCTCTGCAACAATAATGCTTACAATTATTTGGGCTTCACTGATTTGGACAATTACGACTTTTGACTAACCCTTTGTTGGCTGTAGTATCTTGTCTTCTGGCATTTTTATTACCTTTTTGAATATTTATCAGTGAAATGCAGGAGGAGTGACTCATAAGAACCACCTTGGCCTCAGTGGTATTGCAGAGAAGGTGTGATCCGCGGGTCCAGGCAGGAATCAGGCCTTGCTTCTGTTGTTTCCCTGCAGCTCTCACACCTGAGGTTGCCCTTAGAAACACCCACACCTCTTGTTCCCAGCCGTTTCACCCGCTCACTGTCTGGTGGGGGCTGACCTTCGCTAGCCATCACACGCTCATGTGCACACACACACTGACTACATTTGCCACTATCATGGCCGCAGGGACTGTCCCACCTGTGATCACACCCACCCCTCCATACACATGCACACTTGCAGACAGAGTAGAAAGCCCTCTCCCAGAAAGAGTTAGAAAGGAATTTAGCAAGATGGGACTGACTGTCTTGGTCAGGTGCAGGGCATAGCCAGAGAAGATTACTGACCAGCAAAATATTTATGCATGACCAGCCATTTTTAATCTCCTTACCCATCCAGTTTCCCACACTTACTCCTCTCCAAATCATCTAAACATCTCTCTTTTCTTATCTTTTGTTCCTCTTCTAAATATCCCATAATAATTCATGTGCAAAGATGCACATGAATTGCAAAGATGTTTCTTCCCCTGCATCCCATGATATTTCCCACACCCCTGGGCAGCAGCTGTCGTTAATCCGAAAGACAAGCTGTAGAGCTGCCCCCTCCATGGCTCATGTGGAGGGATGTCACACTAAGAGACCGGGCTGAGGCTCTTCTGGGACATCCCTGAGAGGAGCACAGACAGAGTGTTCATCGCTTCCTGTTCTTAATTTGGATTCCCACCTGCCCCTGTGCTCCTCAGGGCTTGTGGACATGGGTCTCTGATGGGCTGAGGGCTCCTGTGATGGGCCTGGGAGAGCCAAGGCAGGGTTCCAGATCCTCCACTGTTGTCTCTCTGTGCTCTTCTATGGGAGTGCAGACAAGCTTTTATCATATAACAACAATCTAGGTTTGCGTCATTGTGTATTGCTCCTTTTCTCTTGCTCCAGAACACAAGAAAAACAGTAGCCTTAACTTCTCCCAAAAGGAAGCCTCCAGACCGAACTATACCTTAAAAAGATGAGGTAACAACAGCACTCATTATCAAGTTGCTATGCTGAATTTTATAGCACTCTTAATACTTGAAAAATAAAGCAAAAGTGCCAACCCCACTCCCCCCCAAAACCCAAGTTTGTGAAACTCTTTTAGGATCATTTAAACTAAACACCCCTTTTCCCCCTCCCCCAAACTACGTTACCTTTTTCTTACTGACTTTACCAGCACGTTGTCTTTTTCTACTTGAATGTTCTTCCCAACAAACCCTCTTTTTCTTAAAGTGCTCTCTCTTTATATCTGTGGTATGTTTGTAACCTGTTTGCTATTTCCAAATAACTTGTGTAGTGATTGCAAAAAGCCTCAGGTCCATATGCAGAGCCTTAAGCTCCTGGAGTGCAGGAGGCTGATGTGGGGCCTGGGAGATGGGAAGGGGGATGTAGAAAAGAATGAGTAAGCCTGGCTTGCTCAGACTGAAATCAGACCTTATTGGATTGGGATATGAGCCTAAACAAGGAAGAAATGAAGACTTGTTTTAAGAGTGATATTAATATTTTCATTCCCACGGCTTTCTAGGTCTACTTTCCATCTATCCTTTTAACGTTTTTTTTTTGGTTTTTTTCCCATAGATTTGAGTTTTCATTGCAGTTTGAGTTTCAGTGAATGAGAGATTCTACAACTCTACTGCTTACTAACGTCTTGGAACATCTTTGCAAGATGGCTGCAGATAGTAAGAATTGTACCTATTAAAAACCCAGTTATTGTGTATATTGTAGTATAACATTTGTGGCACAATCTTGACATAATAACTAACTTGATTAATAGACTGTCCAAAGCTAATCTTGTTTTGAGCCAAAAAATACTGGAGTTAGCACCTTGTGAAATTACCATACAATTGCTCCAATCAGACCCCCAAAGGATTGTTAAGTATGTAAAGAAATATACTTCGTGTACAAGAGATGTCATCAGAGTTCTGTTAGTAGCCACAGGCAAAGCTCATGTCTCGTTTTTGCAAGACCTGGTATCATGATATCTCAAAGTACAAAGGTATTTTTAGTGAGAACCTTACATGGTTCAGTGCTGGTTTTGAGATCGGTGCCTTATGTAGAGAACTTGGAAGAGAGAGTGAACATGCCAGATTTATGGTTGTTAAAATAACAGGCATCGAGACTGATTGGCACAGTAGAGGAATGGTATTTTAACCCTGATCAGCAGCTAAATAAAATGAAAATGGACCTGAAACATTTTAAAATGTAGTTGCAAGTGAAAATGTCCCTTTTTCTGCTGTTGTATTTCAGCTCAGTTTCTGTTTAAAACTCATTGTTGTCTGTGAAAGTAAATGGCCCATGTAAATGTTGTCTTAGTGGGCTGGAATAACCTACATTACTTCTCTGAACGAACAGAGAAGTAATTTAATCATCTGACACACATGCTTTGCTCCAAATGTTATTTAGTATTTGTTAGTTTAACTTACAGTATCTGGATAGAAAGTTGAACAGTGAATTGTCAGCAATTATATTGGTTTAGACCTAAATTTTAATATACTATAATACTCATCCTGCCTGTTACAGGATAATAAGAAGGCCCTTGGAGGGATTTCTATAGTAAGGAGATTTAAGTTCTTTATTTTTTTGTGAGATAATTATATTTTTCCACTCTCTTTCTAGCTTTTCACACTTTTCATTCAATTTTAAGCTTCTCTAGGAACTTTATCATCATTTAAATGATAGGAGTAATCATCCTAGTAATTATACAGTTCTAGATCCAGTCCACCTAATCTATCTGAAATCTGAAATCCAAAGAGAAACTTTTTTTTCTGGCAGAATTGGAACATGTTGGCAGGCTCCACCAAAGCATGCAGAGCATCCAGGAGTAACACAAAACTTGCACAAAGAGGATCTGTAGACGTTCTGGCTTGGTGTTCCAGCTAACACATATTAAGGAGAAACATGATATAGTGAATATTTCCCTCTTAGAACTCGAAACATACTTAGTCCTTCTACTGGCAGTGAAAGCATACCCATATGTTACTGCATGTGTCCTTGACAACGTTTTTAACGTGCGAGAAAACTCACATTCCAGCTTACAAAGAGCTGTTTTGGCACAGGAAGAATAAAAAGGTGGATTTGGTTTAGGAGCTGAGCAATCATCATAGCTGGCTTTCTAATTCAGTTTTTTTTATGAACAAAACCATAATTCCATCTATACAGCAATATTTCCATAGACATTATATGGAGAATAATGGGTTTTTTTTAATTTTTCAGTTTGGCAAACTTGTTATATGAATTGATTTTGAGTGTTAACACACTCAGCAATGTCTGAAGTCCACAGTGATAAATTTGACAAGGGCAATGCTAAACATGCTTGTCTTTCTTTGGATACCATGGTTTGCCCAAGGAACACGGTGGCACAAGCCACTTAGCACTCTACTACAAGCAGCACAGTTGTGTGTCACACGTGGCAAAATCACACTGGCAGGTATGTAGACCCCTCAGCTAAACAGCCTGCCATGATGCTATACAGATGCCAAAAGCAACCCAGGAGCTCGTTCTCCCTCCTCCTGTCAGTTGGCACAAATGAGTTTAGAGAATGTTGTCTTATTTACTCTTATTTACTCTAGCAGCAGGCATGGCAAAATGTCTTAGTGCAACACTTGTGTCTTTGTCATGGCTTGTGGAGTGAGCTTGAAACCCAGGTAGGGCAGGCAAAGATCCTCAGCCTGCATCAGCAGGAACCGGAGGGCTGCACAAAACTGCAGTGAAAAGGGACTTGTTTGGCATGTCACTTAACCAGTAATAACAAAGGTTCAAATCAAAGGAGACCAGAACAAAGGATGATGGGCACTTTCAGGAAATCAGTATTCCTTTACTATACTCCATTTGAGACCAGTATTTAGATCCAGTAATTATGACAATTATTGTGCAAGCAGACCTGCATATTTAATTATGTAAAAAGCTGGCTTGAATTTTTAATTCTCGAGTTTCCTAAAAAGTTCTATCAGGGATAAAGAGGCACAGTTCATATCTCCTTTTAATTTTCTTTTTTTGCTATAATTAGATAACCCCATATTGATGTAAATTAATTTTTCCTTGGAAATTCTTCTTTATTACTGTAAGAAGATACCAATAAAGCTGCAGCTTCTCGTAATCAAATAGGCATTCTCCTTAAATTAAATCTGGTTTAGGGGGCTAGATAAACATTTTTAAAATACTGCATTTACAAAATAAACGCTACCAAGGTCTGAACCCATGAAAAAAGGTAGAATGAAAGGAAGTATATTATGTTGTTATTATAAAACAAATGTGTAAAAAGAAGACGTTCCTTGTTGCACCATGCTTCACAGAATGGTTATACAAGCTGTCATTCTGCTAAGTCTCATACTTCACATTGCCCAGAGAAGATGTCTCCATGCAGCTGCAGTTCATCTCCTCTGAGACAGATATCTTCTTCCCCTGTTTATAGCACAGGAGGTCTTAAAGGCTTCTAAGCATACTGAGAAAGTGATTAAGTGCACCAGCTTCCTGCGAGGTGTACACAGAAGTCACCGTACCCAGAGTAAACTCACCACACCACTTTTGTGCTTCTGTAAGGGCCATTTCTAATGCTCTAATCACTACCACCCCCTGCTTTGTTATCAGGAAAAGATGCTGAATTAGAAAACACCCCTGTAACATGAAGACTCATGGGACAGTAGGGTCGCAACTTTCCACCCTGAAGAAGAGTCCGCTGAGGACAGTATGCCTGGCACACCGTTTTTGTCCCCTGCACAAGCCAAGAGGGTAACAAATAAAAGAAGCCATCAACTCAGTACATGGTCTTGAACTAGGAAGAGAACAAAGAATCACATCTTGCTTATTGTATTTTAGATGAATCACACCCCGGAACTACTATGTTATACACTACTCCTGAGCAGATTAATTATTCCTGAAAATTTATCAACCCCAGATGAAGTTGAACTATCCCTTTTAGATATTTATAGTTTTTCATAAAAAAAAAAAAAAAAAGAAGAAAACAAGAAGGATATTTTACATTAATCAAAAAAGACTGCTCCATGTAACTGGTGGTCATCTGTAACTAATTCTGTTTTGTTCTTCCTTGGGCAAGCCTCTATTGTTTAAGTATTAAAACCTCCAGTATAGGCTCAGTAACACCATTGTGAATTTTATACATGATGCATGAAAAAGTTTTGATATAAAGCTACACGGTATGACAGTTCCCTCTCCCTTTATCTTTCTTTTCATCTAAGGACTGAGAACAGCATGAGGATCACTGACTTCGTATGGATTCTCCTGAAGCTGATGCTTACATGAACAAGCAAAAAGATTACTCACTTGGATAAAGGCTTCAGGATAATCCATAGAACAACGGCAGCGTAAACCTCCATATGTAAAAAAATATTGCAAAAAATGACATTTTTGGATGTTAAATGGAAACTAAGCCCTTTCCTGGGGTTTTGCTAGCTTAAAAATCTTGCCATTCCAGATTTTAACTGTGGTGTGCAGAATGTTTAGTTTGGTTTTTATTTCACTTTTCTTTTTTTCTAGGTCATGCATTTCATTATTTCCCAGCGTTTTAGCTCGTTTCTGCCTTCTCTGCTTATGTAAGGAAGTAGGACTGGTGCCACACGTCAAGAGTGGAACTGAAAGCACCCCTTCTCTAGTTCTAACTAGAGGTTTCCCATTATCAAGGTGCTGGTGGCTATTATAGCACCTGCTTCTGTCCCAGCTCCTGTGCAAGGGTAGAGTAAACCATGTTATACAAAAGCAGCAAAATAAATCCTTTGAGTTAAGGGATTGAGACTTCTACCAGAAGTATAGCCTGAAGCAGAAAAATGTTCACAAGCTCCTGGAACACTCTGGATCTAAAAGAGACAAAATAGGCAAGAAGAAAAACAACAGTGTCATCCAAATGAATACCCGTAGGGAAAACAAAAAGTGTTTGCCTGTATCTTCCAGTTTCCGAACATATTTGAGCATGTAGACCAGTAGCACGGACTGTCATGACATCAGAGCACAAACTTGGTCTTCATCACTGCTGGTAAAGCACTATTCCTGTGAGACACCTAGAGATATCCCAGCAGATTCTCTTCAATACTCAGTGATACTAAAGGTCGCCTGTCCTGTTCATACCACACTGTGCACACTCGTTCTTCAGCTGAGCTATTACAGCTGTTTGTGCTATTACAGCTGTTTGTAATGGTTCTAGACAGGTAAAAGACAGGCACTGGTTTGCATGCAGCTGTAACAAGGATGAAGCGGGTTTATGCCTGCCTCCCGGTGTCAGGGTTTTGCCCCAGCCGGCAGCCAAGCCCTCAGGCAGCTGCTCGGTCACTCATCCCTGGCAGGATGGAGGAGAGAGTCAGAAGAGTGAAGGTGAGAAAACTCGTGGGCTGAGATGAAGACAGTTTAACAGGGAAAGCAAAAGCCGCTCATGCAAGCAAAGCGGAACAAGGAATTCATTCACCACTTCCCATGGGCAGGCAGGTGTTCAGCCATCCCCAGGAAAGCAGGACTCCATCACGTATAACAGTGACTTGGGAAGACAAACGCCATCACTCCAAACATGCACACCCCACACTCCCCCCTACTTGTTCCCCTCATCTTTTTATTGCTGAGCATGACATCATGTGGTGTGGGATATCGCTTTGGTTAGTTAGGGTCAGCTTTACTGCCTGTGTTTCCTCCCAGCTTCCTGTGCACTGGCTCACTGGTGGGGTAGGGTGAGAAGCAGAAAAGGCCTTGTGAGCACTGCTCAGCAGGAACAATAACATTTGTATTATCAACATCATTTTCAACTCAAATCCAAAAGCACAGCCCCATACCAGCTACTGTGAAGGAAATTAACTCTACCCCAGCCAAAACCAGAACACCAGGTCAGCCCAGCTGTGGAGTAGGAACTTGCCATGACGTTTCACACCTCCTCCAGTCAGTGATGACATAAACAGGAGTGGGACTTCTTCATGCAGAAAGGATTTCATAGGTATCCTGATGACTGCTGGGGCCACTGCAGTTACTGTTCTGGTTGGGTTGGAAGACCAGGTGTAAGGAGACTCATGATTGCCTTTGTCTGAAGCAAAATCTTTACACAGCAAAAGCTGGTCACAGGCATCAATCTGCATACTGGGCAATGTTTATGCACCTACCATTTCTTATTTAGTGTATCAGACAGTCAAATCTCCATATACACGACTACTCTGCAATCCATGGGATACAGCTTTCCTGACGGATATATGGGGTATAGCTGGAAAAAGCATGGGGCTTATGTGGGTTAAGAGAACAAATTATGTTTACAAAAGAATTAGACTTCATATTACTAGTTTCTTCTCTGTGAAGAAGCAGACTTAATGACGTGTTCAGCTGTCTATTAGTTAGTTGAAAAGCAGCCTTAAATTAAATACAAAGATGTGAATGCACGTTACAGTCAAGCTTCCCATCTTTCCCCTTCAAAACAACACAAGTTCTGTAACATCTAAAACATAGTCAGGAAACTCATTTGATCACAGTCTGGGTGGATGTTGCTGCTACTGTTATATTTTGTGCAAGGTGAAGGAATTTGAGCCCTCAGGCAACTCTTAAAATAAGTACTTTCAGTTCTGCTAACTGGTGAAGTTGTCATCAGCCCAAAGAGGGAAAACAGCGTGAAAATTGAACTACATTTTACTTTGAGAAGTGGCCTTTCCTGTTAAGTACTGAATTATAATGCAGAACAGCGTGTGGAACTTCTCACTGCTGTGTCCTATAAAATACTCTTTCTACAGAGGAAGCTGGTCCCCACTGTTTTCAAGTTGACATTGACGTGAGCGATAAATCTGACACACACACACAGAAGTTAGAAAATCATGATATATCATTATTTTAAAACAGGGATCTAGCTAAAATACTTTAGGAACAAAAACATCTTGAAGATCTTGTAAAAATGGTTTAGTAAATTATATGGCTGTATATATGGCAAAAGGCATTTTTTCTCCTAGCACATCTCCACTGCCTGGAAGAATAATCATCAGTCTTGTCTGGTATGAACTCTGACAATGCTAAGGGTTTAGAAGATTAGTTTGAGACTATTTCTCTTAGCTGCAGGGACAGTTTAGTGAGTCCTGTCCTTCCTCCAGCCTTCCACGTTGCTTCTCATTTTTGCTTCCTCAGTTTATGTTGCTGCAACTCAGAGCTAGTGGTGTGTTTCCATTATTGTCCTTCGTTACATGCTCATCACAGGATGACCTTAAAAAAGCAGGGAAAGGAACAGCAGAACAAAACAAGGGTTTTAGCTAAGACTGCAACAAACTAATTTGTAAGCAAAGATGATGTTGCATTGAATTTCATTGCAGAAGTTGTTAAACAGACCCACGTTTTATTTCAGGGTTGGTGTGGTTTTTTTGTAAATACAAGATAAAAATACATATAAGCCAATACTAAAATGAGCTGGCTTATAAAGCTAGAGGGTTCTTTGTTGCTAAAATTAGAGTGGAACCCTAAAGATATAAACAGCAAGCATTTCAAGGAGCAGGTAAGAGATGGGGGCTTTAATGTAAGTGCATCAAGGTGCCCTGCAGGGAGGCAGGGTAATGAAATTGTACTGATTTTCTGCAGCAGTGAAGAATGTCACCGTACGTTGCCGCTCTGTTCAGGATAGTCCCTGTAATGCTTTTCTGCAGTAATTTGCCTTGGAAAAGACAGAGCTTTGATTTTTTTTTTTCTTTCAATGTGGTGCATGCAGTTCAAATCTTTTGGGCTTATTTGGTTATGTGCTACATGCCTCACTGCGATGAAATATAATAATAAAAATTATATAGTTCATTATTTATTTATCTGTCTAATGATATACACACAGCTATCTAGCATTTTATTAGACTTATTTATGCTTACCATCCAAATATTAGGTTATGTTGGAGATGTATCCTCTCAGATACAGTGTTACCCTTAGTTTCCATAGTATTTGTCCATTTGTGGTGCATATATCTTAGTGTCATTCATTTTAAAAAAAAATTGTTTTCACTCAATTTTAAAATTAGGAAAATAATAAAAATAATGTTGCTTCCTTCCAAGTGCTTTAAATTTCCTCAGCCACCAATTGAAGGTGATACCCACCAGAGATTTCTAAGCCATAATTACTGACTGCGAAAGCCTTTTAAAATAATTTGAAGAAGCGGGCTGTAGAAATATTATCATTATTAGACACGATACAGTATATAAAATACATATTATATATAGAGTACTAGCCATTATAGAAGGACACAAGAGTGTTTCTTGCTAATTTGATAACGTTCCTCTGTTTAAATGTGTGTTTGGACATTACATGATAAATCATTTTGTAAGTTTAACACAGCTTCAGCTCTGTGCCCTGTTGGCTCTGTAAGACTGTCCCTCACAGCCAGGCATGAACAATGGGGAGGTGAGGAAAAAACAGAAAAGCATCTACTGAAGCAAACATACCCTTGGCATGAGGGAGAAAGGGAAGATGCTGGATGGAGCAGGAGAGGAAAGGCATCCCAAGCCTCCCCAGTGTGGAAGGTGAGGACAGAGGTCACTGCAGCTATGGAGCCCGGGAGCGAGTGTACCGGGGAATCTGATGGGATGGAAGAAAGTTCAGGACCTACTGGAGCTTCGAGACCTCTTCATCAAGCCGCCCTTGTCTGAGAGCTGGGCAGAGGAGGGAGCTGTGACAAATCCTAGGCTGAGGGCTGCTCTGGGGGCTGTGGTACTGGAGCGGGTTGCTCCGCCCCACGCCTCCTCGCTGTCTGGCCTCCACATAAGCCTGTTGGTGTGCAACAACTGTGTGGTGTAAACTGGATCCCTGTGACTTCATGGGGAGAGTTTCACATGAAAATGGGCAGCTGTGGACAGCAAACGAATTTTCAAGCAGTCACAAACTAAACAGCTATTCTCAGCGGTTTCACTAATGCCTTAATCTGTATAATCAAACTCATAAACCATACAAAGGACCAAACTGGCCTATGATGAGAACCTAGTTTCACAGGCACAGTCTATGCATAATTAATGATTGACTAATCTGTCCAGCAGTGTGATCATCACTTCAGTCCTATGTCTAAGGTTCTCCCTAACGCTCATTGGATTTTAATGCTTAACTGAAGCTAAAATATGAAGCTAATTGCTTGCATTCACTTAGATATGAATTCCCATATAGGTTTCAAAGTTCCTTTTAGCATAGGACTTGTAAGAACCTATTTTTTTAGTATAAGAATTTAATACTATCCTTATCAATATAACTAGAAGTAAAAAGAGAGAGCACTCTAACTTCAAATTTATGTATTGTATGTTGGTAGATATTCGTACCAAGTGCTGTAGAAATTACTACAAGAAACTGCATGGTGTGCAGTAAATCACCTTACTGAATCTTGTTCAGTTCTTCTATGTGAGCTTCTCAAACTTCTTAAAAAAATATGTAAGTTCACAAACTGTCTAAGTAGTACACATGAAAAATAACTTTGGAGGATCAGGCTATTCCATTACTAGCCATAAGATTTTACCTAAATAATCCTCGAATTAAGAAGTAAAAGGAAGTTATTAAAAGACTAATTATTAATAAGGTAAAGGAAAAGGTAATCCAGGATT
Source organism: Zapornia atra (assembly GCA_013400835.1). Lineage (NCBI taxonomy): Eukaryota > Metazoa > Chordata > Aves > Gruiformes > Rallidae > Zapornia > Zapornia atra. The sequence continues at coordinate 65,532 of VZTU01030660.1, forward strand.
ATTGGAAAGACAGAGAGAAGATAAGTATTAAAGGAAATACATTTAAACTATGTTGAAGTTCACTTAAATGACTAGTCATAAGAGTTCCACTAAGAAAAAACAAAACCAACCAACCAAAGAACCCCCCAAAGTGATGTATTTGAATTATGTTTTTACCTTTAAGGCAGGTGCTAAAACTGGAAGGTGTGAAAAAGATAGTGATATTGGTGCTGTGGGTTACTAAGCAGAAAAAGAAAAAAATAATTAAAGAAATTCTATAAGTTCTACTTGAAATTTGTGAAAATTTATCACAAAATATATTAAAGGGATATTTCAAGTCTTGTTCCTTACAGGAATCTTTTAGCATATAGTGTGTATTAGCATAGTCCCCATTCTATCTGTACTGTACTTTCCACACTTCTCCAAGACTGGGCAAAGAAATGAGGTGTATCAATACTTTAAATATTCATGATTATCACTATTATTGGTCCTTTTTACAACAGTAAGCCCAAGAAATCGGAATCCAGACTGCTACCAATGTGCTGGTTTTGCTTAGAACTTAAAAGGATAGGTTTCATAACCTTCCAAAGATATCATGGCCCAAATATTAACAGCTCTCCACCATTTTCTCTCTACTTTATGTCTCTTATACAGACCTCCACATGAGTTTAAAAGGACTCTTCATCTGTTTTTCAGAAACTGCCAGTTTGACAGCAATCATGAAGTACCTCACAGATGCTGAGATTTTCCAGTACTTTTTGGTTTTGGTTTGGTTTGTTAAACTGAAATAATGAAGGCAAAACTGTGGCAAAGCTGATGCAAATTAATAAGCCTTTCCATGTCTCTCCACAGTTCCCTGCAGCATAACAACTATATGTTGCATATGATAATAAATCTTTATTCTTCCTTAAAATTAGACATACTCCCCAAAACCATCCCATTTAAGTCAACCAAAGCATTTGTAAATAGGAAAAAAAACAATTAAGAAAAAAACCCAAGTACATGCTCAAAAAAGCCACTGCCTTTTTGTATAGCCTCTGAAACAAATGTGGTTACACAAACTACCTTAAGGTGATATGTCATTTTTTTTTTAATGTCCATTTTAAATATATTCCGCTTGAGCATCGTCAGCCAGAAATGTGCTCTATTCATTTCAAGATTTTTGGACACTGCTCTGATTGATACTGCTGACACAGACTAAAAAAATCTCGTTTTTCATTTTTTGGCTATTTACCACTGGCAATTGACAGCACTTTGGGCCAGCTCCAAAATCTGTCAAAGCCATGAATAATCCATCTCCTTGCTCAGTTAATAGTTTTTTCCCTTTCTCCTCCCTTGCACCAATTTATGTGCAGAATGTTCTCCAAGCCTGGCAAATGGGGTAACTTCAGCAGCAGCAGCACTGAGGTGGCCCATTTGAGGGCTAAACATCGCCAGAGAACACTTGGAAAGAGCATCTTCTGAGATCCCCTTTAATAAGCCCATTACCCAGTCTGTAAGGTCCCTAATGCATCTCTAAACATCACAGCCAGAAGGAGAGACAAAGGGAGAAAGCGGCCATCTTCTCTCTACCCAACATTTTCATGGAAGCTGCATGAAAGCCAAAGGGCGAGGAGAAGCAGAGACATAAGGTCCTCTTAGTAGAGGAACCTGTCAGAAAGCATGGCTCCAGATAGCCCCAGGAAATGCTGTGAGCAGAACTTCAGACATCTAAACTGGCAAGGCATTTATATATATATATATATATATATACTTTAAGCTGCTTTTCCACAATTTATCTGAAATCCTAGCCTCCAGCATTTGTAGCAACTGAAATCCTGTTCCCATGTCATGAGCTTTTCTTTAAGATCCTTTGGAATACAATATTGCCATCTGTTTTCTGTTGGTTGCAGATCTACCAAGTTTTGTGTGGCTTCACATGGGGTACTTTCTCAAACTCATTGAGGCACGTTGCAGATTGATACAAGCCAAGTGTCAGCCTTTAATTAACTCAGCCTGCAAGTGCAGTGTTAGGGTGGGATTCAGAGCATGTCCATATGTGTGGAACAGGGAAGCTGGTAGCTGCCTTCCTTGGAAAACTGAGCAGACATATGGGGAGTAGATCAGTAGGTGGTTGGTATCAAGAGTTTCTACAGGTGTGGGATGTATACGTGTGTGGGAGGGAATCTTTGCTAGGCTTGCTTGGTAGTCGTAGGATGAAGATAACTTGGAGTAACTGAGTGCTCTGGGAGCTGGAAAAATCTGCTGGCGGGACTGGGTGCTGCATTTGTTCTGTTTGGCTTCTGGAGGACTTGGAGGTGGTGAGAGGGAGTGTTGCTTTTGCATCCCCTGTACTGTTACCACCCTCACAGAGGCTGCTGTTGCTTCATACTGCCCATTCACAGCTGGGATTCACAAGAGAAACATCACATTTGGAAAAAAAAAAAAAAAAAAAGAAAAGAAAAAAAAGGGGCAAGTTGGAGGTTCTGCAGCCCAGCATATGAGTAAAGATGTATGGCAGGCCCTGTCTGTCACTTGTGGATCACAGCAGTCATAGAGCAATGCTGCCAGATCCTTTGCTGCAAGAAGCAAAGAGATTGGGAGCCTTCTTGGCACCAGTTCCTCTCTACAGCCATAGGAGGTTGCTTCTGTTGCTGCACAGAAGCAAATGCACAAGGTGCCAGATCACAATTTTGGCTTTTTTCCCGAATATTTATAAACCATATCTCAAGGGGAATTTTTATTTTGCTTCAGGAAAAAAGTGTGGTGTTTTTTCATTTGGAAGCCAGGACATAAATTTCCCTACTGTGTGTCAGTTTTTGTTTTGGGGTGAATCAAGATCATAGATTGATATATTACACATTTATCTTCTTTTGGGTTTGAGATTTTTTTTTCTTTATTCTTTTTTGTTTTAAGTCTTTGAGGACTCCAATTCAAAGCAAAAAGCTTGACAGACAGATCTCTTCAGCCACTTAGCTCCATCAAGAATCTTCCTAACTTGAGTAATTTGCAAGTTTAGGTCCAGTCTTTGAATTTAGAACATTGACGTTTGATTGACCTGGAATAAAGTGAGTAGTAATGAACACTGCTGATGATGTAAGCCTTTAGGCCTTAAATGAGATCTGTGGCATAGAAACAGCTTTGACTAGTGCCAGCAATGTGTCCTCATGGCCAAGAAGGCAAAAGATATTCTAGGATTTGTGAAGAAGAACCTGGCCAGCAGGTGGAGGGAAGTTGTCCTTCCCCTCTACTCTGCCCTCATCTTCAGTTCTGTGACCAGTTCTGGGGTCCTCAGTTCAAGGAAGACAGAATTGCTGGAGAGAGTCCAGTGAGGGGCTACAAGTCAGGGGACTGGAGCAACTCTCGTGTGAGGAAAAGCTGAGGGAGCTGGGTCTGTTTAGTCAGGAAAAGAGAAGACTAGGAGGGGTTCTCATCAGTGCTTATAAATATCCAAAGGGTGGGTGTCTAGAGGATGGGGCCAGACTCTTTTCAGTGGTCCCCAGCTACAGGGTAAGGGGCAATGGGCACAAACTGGAACATAGGAAGTTCCATCTGAACATGAAGAAAAACTTCCCTCATGGTGACAGGACACTGGCATAGGCTGCCCAGATTGGTTATGGAGTCGCCTTCTCTGGAGATACTCATCACCTGCCTGGACATGATCCTGTGCAATCTGCTGTAAATAATCCTGCTTTATCAGGGTGTTGGACTAGATTTCCATAGGTCTCTTCCAATCCTTACCCTTCAGTGATTCTGTGATATACCTCCAGGGTTCCTCCAGTGCTACAGAAACTGTCCAGCTAGAAGCTTTCCTCCTCCAAGTTCCCTATGTGGTGCTGGAGGAACTAAGAAAATTATCCCAGAGCCCTGGAATATGATCTATAATGGTGCTGATAGATCTACAAAGATGTTATCTTTACAGTAACAATGGTGGATTTTTTGCATGTATTTGTCTTTTGGATATGCTGATATTGGGGTTTATGCATGTTTTGCAAAATGATGCAAGTAACTTCAATAAGCCTTCTATCTTTTTTTTTCCAAAAAAAAACCCTCAGTAATGGCTTTATTAAATAGGAGGGATATGATGGAGGCACTTTTAATGATTCAAACTTGTATATCAAACTAGTAGCTAGTTTAAACAAAGTGAGATGGTAGGCACTACTGCTGCAAGTAGACACTATAATACAGCCTTGATTTCTCTTTCCTATATAGAAAAATATTTCACAGAACTTCAAAATGCTGATATGCAGCCAGTTACTGATTTCAAAGGATTATGCCATAAATAGAGCTTATTTTTTGGAGTTTCTTAGAGGTCTTTTTGGTAGGCTCTTGGCTCACGAAGTAGAAAAGTTAGCACTGGATGTAAGGTCGCTCATTCTCTATGGAATCTTGGCTGGCCTGCTGTATTGTGATCTTAGATCAATCCATTAGTATGTTCACTTTATGATATACCTATTTAAATCTGTTTTTCCAGCAGAATAAGGGGCTATATTATACTTTTCCATTACATTTTCTGTTGAGCCGATTTAGACATGATTTATCTGTAGGTGTTATCTCCAGATGGGATGTCTCAGCCCTACAGATCAGGTGTAAAATGAAAAAAAGAAAGTTACAAAAAGAAAAAAAAAATCCTCAACCAATCCACCAGAAATTGTAAGATTTCCCTGAATTTATATGAAAAAAAACCAACCCCACCCAAACCCAAAAATAAAAAATGTTATGGATTTGCAATCCTTGTTATGTGTAGGAAATGTTTTTCTTTTGGAAAGTCTAACCAAGTTTCTCAAGCATGAAATGATTTTCATGCTATTGGAAGAGTTCCATGTGTGCAGGCAGCTATTGCATTTTCCCGGCTCCCCAAACTCTGCAAATAAATTTCTGATATCCCCAATTTCTGCAGTTAATTGCCTTCACAGCTGTCTATATCTGCTTTCCTGGCATTTGCTGAGATTCATCTCCCTCTTTCTCTTCCCAGACTTAAAGCTACAGAGGTGGATTGAATGACAGAGTGCTATTCACAGGAGATGGTCAGCTCTACCTCAGGTATTTCTGTGTTCTTGCAGGGATGATATGTGTTACTGTAGACAGCACTAGCAAAGTGCTCTAGGAAGCAAAAAGTTTGGAAGACAACCTTTCAGATTGGATTCTCCTTCTGCAAATACGACAAATTTCTGGGGGAATGCCTAAAGACAATTTGGTATTTATTTATTTATTCTTCCTTCTAAAACGGCAATTTCTGAAACATTTAAGTGAAGGAATTATTTCAAAGCCTTTAGAAAATCCTTCAAGTTGAATTACTTCCTGTTGGCTCAGTGAAATGACCTGAAGGGCTTAATTTCAAGATATTTTAATGTTAATCTGTGTCATCCTTGACGTAATGGTACCCTCAAGGAGGAAGGTGATAACTGGATTGAAATAGAGATTAACAATGTGTCAGATATTGTGGCCAGACAAGAGTGTGCACTATGCATCAAGAATGCCACCAGTTCTGCGATGCTCTGAAAATCTCCAGAATCCTGTATGGGAACTGTAGGCTGACCCCAGGGAGGGACCAAGGACAGATATATATAAAACAGCAAAGAAAACATTCTAGTTAGGATAAAATTAGGCTGGAACGAAGTATTTAGCCATGAGTTTTCTAATGGAAAATCAGGAAAAATCAGAACTTCAAAAATTTTAGCAGGATGAACTGCACTTGGTAAAAACAGCTTCTTACACCAGCAAATGGTTTCAGGAGAACATCTCATCTGACCCTAATCACATCTGTTACACACATTTTCTTTGTTTTCCTGAAACACAAACTCAACTGTTTCAAAGGAAATAGACAGCTGACTCAGCGTAGGTATTTTGGAGGAAAATTGGAAAACCAGTGGCAACATTTACACCACTGGCAGTGTTGTCAAAAAATTGTGATTAAACACTGAGCCCTTTGGTCTAAGTTTAGGTTTCTACTTGGTCTATATTTAGGTACATTAGTGCAGAATCCAATTTTCTGTATATGCTGGATGAACATTAAATAGCTTTTCCTAGGGCCCTAGGCATGGATTTCATGAACATATTATTTACCTTTTTTTTTCCTTTTCTGTAGGTCAAAAAGAGTCCTTACTTTAAAATAAAAACCCAAACCATTTTGGTTTTCACATCGTTGTGAGCCCTTGTTTATTGCCATCCATTTCAGATGAAGTTACATCTCCATAAATACTAAAACCAAAGTCATAACAGAATATATAAAAAAAATTAAACACAATGTATTACTTGCTTCATTGTCGTAACACCTTTTGAAAATGGAAAAGGTGTAATTTCAGGATTAAAAAAAAATTGTCTGCCTATTTTAATAAAAAATACACATTTTTAGTACAGCTAACATTTGTTAGTCTTGGTGGTCCAGCACAACTGTGTGAGAATTAACTGGATGCTACCTACAGATGTGCTAAACAGGAGAATTATCAGAATTTCAGGTACAAAATGTTTTGTATTACTGAGAAGGAAAAGAGTTCAAGTTTCATGATAGACTGTTGAAATTCACAACTAGCACAGCCACCACTATTTGCATGAAAACTAGAGAAAGAGTTTGTGAATTTGCTGCATTGTTTTGTAAGGTGTTTTGGGTTTGGTTTTTTTTTCCTAGAGAACTTTTCTCCACATAGCAGAAGTAATTGCATCCAATCTGCTATAAGTGGACTGAGATAAAATGGCTTCAGAAATAATAACTAAATGTATCAAGTGCGCAATTTAACACTCTCACAAGGCTTTCTTTCATGTCTAAGTGAGGCTATATTTATCACTTCTGGTCTTTTTTCAAGTAAAAAATACATCAGATTCAAACTGTACATTTTCTTGCTCAGCTCCAACAGAAGCAAAGTATAGATGTGGCTCGGGGTAGAGTCCCTCTCCAGTGCCAGGTCATTAGTATTCAGAAGAGGGGAATTAGTTTTTGGAAAGAGTTTATTTCTTCTGACAAGGCAAGCTGATAAGAAACATTCCAGTAAAGGAAAGACCAAAAAAAAAAAAAAAAAAAAAAAGGAGGAAAGTTTAGATGGTGACATTTCATCCTTGAAAGCAGCATATCTTTACAGGGTAGCTATTATCATCACGTTACACCCAAATAAGAATGGCTGTTAACAAAAGCCTTGAAAGTTTAATTAAAGGCTAGAGGGAGTTTAATTCATCAGAATGGGTATGCAGTTGTTCTAAAGCCAGGGGAGCAAGGATCTGGGAGGGGCACGGTGGGGCCAAATAGGGGAGAACTGCGCAGGAGCACCTCTCTTCCCTCCTGCACTGTCCCAGTGCATCAGCTTCTGAAATGAGGCCGTGCAGCGACACGAGCAGGAACCAGCAGCAAAAGAGAGATTAAGCAGAGCATTTACTGGGCAGGAATGAGCACTTTGGTTGCATTTGGGTAGCTTGTTAAAATGCTGTCTAGAGAAGAGGAGATACAACTGGCATTTCGGCGGCCCCAAGCTTTCCAAGCCATGGCTGTTGACTGCATCACTTTTGTTGCGGGTGCAATAGGCAGGTGCTGACAGGAACTTGTGTTTCCTGAGCAAATACGTGCTGTTGACACAATGAACGCATCATGAGCTAGCAAGAGTGGCAGTCATAAGCTTCTTTATTACATCATACACGTATGTATGCCTCCAAAATAAACATATATCAATATTTTACTTTGTTATGGCTTTTTTTTTTTAGTTCCTCCCTGGTTAACAATGTGTATTTCCCAATAAAATACAAATTTTGTTCAGACTAATGACCTGGGCACACCTGGTCTGTAAATACTGTTTTACGCTTGAGATGTAGTTTTACTAACATACAAACAATCACACCTTAAAATAAGACTAGCCAAGGTAATTTTCAGACAAAGTTTTCCTTTTACTGGAAAAAAAGAGTAACTCCAAAGAAAATAAATACACAATGATATTTGTCTCTTGTGCATGATGCTCCATATGGTGCTAGCTTTAAAAATGCAAATGTTGCAATTAATTTACCATACATATTTGTATATTAATGCTGTCTTGCCTCATCACTGAGATGAAGGATTTTAAATGTTTTCATGTGTTTTTTGCCAACTTTATCACATCTCATTTGTTTTGGTTTTTTTTTTTTTAATATCTGAGTTACACGATTGCCTGACAGCATCAGCTTTTGCAGTGGGATGACTTTCTAAACTGGAAGTCCTATTTCCCAAGTTCTGGAGGGTGAGCCTGTAAATAAAAGCATTTAAAAAAAAAGTATCAGGTAAACATGATCTTTTTTTCATTGCTGTTAAAAAAAGGTATAATTTTAAGAATATTTGGGAAAGAAGAATTAAATTCAAAATCCTACAGCTCTGGAAATACAGCTCTCGACATGGGTGCTCAGGGCTGAGAGAAAGGAACAAGCTCGAAATTATCTTTGGAACAGGCTATCTCCAGGTCACTCCCAGATCAAGATTTGTTCAAAGGTGACTAAGAGAAAATGGAAAACTTGACTGTTTAAAATTGTTGTCTTCTATCTGTATTATAGAGGTGGTGAATTTGCAGCATCAGCTAAGAAACATTTTTCTGTGAAAGATGTTCTATGGAAATTGGTAGTAACAGTCAGATTCAATCAACTGAAAGTTTGGGGGTTTTGTGTACCATGGAGATGGTGCAATCTTTCAGGTTTTTTGAGTTATTTTCAGAGCATTCAAGTTTTTTTGAAGGAAGGTGTTATATAAATGAGAGAGAAACATATCCAGTTTTTGCACCCTGGCCTTAACCATTCCTTGGAATTTTTGCTCTTACCTCCTGTGAGTCATTTCCTGAAGCTATACGTGTAGCTGGTACATTGCATTGTCGTACATTCCTTCAGTCCAGCAGTTCTGGTAGCTTGGCATCCTTTCTGATTTATTCCAGCTACTGTTACCTCAAAAGTCTTGCAAGGTCTCCCTCATGACCCTAGGATAACTTTTCACAAAGTTCTTGTTTTTGGCAACCAATGCTATGTGATATCAGCTGTGACTCACAAGTTCAGGGCTGAAGAGCCACAAAGAAGCGCAGTTCACAAAGTCCCTGAATATTTATATACCCACTGCCTTGGCCACATCAAACAGTGTACACAAGCTAACAAAGGGGCTCCAGAACTGCTGTCTTGCTTGATTTGTATAGCTGTGGCATTCTTATGTGTTGAATTCTAACTTAATGAAGTGAAAAGGATTTTGCCACTCACTTTAAGGAAATAATGAGCTAAATATCTGGAAAGAATTTTTGCATTGCTTCACTTGTTTATTTTTAAGACATTACACACTTTCCTCACAATCTATTTCAAACAGGTTTTCCTAATTTTGAAGCTGTTAGGTGGTCGGTTGCATTCTGCTGTTCCAGATACAGTACTGTCTTTTTCTCTATATGTTTAAACCACAGCAGCATGAATCCCAGCCTGGAGTGGAAATGTATTTTCATCTGGGAAGCAACAGACGAGAAAGAAAATTCAGAATAGACGGACAAGGAAAACCACAAAAAAAAATGTAACCAAATCCTGTGGAGGGCATGCAGAATATTTCAAACATTTAAACAACAAAACAAAATAAAACAGAAAAACAACTGAGAAACAATAATTACTAAATTTGTTGAAATAGATAAAACTGCATCTAGCATTTACGACATGCTAAATGGATTTGTGACATCAGTTTTTCTCTACTTCTACACTAGAAACAATCAAGTTTTCACTTCCAGCTTCTCATTTCTACATAGTGGCTCTCAGGGCCCTGCAGAAGATGCAGAAACTCTGCCACCTCTTCCACCCTGGTTGGGGACTGACTGTCTGATCTGACACTTGGCTCTGGCACAGTGCTTCCTGTGACATCTCAGATCATGGCACGGTTCAAGGGGCACATGAGAAGGAGCTGTTGGAAGCTTGGTTGGGGGTCTCCATCTATTTATTTGGGAGCTGTAGGTCCCCTCAGTCTCTCAGTGCTTGTGCCTGACCATGTACCTTGCTGTCTCTGATTTGGTGACCTGACTTTCTGGCTTGACCATGGGCCTGCCTTCTTGCTCCAGGCTTGTCTGGGAGCCACCGGTCTGTCAGCTGAACCTGGTCACCATTTTTTATTTTGCTCTTCAGTTTTGGTTGGTGTGAGCCTGAAAGTCTGGTAAGTGAGGCGACTACACCAGTCTGCCTTGTTGTCACCCTTGGCTTCTGGCTCACCTTCCCCTCTGGAGCAGCCTCACTCTTGCTGCTCCTCAACAATAAGAGCACGTTGTTTTATCTGCAGTCAGGAATGGGATTTGTATTAAGGTTGATACATTTGTGCATTAGTCTACATTTCTTAGTGCTGAAAGATGAAAGTCAGTGAAATCTGTTCTGCCTCTCATCTCAAAAAGATAAAGCAGAACTGGGAAAGGATTGCTCTGGTGATCAAAGGTATGGAGTAGCTTCTATGCAAGAAACAACTAACGATGCTAGGATTCTTCAGCCTGGAAAGGAGATGACTGATGTGAAACAAGACTCCAAGTTGTGAATGACCTGGAGACCTTTGAATAAATGTAGTGTTGACAGATTCAAAAGAAACAGAAGGACATGGACACAACCAGTCACTTGGTTGTGGAAATGCTTACCAACAGTCTGTGCAGTCTGAAAGCTTATAGGTATTCAAAGGAAAATAAGGTATGGGGAAAAAAAGGTGGGGGAGGGAAGAAACTCTACCAACACTTACTTATTTACTTCCAGGACACTTTCTTCAATGATAAAAATCTCCAAGCTACAAATCACCAGATGTTTGAAGCATCATTATATGCTTGCTCTGTTCTCATACACTTTCCTAGGCATCCGTTAAGGCTCTGCCAGACAGGATGCTGGGCTAGACGGATGTCTGCTCTGACCTGATACAATTGTTCTAATGTTCTTAGCACCCCCGGTTGACACTAAGGAGTCATTTCTGTTGTCAGGATTTTTCTATGGAACAAGGACTTACTGGTTTGAATCTCTGGGGGGAAAATAGGAAGTGTCATTTCCCGTAAAGGATTCTGCCCAGCTTCTTTCAGTCCTGCAGCACTTGGAGAATGAATGCAGAGGATTCTTGTTTTTAACTCTTACCTACATATTTGGGGTTTTACTAGCAGTTTGAAGATGGATATTTCTAAGACTTCAGTTTTTGAAAATGAAAAATACTGTAGACTTAATTATATGTGTCTAATGACATTTACAAAGTTTCCTATCAGTAATCTCAAGTCTATCCAGGGCACACACTGTTTGGAGTGTCTGAAGTCTGGAAAAGAATATCAGTGTATATTTTGTACTGAGAGGTGGCACTTGCTCTTGTCCCCTTCTCTAGGGCTCCTGTAGTTCATTGGGCAGACTAGATAAACACAGAATGACGCCTGACCTGGATCAGCACATTTGCCACTTGATGTCTGTGCCCACAGAGGATGCAGAAGAGAGAGTGTCTGTAGGGAGGTGAGGATGAGAGCCATCAGCCTTGTCATCACAACTCCATTTTCTGTTCTTTGAGTGAAATGCAAACTCTCATCTTCTACCTTTTTCAGCTGAGTCATCCATGCCATGTGGGAGATCAAATGACCATTTAAAAGCTGGGAGAGCTCATTTGAGGAGATTATTAGAGACCAGATGCCAGAAACGTATTGGGGGGAGTATAAAAATAGAGCAAGCTATTCAGGCAGCAGTTGTGAATATAATGTATGGAAAGAGACAGAGAAGAGGCAGAATGCAAAAGAGTAATTTGGGTTATTTAGAATGAGGGCTTTAGATAACTGAAGCAAGTAATCCAGTGCAGTGATACACTTAAAATAAACTTTAAATAAATAAAATTGCTTAAATAATAATAAGTATATTCACATAAATTTGCACAAATTATCTTGCATTTTACTGTAAAGGTAAGTGTAGCACTGACAGAGGAAGATTAAGTGTGTATGTGATACTTTTCTCTCACTGTCTCAAGACACAGGCTTTTATTTTTACTATCTAGTCTAAGAGAGAAATTAAAAAAGGTAATTTCTGATAAGGCAAGTTAAGGAAGAAGGTTTCAAAGTTTCTCAAGCCACACAGCAAAGTTGACTTATGTACCAGTGTGGACTCCAAAATGTGCCCACATTGTGGAGTCAACATGGAGGAGTTAGACAAAAGCCTTTTCATATCAGGTTGAAAGACTGCTGGAAGGACATTGGATTGGGATAGGAACTTCTAAAATCTGCATCAAAAGCACTATGATGTCATTGTATCGTCTTGCCTTGAAGGGATGTAAGGACACCAGGAATGTGACATTGCCCTAGCAGTGCATATCCTCTTTTGTACCTCAGTAAGTAACAGATTTACCATGAAGAGAGCTCCAGCTCCAGTAATGCTCCAGTTTGAGCATTACTTTTCTTGCACCATCGGGTGGGGAAGATATCCACTGATGCTGTGAGATATACTTGTCATTTTTCATAGCTATGCTCTCAGTTCTTCATGTTGGAAGGGACCTCTGGAGCTCTTTTGGTCAACTCTTCTGTTAATAAAGGTGTTAAAAATGTCCCTGCTTACTGCAGAGAGGTTGGACTAGATGACCCTTAAAGGTCCCTTCCAACCTAACGCATTCTGTGATTCTATGATATCATGGCTAACTTATATCTGTTTATTCAGGGCTTCATCCAGCTGAAATATCTCCAAGATGGAGATTCCACAATCTCCCTTGGAATTTCATTCTCATCAACATTCAAAATAAAAATGCCTTCCTTTCAATCTAGTCTGACTTTTCTGTTTGCAGTTTATTTCCATTGCCCCTTGTGTTTCCAGCCTGCACTCTGAGACGAGTCTGGCTACATTGTCTCTGTACCTTCCCATTACACAGTTCAAACACTAGTGAGAATTCCTTAACCTTCTTAGGGACATATAGACCCATCTCCAACTTCATAATCAAATGGTGGCCCTCTGCTGGAACTTGCTGCACTTAATTACTTTTTCAGCCAGAGGAGAATCTGTCCCTCACTTAAAATCCTTAGAAACTGTCATCTCCTTCAGAAGAATCTTCCCAACCTTGAAAAGGATGTTCTCTTTGCCACTTTCTCTGAAATATTTTCAAGGAATTGCTTGCCTGTTTCTCACACATGCTACAGTAGTAACATCACTGTGTTCTTCCTCCTGCCCTTTTCAGGTAACAAGAAGTTACTGCACTCTGCAGCTTACTTATCCTGGGAAGTATAACAAAGAAGAACGTTTACCACCTTGCTGTCTTACTATTTTTATGATGCAGAGCTAAAAGGAGCAATTACTAAATTAATATTTTATATAAATTGCAATTCAGATTTCTAATTTGAAAAAAGCTTCTTATTTTGCCTCTCAAATAAGGGGCAAGAATCCACTTGTTTGGAAAACTCTTAATGGCTTCAATTTTTGATAGTGCATTTCAATTTAGAAGCAAGATCTTAAATCTCTGCCAAAGGAACGGTCAATTGCCCAGTCTATTCTCAGGTACTTATGGGAATCTCTTAGCATCTCTCTGCATTTATGCCACTGAGGTCAGAGAGGTTTTTTTTAAAAAATATATTTTAACACAGCATGTTTTCATTTGGCTTGGAAATGTTGTAAAGACGCTAAGTAGTTCTTCATTTTAATCTGTGGTAGTAGTGAAGCTGGAGGTGATTCTAAGCCAGTTTTCAACACACTTTTATGTTTTCTGAGTGAAAGTGTTTACTATTATATGTTATCTACAATGCAGCTGGTACATGAGAGGAAAAATACTGCTAGCGTGTATTGCATGTCCGTTGAAGCAAAATATTAGCAATTCAATCTGCATTAGCATATTGGGAAGAATCAGTTCTCTTAGAATTTGCAGAAACCCAATGTTTTCAACTCTATATAGATATGTTTGAATCAGTTCTTATAACACCAACCAGATAAATGCAATGGTCCTCAAGCCCAGAATAACATTTCCATATTTAACATACAACCTTTCTATATTTGCGCTCTTTGTAGCCCAGCAAGATTAGGTTTTGGCTTTACCATGTTTTATAAACACACTGAGGCTTCTATGTTCTACCTTTTAGCTTTACACCATTACAATCCACAGCCAACCCTCACTAGTCCACTAATAAAGAACGTGGATTAACTCTAGGAAAGAGAATTCTAAGTTTCAATGACAATATGAAAATATCTCACTTAGTACTCCAGAGAACCAAGAATAACCCAGAAGAACAATCCTTATCTTGGTTTTATGACATCTCTTAGATGATTAATGCTCAAAAACCAGGTGTGCTGCTTTAGCAGAGTGTCTAGCTCAGAGTGTATGCTGTGTCTATGTATCACATAGGAGCTCAATCAGCTATACTTTCCATACAAAAATGGAGCTTGCCTACCTGAACACGTAAGCAAGATGTAACCTGAAATTGAGGTTTGAGATCAGAGCACTATACTCCTTTCTGTGATAAAAACTTATTCTCAAGTAGTATATACACATATACAATGTTTAATTAAAAAAAAAAAGGAAGCCAACCATAATAGAAATTCTGTAGCAGCATTGTTCCACTGGGTACATTTGCAGCTGGAAATTTCAACAGCCAGAGGTCTGCCATCTCCACGTTTTGTAGTGATGTCACGTTAGTCATTCTGGTTAAAAAGAAACTGACAATAAAAGAACTTTACAAGCAGAGAAGTATAAAAAATATTATTACATACTGTGGCAAGGAGACTGTTTTAGAAGAGCTGTGTGAATCTCCAGTGAGTAAAAAAGAGGAGTAAGAAAAACTGAATAAGAAATAGGATGCAAGTAAAAAGACCTGTGATGATGAAGAATACGAGGAATGGGGGAAAGAAGCATTAAACAGCCAAATGCTGAGAATATGTGTGTTAGAGCATCAATCTGAAACCCAGTGGGGCACAGCATAGCAGTGTTACCATGTTTAAGACTGTCAGTTTAATAACTGAAAATTAAGTGGAAACCGAGCATGAGTCAGTTTGGTACCACTGCCTCATCCAAGTACCGCACCTTGGTCCTCAGAGAAAGACTAAGTAGGAAATTGTTCATTTTAAGAGCTGTTAAGCAATCAGATAGAGAGGAAAGCAGGGTCCAGAAAGTCCAAGCTCATTTGTTGTTTTAGAGCCTGAGTCCCAGTGTGGGAATGGCCTCCTCAACTCTGCACCTATCAGTCCTAACACTGGACCAAGCTGTGTGGATCAATGGAAGCAGGGTGGGTGCAGCTATCAGCAGACACTTCACTCACATGCATGACCCGTGCTGGGAATGAGAAGCCATCTTCTGTAAAGGAACTGAGCCTCACTAGGCATCTTTGTTTTCTTTACCCTCACAGCAGCATTAATCAGTTTATCAAGTGTTTGCATCATGAATAGGCATCAGCTGATACAATGTTTAAAGTTCAAACTTGAAGTCAATTCTGTGAAAGACTGTGGAAAGGCAGGTGTTTCCCTGCAGCCTGTGGAAAGCTCATGCTGCAGTGGGGAAAGGTGTGAGCAGCAGAAGGGAGCTGTTGGGACGGACTGAAACACCCACTCTGCATGCCCTGCGCCTTACAGGGTGGGTAGTCAAGGAGCTGAGAGTGAAGAGGTGAAGCTGAGCCTAGTAAGAAGGTGAGTGGTAAGAGGAAGGTGTTATAGTTTTGACTTTGCTTCTTGCCATTCTTATCAGTTTTTAATCGGCAATAAACTACGTTTAGTTTAGGTAGAAGTAGACTGTTTTGCCCATGAGAGTAATTGGTCACTTATTGTCTTGCCTTTATACCAATGTATGAGCTTTTCCATCTTAGTGTCTCCCTTCTGCTGCTGAAGAGGGGGAGTGAGATAGCGGCTGGATGGGGGTATGGCAGGCAGTCAAGGTCAAGGTTGACATTACAGAATTCACAGATTCACAGAATTGTAGGGATTGGAAGGGACCTCCAGAGTTCATTGAGTCCAATCCCCCTGCCAAAGCTGGTTCCCCAGGACAGATAAGCATCCAGATGGGTCTTGAATATCTCCAGAGAAGGAGACTCCACAACCCCCCTAGGCAGCCTGTGCCAGTGCTCTGTCACCCTTACTGTGAAGAAGTTCTTCATATTGGTGAGGAACTTCCTATACTCCCACTTGAGGCCATTTCCCCCTGTCCTGTCCCCACAGACCACTGAAAAGAGACTGGACATTTCCCGTTGTCTCCCACACTTCAGATATTTATAAAAATTAATCAGATCCCCTCTCAGTCGTCTTTTCTCAAGGCTGAACAGCCCCAATTTATTCAGCCTTTGCTCGTAGGGGAGATGCTCCAGGCCCTTAATCATCTTTGTAGCCCTCCTCTGGACTCTCTCCAGGAGATCTCTGTCTTTTTTATACCGGGCAGCCCAGAACTGGTTACAGTAGGAGGCCCCCCTCCAGGTGGGGCCTGCTTGCAGACAAAGTGATTTTACTGTCCTGATTCACCAGTATGGCTGGTTTTATCACCCATATCTCAGTTGGGCATAATTCAGAATTTGTTGGAGGAAAACCTAAGGAAGCTCATTCTTCATTGAGCTTTCTCTTGCTGCTCTGTCATCTAAGAGATCTACAACAACAACTTTTGCCTTTTGGCTGGTTAAGTAAAAGAAACCCTGTACCATGTGCCTTTCCACATGGAAACTGTAAAGAAAACCAGTAATTGCTTAGTAGAACAACATTTAGGAATCTCTTAAAAATTTTTCTGGGGTAGTGAAAGCTCCTTTATTCGTGGAGGACAGAGTTCTTTAACCTTAGTGTAGTGCATAACATAGTATGTCACATGGCACCTAGACATGGCATTACCTGGCAAAAGCTCTAGATGTATATTACCAGGCAGAAGTATTATGATACTTATACTGCTTCATCCACACTTTTAATTTCTTTGCTTTTAAGTTATTTATGGCAATACAAAGTTTACCAGCACTCAGAACAGGAAACATTTTCCTGAGTAAACATATGTTAATTTAAATAAGCTGCTCGTATCTTCCTTTTCCAGCACAATGTCGTTGCTCACTCACCAATTGAATGAGTCATGAGAACCAGTTAGAACCAAGAGTTAATGTGAAAATGCTTTGGCATTTCCACTTCCACATCTCATACATTTGCAGAGGAAATTATACATTGCCCATCCCTTTTTCTCAAGTTACTTAAAAATCTGTCTACTTAATTATACCGCGTAAGGTCAGGCTGCTCATGGGCACTCGTCTGACATGCAAGGAAACAGGCTGCTAGTTGATAGAGAGGAAATAAATCTCAGGGAGCAGTGTACTTGGATATTTTTTGGGCTTTTGTTTTGGTTTTTTTTTGTTGTTGTTGTTTAATTTGCCAGAGATGACAGAGAAATTATTCCTGCTCAGGAAACAATCAGATAATGAGGAAAGTCCTGAGGCTTTTAAACACAGCACCTCTGCCGCCCTAAGTGGGATTGATGGTAATGCCCAGTAAGATTCCTCTTGCAGGAATGCCATTTACTTGCTTTAGGAAGGACTATTACTGAGTCCCGTAGTGGTTTATTCCATCTTTAAGGTAGTTTTAAATAATAAATAAAGAACCAGAACTTCTATGGGCATCAATCACTGTTTCCAGCACTGATGCCCACAGCAGACCAAGAACTGACAACAGCATCAGCACCATCTTGCTGATGTCCCGCTGACTGGCAAGACAAGGAGTGTCTTCGCAAGACAGGCTGCAAGCATTCCCAAGCTTGGTCCACATGTCATCAAAAAGCACTCCGTTTTGGTATGGCTCTGGGCTAGGGTACTAAATCAAGTACAGTCAATCCTATTAGCACTGTAGAGCATCCAGAAACAAACTGTTTCACATTGGAACTATTACAAGAAAAGGTGTAGGTGTATTAGGACCCACTCATAAGGAGTGTTCTCAAGTATCTGTCTGAGGGACCAGGAAAATGTACCTAACAGCCCTTCTGAAGTTGAAAGGAAAGGGAAAAAGAAGGAGAAGAGGAAGAGGAGAGGAGGGAAGGGATTAGTTGGTACTAGAAAAAAATGAAATGTCTATGTGAAGGAGGCATATTTTCAAACATTTAGAGGTATTTACTATCAGTTTTTAACTGTTACAGTCAAATGAAGAACAAGCATCAGTGAAGCGGGACAAGAACCTAAAGGATTTTTGGAAAAATATTTAACTCTATACTGTACCTGACTGTCTCATATTTGAAGAGTCCTGTACCATGTCACAAAGACTATCTTCCTTTAATAAATTCCTTTTTGACTGGTTCATTCACCATTTCATAGCAAGGTTTCTCGAAATACCATCTGCACAAAATCCATTAGGGAATATGAGCAAGAATATTTTTGTTTCATGTCTGTTTCAAGCACGAAATGTGCAATATTTATACATATACAATACATATTTTTCCATTGAGCTGCTGCATTAGGCCAATTTGTCAGCACAATAAAATCTATAATTTTATGTATTAAAATTCACAATTCAACATGATAAATTCTACTTTTTGTTACTAACTGAGCAGGCAGGTTCAAATTAGATTTCAACTTGGGGATTCTTTAAGACTTCTCCATCAAATATTCCAAAATTGTAGAAATATTATAGAACATCTCTAAGAATCAAAGAAAAAAAAACCCACACTACTTTTTTTTTCTTTGGGAAGCTGGATTAGTTTGTTATTAAATTTAAATATGTGTCAGATGTGAAAATATTAAAAACTTTATATAAAGTAATGTGTTCTACATTGATGTCATACTAGGCAACAAGAACATGTTTTATGGGAAATGCTTTTTTTTTTTTAAAAAAAAAAAAATGGTCCAGACACATTTAACCCACACCCCCCCCCCCCAAAACCCAAAACAATACAAAAACCCCCCAAACATTTCCCTGAGCTTCTTTAGTCATGGAACGCCCTCTATATAATAATATAATGCCTGAATAGCTTGACAAGTTGCAATTTCGGTCAATTTTGACTTTCAATACTTGCTGTCATGGGAAGAAGAACTGTTTCAAATAAAAGATAGGAGATGAAAGGAGTAAATCTGGAGCAAGGTTCCTTAGATAAATGACCTTTCAACTTAGGACAGACGTGATTATTATTTAATTGGAAAAAAAAAGGGTAGATTATGAATATTTAATTAACAAGACTCCAGCACAAACCAGAGGCTGAAACAAAGACAGACAGATCTTAGTCTGTGATTATGCTGCTCTTTCTCCTATTAATTAGAACCCTACTCCATGCTCTTTTGCTGTGTTTGTACTGTCTCTTATGCTAATTGTAGTTTTAGCCTTCCACATGGAATTGCAATTTACATTTTATAACGGTGTATGCTTTAGCCATTCATCCTCTTGTAGCTCCCAGCCCATATGTTTTGAATTAGGTTCATCTGTAACGGGGTGTATTAAGTCTGTTTGAGTGTCTATAGCTGGTGTTACATCTCTGTATGCTTGATTGTGTTATCAAGTCTTTTTCAATAAAATGAGTAATTATGTACAAGCTTATAAATTGTGGAAGAAGAAGGGGATTGATTTGGAACACGGTGGACCCTTATGCGGGTAGCATTTATTTCCTATCCTGTTAAACTGGTCTCTGACTCAGCATGAGGCTTCACACTATTCCTCTATCGACAGTAATTAAAGCTTTTCTGGAGTTATCTCACCAACCAATGACAAAAGAACTGGTATTATTGTGTAGATTTCTCTTACATATAAACTAGCCAGCCATTTCCACAATCAAACATGAAAGAGAGCACAACAAGGAACATAATTTAGCTTTATCAGTGGCTTTGAAATTTGGCTTCAGTTCAGACTGGAAATCTCCAGAAAATTGTCATCATGCTCCTTGCTGATTCCTCTACCCAGTGGCCATCTTTGAGGCTATTTGGCTTCTTCTGTCTTCTTCTGTGGTGAATATCTATCAGCTGCTTGTCCCTTGTAATGTTTCAACAGAAGATGACACCTTCTGATGGTTTTCCTAGGATTTTTGTAAGAAGGTCAGTACTTAGCACTATAGTGCTCCAGAAATCTCACATGTGGAATGGAACAAATTGGTACAGCAATACAGGCTGGGCATCAACTGACTAGAAAGCAGTTTTGTTAAAAAAAAAAAAAAAGGAGTGGGAAGTCCTGGTGAGAGCAGGACTTTAAGTGAACATGGGTGAGATGTATGCCTCTGCAGCAAAGGTGGGCAAAACCTTACCCAGGTGTAGTAGCAAGAGTGTAGCAACCAAGTCAAGGGAGGCTTAGCATTCCCTTCTGTGCAGCACTAGGGAGGTCACAGCTGTGCTGCTGAGCCTGCTTGTGGGCTCCCCAGCGCAAGAAATGCATGGCTACCCTGGTACGAGTGCAATGCAGGGTAATCAAAATGCTTAGAGGACTGCAGCATGTGGCGTACGAGGAGAAACATTTGCCCTTCCCAAAGATGGGTGTGACACTTGCCTTTTACCATTCATCAGGAAACACCTTCCCTTCCTCTCCAATATTTGTGAACATTTAGTGATAGCAGGGCCCCTTCTTGCTATGTCCCATTATTGAAGAAATGTCGTTTTTTTCTAGCATTCTTTTTTTACCCCGAATCTCACGACAATACTCATTAACATGAAGTAAGGAAACTAGACTGTTTCTTGCTCTATTTGCTCAGCTCTATCAACAGAATAGTTGCTTGAGTTTTGGCTGATTATTAGGCTGAGTTTTGGTGGTTATTTAATGCCTCCCCACAAGGAACAATGTGGTAATTTAGTGTAACAAAGTGGGTGGGATAGTGTATCAAAACATAAATAACAGTCCCTGGTGGGTTGACCCTGGCTGGGGGCCAAGGTGCCCACCAAAGCCACTCTGTCACTGCCCTCCTCAGCTGGACAGGGGAGAGGAAAGACAAGAAAAGGCTCAGGGGACAAGACAAGGACAGGGAGACATCGCTCACTAGTTGCCGCCATGGACAAAACAGACTCAACATTAAAAAAAAATAAATTAATTTATTACCAAGCAAAACAGAGTAGAGTAATGAGAAATAAACCCAAATTTTAAAAACACCTCTTCCCAACCCTTCCTTCTTCCCAGGCTCAACTTCACTGCCAAATTCAAAGCTTCCTCTCCTCGAGTGTCACAGGGNCTCCAGCCTGGGTATCTACCTAAGTGTTACAAGTCCTGCCAGAAAACGTGGTGCATTGCGGACTCCTCTCTCCACAGGTCCTGCCAGGAGCCTGCTCCAGTGAAGGCTTGCCCCAGGGTCATAGTGTCCTTCGGGTATCTCCACCTGCTCTAGCGTGGGGTCCTCCTTGGGCTGCAGGTGTATATTTGCTCCACTATCATCCGCTGTGGACTGCAGAAGGCCAGCCTGCCTCACCATGGTCTTCACCACAGGCAGCATGGGAATCTGTCCTCTGTCACCTGGAGCACTTCCCCGGCCCTTGGTACCTGAAAAGTTTCTTCTGACTCCTCTGCCTGGCTGCAAAAGCCATTGCTTTGCTTTCACTTTTGGTTTTGGTTTTTGTTTTAGTTTTGGTTTTTTCCCATCCTAACTATGTTATCACAGAGGCACTACTACTGTTGTTGATGGGCTTGGCCTTGGTGGTGGGTCAGTCTTGGAGCTGCCTGGCATTGGGTCTATAGGACATAGGAGAAGCTTCTAGCAATTTCTCACAGAAGCCACCCTGGCAGCCCCTTGCTACCAAAACCTTGCCAAGCAAACCCAAAACATAGTCCATGATGGAAAGCAGAATTTCCAAAGGAGATGAAGTCTCTTTTCATCTTTAGCTTGGTAAGAACACCTTTATTTTATGGCACCTAAGAATGTTTATTCACATTCTGATATTTTCAATGAGCTTTCATCGTTATTTCCTTCAAATCTAATGAATAAGCACAGATTTTTTTAACAAGCTTGGTTGTAGTTAAGGTTATGAATAAGCTCTGGTCATGAAAATAGCTAGAGCCCAGAACTTCCTTTGTCTTTGGATATGTGAAGTTAGAGAGAAAAAAACCAATAGACAACACAACAAAGTGGGATTTGTGGACACTACCGTATGGGCAACCTGTAGTCAAAACATTGAGATAGGCTGCTGAGGAGACCACAGGATTTCGTATCAGTTGACTGTTATATTTAAATGCCCTGCTTAGGAAGGACCTGAAGCCATATATGTTGCGGGAAAGAGAGGAAAAGGCATGTCTTGATTCCTGTAATTCACAGGAAGAAAGTAAAAAAAAAGGAAAGATATAAACATGCACATAACCCAGCATAAGGGTAGAAGAAGGAGGAAAAAGCAATAAAAAGGAATGAATAATGGTAAAAAGCTGACACAGGCAACGGCAAAAGGTAATTCTAAATTCTGAGCCTGCCTGACCTGATTTGGATATTGAAAGCATAGAGAAGAAGGAGAAAAAGCTAAGGTGGTGCATAAATACAGGATGACTGAAAAGAAATGCAGTGATTTAGTCCAGAAACATTTCTTTTTAAGGTGGGAATGTTTTTTAAATACTGTAATCTAGAAAACTATGCCTGTGATCTTATTAGCATGCCTCTTACTGGAAAATCTAAGTATGGGCTCAGAAAGTCTTGGTGGTTTCTGGGAGGATGAGAAGCAGTTAGTAAAGACAATAAATAACTGCAATGTGTCCAAAAAGGGGTAAGGCTTACAGTGAGTGACAAATTGTTTTAATTGATTTGTTGGGTGAACCACTTGCCTATTTCCTAATTGCTCTTTCCTTTTTATTCCCTGAGCTCAGCCGTTCTCCGCCTTAGTCACACAATAAAGTATCTGTTCCTCTGGCTGAGAAACATGTTTCCCTGCTTTTCTGAGGGACCTTCTGAGGTTGAGTGATGCCCGATTCCTGAGTATGCATAGTCTTTGGCTACAATTAGTCTTTAACAATCACACAGAAGGCAGAGCTTTCCGGAGCTGGTGTTCAGCACTGTTGCTCATCAAGTACCCAAACAGAAATTTTGACTGGCAGAGAGACACGTTAGGGAGATGGTAATAGTGGGCAGCTTGTGCTTGAGGCTGAAGGGGATGGCAGTAAGTCTGTTTGATCTTGGCCGACAAAAGGAGGCTGCTGAGATGATAAATCTGGTTCCCCTCCCCTGTATCCAGAGCCTGTGCAGGGCTCGGGATGCTTGCTGGATACAGATGCTGAGCTACAGTGTCTTGGAGAGAGGTCAGGTGCGCAGACCATCCTGGAGTTAGTGCATATGGGGATATCTGACAGTTGGAGCTGGCAGTAAAAGGGTAGGAGCCTACAGGCTTTTTGAGGATTCGAAGGTATGAGTAGCCAGCTTTAAAACACATGTATTTCAGGATGTCTTACTGTTTTATTATAGCATATTATCCATTACTTGGTGAATATTTTTCATTAAACTGGCAGAATATCACTCAGAGAGAAATAGAGCAAAATATATTCCTAGGTCTTAGACCTAAGGCTGGGGTATTGTTATTCTACTACCTCCACTAAGACTCTGCAGAGAAGCTTGTAATAACTAAAGAAAATGTATGGGGAAAAAAGTGTTAAATTCCATGAAATGTTGTTTGCCTCAGAGTAAAAATCTCTCCTGGGAAAAAAAAAATCGTTTTTAAAATTTGCTGTATTAGCTGGTTACTTCAGAACCATTTTTGTGCTCTGATAAAGGCATGCCTGGAATCATGTACCACTCGTCTTGGGTGGAAGGGACAATTTGTATAAACCAGCCTTGCTGGTTATGGGCAGTTACCCTCTACCATAGCCTTTGAGAAAAGGATTGGCCTGTTATGGAGTAGGACATCTGGAAGAAAGATGACATACAGAAGAGAGGAGTCAAAATACATATTCTTCATGGCTGCACCAGCTTTAACAGAACATACTAGGATGGAATCAAATAATATTTAACGATGGAGCATTATCACAGCAAACACAGGAAATAAAAGTAATATTGCTGTCATAAGCATTGGTTCATGCTGGTTACATGGACATTAGTTCATGCTGGCTACATGAATGTGGTTTTTTATATTAATTTTTTTTTATTACAGTTACAACTTTATCTTTTAACTGTAATATAATGATTAGAACTTTTACAATTATATTAGAGTTCTAATGTTCTCATATTTAAAGGTGATAAAATTATTAACACAGGTTTGCCATATCTGTGTCAATAATATTTCACACATAGTTATCCTTTCAAACTTTTTTCTCAACAGTATGGAATGTCAGACTGGGAGACTGTGATGGCTCGGGTGAAGACTGAACTGCCAGTGGCAGAACATGACTCAGAGCAGCATGAGCCATCATGGCATGATAAACACTTGAGAGCATTTTTTTAAACAAACCAGAGTCAAATTACAAGGCTACTGCCCACAGTTATTTTAAATGTTCTCAGCAAAGTGGCCATTGAGGCAAAATTAGTGAATGATTGCTCAGTGAAGCAGTTAAGAAGTCTTCTGAAAAAATAAAACTTAGAGAGGGACATAGACAATGTACCACAAACTTCTTTGTACCTTTTTGCACAGAGATCTGAAGATTTCGGAGCGAGTGCCAGGCTGTGAAAAGACTGATTTGACACACAGGCTGCTTTTGCATGAATGAAGGAGCATCAGCATTGGAAAGACAACAAAACAGAAGAAAAGGCAGTTTAAAATGTGGAAAGATTGTGTTACGTCTCATGACAAGAGAAACAAAAGCTAGGCATAGTTCTCTGAGAGCAGTTGCTTGAGCATTTGAAGTATGTAATAGAAAAATCCAGTCAGTAGTGATCTTGTATGCACGTTACCAGTTGCTGCTGCACATTTCACAAAGAAAATTTGTCTCCTGCGGGAGCTGTAAGTTTTTAGGTTGCAACAACAGTATCTTTTTATCTGTTTTATTTGCTAGCACTTGGTCTGCGCATCTTTAACAACAGGCAGCTGCCTGAGGAGAGCCTTGGTGGAGATTTTCCAGAGCTGGGAATGCCTTGGTCTGCTCCAAAGGCATCGCAGAGCTTCCAGGGCTGCACGAGAGGCAATAAGGAGTTGGGAGTCTGTCACTCACACACAGGTCGCATGTTGGTGGAGACCGATAGGTGTGGCAGGTTTATTCGGAGCTGAAGGTCGCACAGCTTTTTTTCATAGGCCTTATACTGCTTTCCACTCCTACTCCTGTTTCAGCCTGGCTTCACAACTTTCCTTTGGAGTCGCCAGCTTAAGCAGCCATCAGTTTTGCAGCTGCTCATGTATCACATAAACTGTGTCTGTCGGAGTCGGTGTCAGCAGCAACAGTTTCCCATGGTTTCAGCATTTGTATGCAAAATGTTAGAAATATTTGGGAAATGGACAGCATATGTTCCCAGAGAATTTTGTGAAAACAATAGGAGTCTAAATTATTCAACTGTGTGAGATCATCTGCCCATTTGATTATTGACTCTTGAATACATCTTGAATGCGTCTGTGGAAAGCTCAGGCAAAGGACTGGTTCTGTCCAAACCAGCAGAAGTGAATGAATGAAAGAAAATAGCCATGGGAGTGAAATGCTGCAGTAGCCTTGACTCAGCTACCTCCTTTCTCACAGAATCACAAAATCACAGAATAGTAGGGGTTGGAAGGGACCTCGAGAGATCATCGAGTCCAACCCCCCTGCCAAAGCAGGTTCCCTAGGACAGGTCGCCCTCATAGGCATCCAGATGGGTCTTGAATATCTCCAGAGAAGGAGACTCCACAACTCCCCTAGGCAGCCTGTGCCAGGGCTCCTTCACCCTCACTGTGAAAAAGTTCTTGTGCATATTGGTGCGGAACTTCCTGTGCTCCAGCTTGAGGCCATTGCCTCTTGTCCTGTCCCCACAGACCATTGAAAAGAGGCTGGTTATTTCCCTCTGTCTCCCACACTTCAGATATTTATAAAAATCAATCAGATCCCCTCTCAGTCATCTTTTCTCAAGGCTGAACAGCCCCAGTTCTTTCAGCCTTTCCTCGTAGGGGAGATGCTCCAGGCCTTTAGTCATCTTTGTCGCCCTCCTCTGGACTCTCTCCAGGAGATCCCTGTCTTTTTGTACCCAGGAGCCCAGAACTGGTTACAGTACTGTAGGTGGGGCCTGCTTGCAGACAAGGTGATTTTATTGTTCTGATTCACCAGTTATAGGATGTTTTGCTTCTGCTTTTCAAGAGTGCTGTGGTAGGAAAAGGGACATTTTCACTGCTCCTTACAACTCTTGAGTTATGTTCATTAAAAATCAGTTCTAGGTGAGATAGGAAGCAATACGAGAACAGAAGCTTTCAGAAAGAGACTGGCATAGCTCTTACTATTTCCTCTTCTGCTTTGTACAGTTTCTTGACTGCATAATGAGGTCTACAAGGCAATATCATCTATATACAGAAGTCTTTATACTATATTGCATGTGATGCTAAATGTTTTTATCTAGAAATAGCAGATTCTTTTTTTTTAAATATTGTTTGAATGGTCTTTGATAACTCAGCTACATCCCCAAAATGTTGAGTAAACAAAACCAGAACACTTAGTACGCCTTGTACACAGTCTGTGGGTACAACCAGGTTTAACTTATGACTGAATGCTTGACTTGCACTAAGTTCTTTCATCAAAATACCTTCATAGCCACAGCACACCCATTCAGACTGAGAAAGCACACTGTATTGAATTTTCATGCTGATAAAATGAATTTACAAGGAAGAAGAAAATGGTATAAAATAGCTCTTTGGAAATTTTAATGTTCTGATCAAAACATTGTATGGTGTTCTTAGATTACCAGAAGCAGTGATGCTGCCTCAATTGGCAAATTAATTCACAAAAGTCCTTAATTTCTATTTGAAAATGTTCCCATGTTCACTCAATCTCTGCATAAGGAAGAAAAGAATGATTCAAAGAAATAAACTTCTGAGATTCATACAGGAAGAGAAATATTAGTTTCTTCCCTATACTTCATCACATTTCGATGATCAACCAGGCAAACGGAGTTGAAAATAATAGTATAGAATGACCATCTTTGGTCTCCCTGTGTGACTTTTTTAGGTACTTGCAAAGGAGAAAAAAATGGGAGGGGAGGAAGTGACCAGAATAGGGAACTTCATTTTTTCTAAATTTAAAATTCTGCTAGAATAAGAGGAGAAACCATAGATTGTATTTTTTTCCTATTTCCTCTGAGCCCTTCTGAAATCTTGTGTTGTAGCTTCCTCATGGAGTTTTTTTTGTTGGGTTTTTTTTTTTGTGTTGTTGCTGCTGGGTTGGTTTTGTTTCTGTAAGCATACAGCACTACAAAAGCCTGAAAACATGGGACTTCACAGCTGATGAAGTTGTGGCCAACAATATGTCCTTTTAGAAACCTCTAAGGAACAAAAAAGTTGGTTTTGGTTTGAATCTTATCCAGGATGCCTACCTAACCTTTTGTTAGTTTTTAGAATTTCTCAGTATCTGAAACAGAAACTTGTGGTTTTGAATATATGTAATATATCTTTTTTTCTGGCAATATTTGAAGAGAAACAACTGAAAGAGTGATGTTGTGCCACAAAGCTATGACACTAGGAAAAATCTGGACGTAGGATGAGGTTCTTACTGAATGAGTCCATGATACACCACTCCAAAGAATGTAGTACAGCGATGGGGCTATGTCTGGCAAAAATACAGGCCTTTAGTTTGCATTTAATAAGAACCTCCTATTTAAAGGTTTCTACTGTGTATTTTCCTTAAGCACTTTTTTTGACATTTGAGAAAAGGTGTAGAACAGCTCTGCACAGTATTTTTGTATTTCATATTTATAACTTTTAACTGAATTTGTTTATATGCTTGCTACAACTCAGTACCTTTTTAGAGGCATCTATTTTCCTAGTTTCTTATGTATTCTTAACTGAATAAAGCAAAAGTTTCTTTAAAGATGAGAAAAATACACCCACTATGCTTTGCTGTCTTCACAGTTCTAACAGATCTTTGTTATTCCCTGCCCTAAAGAAAACCACTTTCCAAATCCACTGAAACAGTCCCTTTACTCTGCTGCATACAATTCAGTCACTTATTAGGCTGTCCCTACTTGTTCAGCATTATCTCATCTGTTTGTCCTTTGGGGTATCAATTATTTAATGGTGGCCAGTACAGTGTACTGATTTCACCTCTTGAATGTGAAGGCTTAAGATAATTTCTTTTCATAGTCAAACAAGGCTCTTCTTCCAATATGTGATGCCTGTTTCATGTAAGGCAGATACTTGGAGCCTGTGAATAACAGTTCCTTTTACTTGAATGCGTTCAACTCATCAGTCTTTCACAGTTGTTTAATTCATCACAACTAGTTAATGAACATTCATACTACCAGTATAGATATATTTTTCCTTGAAAAATTGGTAAAATGAATGTACTACAAATGGTTCCAACCACCCTTGCTGCTAAGATTCTTCAATGGAATTTGAAAATTAGTTTGAGAGTGAGCACATGTTCAGAAACAATATAGCCCCCCTCACCCTACTTTAAAATCAGTAAAATCTGAAATGAAAGGAGGGGCCTACAGACTAAAGGAACTTCTAAATAGTAGACTAATATTTTTTCTAGTATAAACTGCTCAGTCTATGTGTGACAGTCACACTTCTGGTCTTCTCCAACAAAATTTTGTGATTTCATATCCACAGTGCTTATTAACTGAACATTGATGTTTGCCGAGTTTTTTCCAGCACCACGGCACAGCTCAGAGTCTGTATTTACTGAAGCATGGGTTATGCAAACAGCTTTAGGGGAAATATGGTTTTTTGAGCAGGGATGGGCATCTCTGGGATCCCAGGGAGGGATGTTCTCCCTCAGAAACACCTGTGACATCAGCTTCCCACCTCACAAGTATAGCTTCTGCTGGAAAATGCTTCTTGAATTTCAGAAAGAAGGATTTTGCAGTTTCCAGATCTGTATAATCACTACACCATTCTGTGAGGAATACCCTATTATTACACAGCTAAAATCATTCTTCAGCCAAAGTACAGTAAGACAAACAAAGAAAAGTTATTCACAACCTCCAGACAGCTCTGATTGCTGCATCCATCAAAGTAAACATCATAGCTAGAAACATCTCACGTTATCAGCAAAGAAAAAGGAGACATAACAAAAGGAAGCTACTTACAGCAAGATTAGATAGGAGAATTTTTCTCATTCTGTGCAGTTAGCTAGCTGTTGGCTCTTCTACCTTTCACACCTCAGGGATTTTCAGTCTGCCCTGTGCTTTGCTAGAAGAGCTTCTCTCTAATAAGTAAAACATGTTAGCTTTTTATAGCCAATGTCTGTTCGGCTGTAGCACCCAGACAGATTTAATCTTTTGTTATGAAACTAGTTGTTCTTCCTTGTCCAAGAGATGGCTTAGCCATTTTCAGTTAAATTTTTTCTGATATGACGTCTGTATTTTGTACAAGTCCTGTAGGGCAGGAACAGGCAATCAAAAAAAGAAGGATGAATCGGATGCAATCCAAGGACCTTCACATCATTCGTGAATGTTGGGCCCCAGCACTGCACACAGTACTCCAGGTGAGGCCCCACCAACTCTGAATACATCGGGAAAAACCCCTTTTTTGACTGGCTGGTTTTGCGGTGTTTGATGTACCCCAGGATGAGGTTTGCCCCCTAGCTGTGAGGGCATGCTGCTGACTGCTGTTGAGCTGCTGTGGGGCAGCACCCTAGGTCCCTTTCTGTTGGGCTGGTCTCCAGCCACTCCTATCCCAATTTATACTTGTGCCCAGCATTACTCCATTCCAGGTGCAGAATCCAGCATTTTGATTTGTTAAAATTTCATCTCATTAATTATTGCCCCATGCTCAAATCTGTCTAGATCCTTCAGCAAGGCCTCATGTCCCTCAAGAGGGTCAAAAGCATCTCCAAGTTTGATATTAGCAAACTTGCTCATGGTTTATTCAACTCCTGTATTCAGATCATTGATAAATAATACTGAGCAGCACTGTCCTCTAGGATTGAACCCTGAAGTACACTGCAGGTGACTGGTCGCCAGCCCCTTTCACTACAACCCTTTGAGCTCTGCCCTTCAGCCAGTACTTCACCGAGGGCACCCTGAATCCAGTCATCCCAGAGCTGGACAACTTGTCTAGAAGGATTCTGTAAGGGACAGAACCAAAAGCCTTACTAAAATCCAGGAAAACTACATCCATCATTTTCCCTTCATCCAGTAGGTGGGTCACCTGATCATAGAAGGAAATAAAATTAGTGAAACAGGACCTTCCCCTTGCAAAGCCACTTTGGTGGCTGGCTCAATACGTCTTTTCTAAGCATCCTATAACATATTATTTGGAGTTCATGTTCTGGTGACCCTAAACTTACTCTCAGGAATCCAATGGTGAGGTTGTTTTCAAACTGGCAGCAGAAGCGTGTTGGTAAGTTATTCAGGTTTTTTCCTACCACTAAGTTCATAAGACCAAACTGTGTTCTCTAACATATGCTTACCTATGAGTATTTAAAAAAAAAGGTGTGGTGAGGGCATATGGCTTCTATCTGTTGCAGCTAATGAAAGAAGAACCACGCAGCAGGAAGTCTGTGAACATACTGAGATGCAAAACATACTCTCAAGGACAAGTGCAATGTCATGCACCCACCACACTTTTGCAAGTTCGGTAGAAGCTGAACATCCTACTCTACATGATGTTGGAGCCAGAAGTAAAATGCTGTTAATTAAAAGGGAAACATTAGCTTTCTTGATAGATCCAACATACGGAATACGCATTGAAGGAGTGTGACTGATTCACAGGCAAGATCTAACATTGAGGAAACATGAGGGGAGAAATAGATCATATCAAATCAAAATAGTGCCCTGAAGTGTTACATGGGAACCAGTTCTGTGATGATTCCTGCTGTTCAAATGAGAAGTTTCTCTGTGGCTTTGTTTTCAAGCAATGCAGCTGGCTCCCTTTGAGTAGAAATGGGGAACTGGTTTGGAAGGGAAGGGTGCTCTGTGTGCAAGGTATGAATGAGATGGTGTTGGAGTGGTCAAGCCCCACCCAACACAGTCTGCCAACAATAAAATGCTGCTCATGTGGAGCCCTCTACTCCTGCATGTAGATAAATGCAAAAGGGTGCCAGGATTGCATGCAGTCTTCAGAGTAACTTTATTTTTTTGTTTGTTTCCTTTCTCTTCTGGAGCAGAAGAAACTACATACAGCAGAAGTCTCCTGAAATACTGATTCTAGTTCTCATTTGTCCTTAATGGTGCTGTTGAGTTATGACTCTATACAGTTTGTTTTTCTAGTCAAATAAACTAGATCAAATCAAATAAAATTTTCTAATCTTTATTCATTTTCTTTTACCTTATGAAATTTTAGAGTGGGCATAAATTACAAGAAAAATTTAATGGTGGTATGACCTCAGCTCTAATCTCTGTTGTTTTTCAAGCTTAACCTATTTATTTGGTGGAGTTTTAATTCCTTCTTTTGCTGGATTAACATTGTCTTATAAAAACAGATACTCAAAATTTCAATATCCATGTTTGCCACTCACTCAAGTCACAAATTCACGGTATTTCTTACATCTGCCTTGTGGGTTTCTTGTATCTCCCAACCCTCTTTTAGCTACCAAAGTTTTTTCCTTGACCATGTCTAACATGCCATATATTGTACACCACTGCTCTTCTGTTAGATCTCCCTGTGCTAACTTTATCTTGTTGTTTTAAGTTAACCTCTCACATGCAAGATAACAGTTGAGCTGGGACTATCTCTGCGAGCCTTTCAATAGAGCGGAATATGGGCAGAGGGCGGGAGAAGGGAAAGAGGAGCATGAATTTGTTGTTGTTGTTGTTGTTGCGAGTACATAAGACCATTTGTTCAGTTCCCAAGACTTGCATCAGCAGATCACATGTGTGGCAGTGCTCCATTTGATTGGCAAGAGTGGCTTTTAGGGCACAACTTACAAATACTATCTGCGATCAGAAAAAAAGCAGCATTCAAACTTGCTCGGGGTTTATTTACCTTCTTTTATTCTTTGGTTGCATACTAAATTCCTCATATAAACGTATACGTATTTTTAATGTACATTATGTAAGAATGTAACACTGCTATTTGGGAAATGGCCTAAGGATTTAAAAACAGCTAGGGTAGCTACACCGAGATCTCTAGTAGCCGGAGAGAAACTAATTTCAGAACTGTGAGGTTCATTTTAGAAGCTCATGTGCCTCTGTGTGTTGATCCATTTCCAGTCCACTTTTACAGTCTTGCAGTTTGGCACTTGTACAGAAAGGCTGCACGTAATTCTTCTGGCTGATCTTAATCATATGATTGGGAATCACTTATTTTTAAGAAAATTATCTTTAAATAGAAATTTTAAGATGTAGAAGGTCTCATCTTGTACCTACTATTATACATCTCAGTATTGTATTTTACTTAACAGTACCTGCTTTGAAATAAACATGCTTCCCCAAAGGTTTATGAATTTTCATCCAATATTCCTTAGGTCCATGGTATGTTTTCTTTGCTTCAGAGCTTAGAAGAAAGAATCTCTGTACATGTGAGGTCTCAGGAAAAAGAAGCAAACAATGCAGTTTACTTCTGCAGAGGTATTTACAGTAATTGCAGCATAATTTTAGTTGCTATTATAGCATGACCAAACTGTCTAATACTTTTTTTTACTTACAGTTAATCTTATGACATTTCTTGCTTGCAGTTGAAATTTCATATTGTTGCAAGAACTAACCTTGCAAAAGGATCCTTTTTGCTAGAATAAAAGGAGGACTGCTGGAGAAATGAGTGAACGTGAAACACAGATTGACTTTGATCCCTTGAGGGAACTTTGCTTGCATTAGGTTTGCAAGATCTGCATAATGTTTTTCAAAAGCACGAGGTTATTTTGCAGAAAAAAGGAGAATAATACTGAAGTACAGCACTTGAAACATTGCCAGTTGTAGAAGACAGACTGCTCTCCCATTCCACCCAATCTGCTGAATTTGACTAACATCTTAGATGCTGCATAGTAGTTACCATGTGAGGTGTTACGTTTATTTTACTCTTGATCCCCAGAGAATATCACTATGAAAACTTGTGATTGCCTCAGCAGGCCTTGAAAGTTTCCGCCACTTCTGCGCAAGTACAAACTAAGACTCTGAAGTGAAGTTTGAGAGAGAAAACACATGCAAAGTGGTGTCTAATACCTTTCTGTAGAAGTGGAAGCAAACTTTGGAATGTTGCTTATTTTAAATATCAAATGAAAACTAGTCAACAGCATCTCATAGAGAAAAAAAATCACCTTTTATGATCATGTCTGATGCCTTACCTTTGTATAAAAATGCTTCAAAGCAATTCAAACAATAGCTTCTGTCCCCATGCATGTACATTTCCAAACACCCTATGCCTCAGATTCCATGGAAATCCTTAAGAACTAATTTTTAAGGCCTCATGTAGATAAATGAGATTAAAATGTAGCTTTTGTTCTTTAATTGAGACTTCTTTCACTTCCTCTGTGTTAAAATTACTGTGCAGCCTCCTGTGGTTGAAGAGAACTCTTGGCTTTCTCTGTGTGGAGACTCACTGGAAGGAGCCTCATCTCTTCCAGCACTGGAATAAAGTACTTTTGTACTTGTACTTATTCACTCCTGACAGAAGCCTGTCGATCCTGATCTGAAAGACCTTTAGCGATGAAGATTTCACACCCACTCTATCCCACTCTTCTGCTGTTCTTAGCAGTTGAAATTTTTCCTGAATATCTAATCAGTATCTCCTCTGCAAAAGTCCACTTCTTGCTCTATTTGGACAGAGAAAAAGCTACAGATTTTGCTTAGCATGACTCCAGTGAAGCTTTTGAAAAGAAAAAAAAATTACAAACTTACTTAGAGAAAGATAAAAAATTTAATTCAGCAGAAGGTAGTGTACAGTAATCCTATGCAGGAATGATAAATAGCATGAAGACTGGGATCAGTGGAAGTGGCTCTCTAGCAGTTATGCAGAAAAACATATAAGAGACTAAGGAGTATGATGAGATGACTGTGACACAACAATGTCAGGATACTGTGAAAAGAGATAAACATCATTCTGGGAAGTATAAACAGGCATATGAAGTAATTCTGCTACGTAGTACTGTCCTGGTTCTGACTAGGGGCTACAGAGGATCCAAGGCTCATTACACTCCAAGTGAAGATGAAATACTGGGAGCATATGAAGGGGTTCAAGCCACTTCAGAAGTGATTGGAACCAAAGCCCAGCTCCTCCTGGCACCCTGACTGCTCATACTGGGCTGGATGTTCAAAGGAAGGGCCCCTTCCATGCACCATGCCACCAATGCTACGTGTAGCAAGTGGGCACTTATCCCACAGCAGGCTCAAATAGTAAACCCCAATCACCCAGGAATCCTGGAAGTGATCACAGACTGACCAGAAGGCAAAAATTTTGAAATATCAACAGAGGAGGAGGTGACACATGCTGAAGAGGCCCCACTGTATAGTGAAGTGCCAGAAAATGAGAAGCAATTTGCCCAGTTCACTGATGGGTCCTGTCACATTGTTGGTAAACATCAAAGATGGAAGGCTGCAGAAGCTGCTGAAGGAGAAGGCGAATCCAGACAGTTTGCAGAAGTAAAAGCCATCCAGCTGGCTTTAAACACTGCCCAACGAGAAAAGTGGCCAAAATTTTAACTCTATACTGACTCCTGGATGGTGGCCAATGCCCTGTAGGGTGGTTGCAGCAATGGAAACAAAGCAACTGGCAGTGCAGAGGCAAGTCCATCTGGGCTGCTACATTGTGGCAAGACATTTCTGCCCAGTTAGAGAACCTAACTGTAAAAGTATATCATGTAGATGCCCACATACCCAAGAGCTGAGCCACTGAAGAACATCAAAACAACCAGCAGGTTGATCAGGCTGCTAAGATTGAGGTGACTCAAGTAGATGTCAATTGGCAACGCAGGGGAGAATTATTTATAGCCCGCTGGGCCCATGACACCTCAGGCCATCAAGGAAGTGATGCCACATATAGATGGGCTTGTGATTGAGGGGTGGATTTGACCATGGACACTATCTCACAGGTCATCCATGAATGTGAAACATGTGCCTCGATCAAGCAAGCCAAGTGGTTAAAACCTCTGTGGTCTGGAGGACGATGGCTGAAACACAAATATGGAGAGGCCTGGCAGATCGATTACATAAATCTCCTGTAGACACGCCAAGGCAAGCAGTATGTGCTCACAGTGGTAGAAACAACCACCGACTGGCTAGAAACTTATTCTGTGCCCCAGGCCACCTCCTGGAACACCATCCTGGGTCTTGAGAAGTAAGTCCTCTGGTGACATGGCACTCCAGAAAGAATCGAGTCGGACAATGGAATCTATGTAGGTGCTGTATGTTATCACTAGGTGTAAGTGAAATTTGCTGTGGGTTGTTATTTTTCTCCTTTCATGGTGATTTTGTCAGTAAACTGTCCTTATCCCAACCCATGGAGGCTCTGTCTGCTCCTCAAGGAGTGAGTGGGTGGTGCGTGGTGCCCAGTCACTGTTTGGGGCTGAACTGCCCCAAGTACAAAGTAAGGTAAGGCTGGAGTACTTTATCTTATTAGGAAACCTTAATTTTTCAAGAAGGATGTAAAGGAATTAACGGGAGCTCAGATGATAAAACTAAAGTATAATATATATGATCTGAAAGAGCTGAGCGAGCTGGAATTTCCTAACTTTAAGAAGACAATGCTTAAGTAGAAGATGACAGCCTTCATCAAATACATACACAGTTATAAGAAGAAAATATATGATTATTTGAAGGGCTTGCAGTTGTTCTCTTAGCTTTTGTCTAGCTCATTTTTTTTGCATCAGGCTTTAATCATAAAAGGGTTTTTCAAGAATTGGTTGCATGTCAGGAGTCTAAGGACAGAGTATGAGGTTGACTTGCCAACCCTGACATGTTCACCGACCTGCTTTAAGGGTATCCTCAGAGTCAGCAAGCCTTGGGTGAGTCCATCTTCACTTTGTCATCAACAAGCTTGATCTTCTTGTGCTCATGGGATTTCCTGTGATTGCCCCAAAATTCTGAAACCAGGATTTTCAAGTAGGTTGTTATCAGTGGCATTAGATAGTTGACTGAATCATACTGGCATAAATTATTCCATTACTTGTTGGCTAATTGTGTGCATATTTTCTTTCTCTCAGAAGATGTAATTCTGGTCTCTATAGGCTGGACAGCTTTTAATTATACTTAAGACAAAATAGAGCCACTGGGGCCAAATTTAATCAATCAGCTTCAAAACAAAGTGAAGTATATGTGCATTTTCACTCCATTACTAAGAAAATTAGTGTCCAGAATACAGGCTGATCATTGCAACACTAGAAGTAACTTCAGAAGTGTATGAAGATAAATTAAAATCAATTTGTTTGGAATTAATATTGACAAAGTCTTTTAGACATTCTACAATGTCAAATTGTGATGAGAATTATATCACCTGCATTGCATCCTCTTAACAGTATGGCCTATGTGGGACTTGAGATATGATGCCATTCACAGACAAAGAATGAAAGAATATGCTGTAGGAGAAAAAGGACCTTTATATCAGCTAGAAATGTAATTTTATACTTAGTCATTCTTAATTACTTACATTTACTTGTTCTTTATCTTATTTTGCTGTTTCTAGAGCAGCTGCAACTGAAAGATGGCAAAAAGTCTTAATTTTGTAGAAGAAACACCGTGAAGTTTTATTAAAGATTAATTTCAGCAATTCATTTTCATACTTGAGTTAATAATGGCTACCTAAAGGTTTTCCCAATTGAAGATAACATTGTAATAATGATGCCCATGTTGGCACTCTTTCAGTTTAAAGTAATGATATAATTCTTAGCACGTAAGGTTTTCTTTATATTCTTCACAGACAAGCAAACTGCTGGATGAGGCTACCAAAATGGTCACATTTGAAAAAAACTTTAGAAAATAGAACTGTAAGAGTCTAGAGACATAATATTATTCATCCCCATGTGCATGTTTAATATTAGTGCTGTGAATAATAGTGATAAAGTAAGTGGAGTAGCTCACAAGTAAATAAAAGCATATATGTCTGTAGGTCTGACATCATATTTTTTAATTTTTAAACTGCATTTTTCAATTTTTCTTAAGTACATTAAATTACATCACAGATTTCAGGACCTCTGATATGGTCAGTCTTTTATACACTAAAATTTCCACAAATTTATCAGAAAAAAGTATAGAAAATGAAAAAAACTCTTTCAAACAGTATTGTTGCATATTAAATAATTAGTATGACAATTACATGTGTAATGTAGAAGCACTACATGCTGACACTGTTGGGTTTTTTGTTCTTTCACAGCCCTAATGTTTCATTTGGTTTTTAGTAACTTGTTCATACTGTCTTTATTTCTGAAAGAAGCAAGTAGTGTTATTTCTGAAAGGGAAGTGCAACTACTTAAAGAGTATTCTTTTAGGCATTAACTTGTTAAACAGAACATTTATAAGCTCAGCAGATGCCAGATAGTTTCCAACTTCAGAGAAAGAGCTGTGCCAAATATGGAAATAATCTCTTCCTCTTTCAGAAAGTGCACTTGGGATAGGTATTGTAATCAACAGAATCAATTTCAATTACAGAGGGTACCCTGGCTAGGAAAGCATCATGTCTACCTCAAACCAGCCTGAAAGTGGAAATGAGCAGCCTGATGACACAGTGCTGGGATCCTGGGAGTTGCAGTCATTGCTTGGACCAAGAGAGGTAAAGGAAGAACAAGACAGTTGTCACAATTTGATACATGACTGCCTTTCACAAGCAATGTATTAACAGAAGTAATAAAACAAATCTTGTTGCATTTTTTAGAGCAAGAATCATCTGCCTGGAAGTTTGCAAATATTTCCCAATTGCTCAATTGGGTAATTATTCCCACATGTTTATGGCTGGATCTAGCTCTTACGTCAAAGTCAGCTCTAAACCAAGTGAGAATTGTCATCATGGATTCCTTTGATGCTATGCTTTCATCTAACAGCTCTAGATTTGGGCTATCATTAACACAAGTCTCTGTGTGAAAATCTGTATTTTTAGAATGCTTTCAGTTCAAGAGATGATATTTGCCTTTTTCAAGTGCTTGCAATACGGAGCTCACATCTACAGTTTCTATTCTATGGCATGTTTAATATCAGGGCTAGATTGTGAATTCCTCACTTACTCTTGTTAAAAATGATCTACAAAAGAAGCCCTATTAAAAGCATTAATAGTGTTTGTGAAACGTTCTTAGGGCTGTGTGATAATCGGTGCAAAGAAAACGTGCTACTGGATCTGCAACACTCTCTAGGTTGTTCTAACACTTGTCAAACTTCAGACAAATAATCAAACCAATTAACACCTCTAATCCCCCCAAACCTGGGTTCTTCTGGTGACATAGACCTTCACAGGAATAAGTTACTTCCTATTCTGAGTAACAGGAGACTGCCTAGGAACAGCAGGTGCATTTGGGTAAGGATTTCAAGGATTTGGATTATGTAGGAATTTTTTTCGTCTTCCTTTCACTGCATAAAACAACCCTTTCATTTTAACCCTGAAATTTAGGACATTTTTATTTCTTCCTATGAGGATTTATTCTCCCTCTTTTCTCCACCAAACCTCTTTGACATCTTGCATTACTTGACCAGTTGTTCTTTGAGCCTGCTTTCCATGTGAGTACAAACTTGGCTTGTTGCGTATCCCCAAATACTTCTGTCCCTCCATATCTATATCCATATTGATACATATATACATGTAAATATATGAGAGCTCAAACAAGACATTGTAATACATTATCATGCTCAATCAAAAGTAGTTGAACAATTCAAAAAAGTTATAAATTAGAACAATTCACAAAAGTTATAAATATGAAAAAACAAACAACCTCAACCCATGCAGGAGAACCCATGCAACACACTCCTTGTGTTGCTAAAAGTGACTGGAGACAATTTAGAAGTCCTTAGTCATACAGTTCACATAAATTAACAAACCTGTGAAACTCATCCCTGAGCTAAAAGATGGCTCAAAATCTGTCTTGTTTATAGCTTTGTTAAGCACTATTATCAGATATCAGTTTTCAAACCATTTGGTGGGCTTCAATGACTGCAGTCATGGCCATTTAAATACAATATATATTATTTTATTTTTGCTATATCCAAAGGAATAAGATAACATTTCCTTATTGTGGTAAAATACAACATCAGAAGCTAATAATGCCACCATACATATTACCTTTGACACCATTAAATACAGTGGGGGAAAAAAATTCTTGGAAGGGAGGAAGGATTAATGAGAAAGTGGAGCCAGGATCCTCTCAGAGTTGCAGAGCACATTGCACAGGGGACAATGGACCTAAGTTGCAACAAAGAAAATTCTGATTAGATTAATGGAAAGCAACTTTATTTGAAGGCAGTTAATCAATCAAACAAGTTGTACAGAGAGGTTATGGAATCTCTATCCATTCACCTGCACAGACCTTGAGCAACCTGATCTGGCTGACCCTGCCTGGAGCAGGAAATCTGCTTGGATTAGATGACTCAGAGGTTGCCTCTAACCCAGATTTATAGATTCTACAATTTTAAAAAAATTTCGGTACTTTCAATGAAAGTTTGTATGTATTCTATATTTTTAATATGAAAAAGATTGACTATAAATATTTCAACTACATGTACTTTAAAGAGAATGTTTAGAAGACAATATAAACATTTTCTGTACTTAGAATGCAGAACTATACAGAGTCCCAAAGTTTGTTTGGTTTAATGTAAATATAAGGTTTATCTTTGCTATCCATGTACTACAGAAGGCTTGTTTTATGCTGTGCAATAAAAAAAAGTCCCTAAATGAATTAAAATTAATTGCACTTGTCATAGAGTATGTGTTTACACATTTCAGCTGTGTATACACCAGTCATGGACAGCAGAGTTCTACTCTGAGGCTGTGTTGTCCCTCTGCAAAGTCATATTCCAGACATCAAAGGAAGGAGAAACTGGTAAAGCAGATACATTTATCAAATATACATTCACACACATATATATGCTTTGGAAGGGGGCTTGGACCCGATGGTCTCTAGAGGTCCCTTCCAACCCCTACGATTCTGTGATATTCATACACATACACAATTTAGACTTACACTTATCCACGTCACTTATGTAATGATGATTTATGCCTAGCTGATTTATGCAATCAGCTTTCTAGACCATTCCTGTTTCCACAAGTCTCACAGTTACACCAAAGACTGATTGTTAAATGTGGCTATTTTTTTTTTTTGCCTCTCCAGACACCACAGATGTTTTCCCAAGACTGCCATGTGCTCAGGTGGCAGGGTAAAGATGCGGAAGGTGATGTGTAACAGCACCACCTGCTGAAATATTTTTAAAGTCTGCACAAGGCAGTACACGTAGACAGGCAGCGGTCTGTGAAAATCCAGGCGACGTAGAACAAAGCTTATCCTGAAACTGGTTTCCTAATTCATTGAATATTTCAGGTTGGCTTAAAAGATCACAAGCATTGAACCCTGTCATCTTGGATGGAACTTGGAATTGTTGGAATTTCATGGCCACACCGTTGCAGCAGTCATCATAGAACTGGAGGAAAAGCCTCAAGAGGTCATTTATTTAGGCCATGCCATAGCCCAGAACAGGATCACTTACCATTCTATACAACCTGCCACCTGCTCTCAAACTTGTTCTGGTCACACAAGAATGTTTCTAGACAAAAAAAAGAATCCCACAAACTTGCAAAAATATCCCAATATACCTGCTACCCTTCTTTCCCTGTTATTCCCTTCTCTTTTAGGTTTTTCCTTCTCTTTCCCCCAAATTCCCTGAGTGTTTTCCAGCCTTTTAGTCACTCTCATTTTTACTTTATCTTTACTCTGATCAAGCTCCTCCTTGACCAGCAGTGCCAGTCTCTGCACATAGTTCTCTAGCTGCTGCCTCACCAGTGCAGAGTGGAGCATCAGAATCACACAGTATGTAATGGAGGCTGTAGTTCTGCTTATAAATTCCAGTTGGACATGCAGCTTTTTGAGGGGACATACAATGATCTGTGTTCTGTGGTGACCTTTAGAACCCTTTTTGCATGTCCATGCCAGACCAGGAGTTTTTTGTTTTCTGTATAAAGTGGGTTTCTCCCACCTGCACGTAGCACCATGTTTCCACCTGCACAGCCAAATACTACTTTTTTATATCACATCATCAGCTTCTTAAGTTTAAATTTTACTTCAAATATACCTGAGTTCTTTTCCAGCTTGATCTCACTTGCAGATTTAAGAAAACCTTCCCTTATCTTGTACCCAGGCTACACATGAAAACATGATACAGGACCAGACTTAGGACAGACTTGTATAGCATCTTCCTAGATCCCTCTGTTCATTCAGAGTCAGAAATAGTTGCTGTCTTGGATCAGATTTTCAGATCTCTAGCAGCTCTGCACCCACTCTATAATAATTTAATCTGTGGATTGTTTCCCTGTTTTCAATATGAGAATCCCATCTGAGATAGTTTTAAAAACTTGACTGCTATTTTCTTTCTCCAAAGTCTGCTTCCCTGTCATAGACAGACATCAGATATCATTGACCAGTACTTAGGATGAAATCAAATCAGGTCTAGTTGACCTGAAAACATCTGTTCCACACAGATATTCCCTCTCTGTTAGAGGGTGGACTCTTAATTTTTTGTGGTTATATTTATTTTGATAGACATATGATTGCAACTAACCCTGGAAAAAAATTATATGTACCCATCAGGCCTCTCCACAGGGCCTGTCACAGCATTCCCTCATATTCAGTAGGTCTTTGGCTTTGATTTCACAACTCTATCCCTTAAAAAAATCATTTATCATGACAGCTTTGCTGTTACATTTCTTATACATCATTTCATGCTGTAGTATTTTTTACGTTTTTCCTTCATATTATAATTTTTCTACTAATCTTTTTAATCTGGCCCAGATTTTTCTTCAGTAATTTTTTTTTTTAAGAGTAAAGTTCATTTTCCAAGAATTCATCAAGGTTGTTCAACAGAAAAAGTATCAAAACCTATTATTAATATTATACTTCCTGGTCACCACTCTGTGGACCTAAATATTTGTTTTCTGACATAGATAGCAGAGCCAGAACAAAACAACCCCAACAAAACACCCGCAAACCCAAACAGGAAACAAAAACCAGTCAAACTAAAAAAGTGAAACCAGAGAGAGAACAAGGAAAGTGGGGGCTTAGGAGGGGTGTTATGATCAGCTTATTTGCCAACCAGCAGTGTCCTTTGTAAAGACAGGTGACTGGGACTGATACCTGACAATCTGCTGCTGCTCCTGCATGTCTGTTCTTACACTTGCATCCAGCCTTGCATGGTGATTTCGCTCTCTCTGTATCTCCTGGCCCATAAAGGTGTGCATAACTTTTCCTTTTAAACACTTTAAACTTACTGTTTCCTACACTGTTCTAAGTAATAGGGCCATCAGTGCATGGGAGGTACTGTGGTATTGAATTAATATCCATGTTTTCAGGAAAAGTTTTGGGAATCCAGAATTGCACCACTTGGTCTTGGACTCCAGCTAAAGCTGTTAACCATAAACATTGTGACTTTTCTTCTGAAAAAAAGTCATGTCTCATTTGTTGGGTTTTATTCTGCTGTGATGAGCTCTACTGATTCCAGGAATATTCAAACTTCCCCCCTTTTCCTATAACTGGTAACAGTATTGAGACACCAGGGAGACGGAAACTTTGCATATTCTGTGATCCGTGTAATATCCAACTTGCAACGCCTGTGGATCTGCCATTGTTGCAATATGAATTTGCTCTTCCTGCCAACCTGTTTATCACAAAGCATGAAGTCAGGGGCCTTACTTTTCCACAGTCCAGTTGACTGTATGACACTTGATCTATAATTCAGACAGCCATGTGTTTTGATACCAATTTTATTTTTTTCCTGATACTTTGCACAATTACATTGCATGCCACCTTCTTACATAACTATTCAGCACTAGTCTATGACCTCATTCTTCTTGATTCCAAGTAAGCAATCCATTCACATAATAATTTTTTTTTAACAGAATAAAAGCTCCAAGAATAAGTTTCTCTCCTAAGGTTTAATTATTCCTTTCCTATTATGCTAATCTCTATTATTTCTTAAACATGGCATGGATGGCATGGTTTGTAAATCACAGGAATCTATAGAGCAAACACAGTCAGGAAGAATGTATGCTCCATATA
The DNA here is from genome assembly GCA_013400835.1 of Zapornia atra. NCBI lineage: Eukaryota > Metazoa > Chordata > Aves > Gruiformes > Rallidae > Zapornia > Zapornia atra. Next base: position 108,426 of record VZTU01030660.1, read on the forward strand.
TAGGTTCGTTAACCTAGATAACACGTTCCACATTGGTTTATAGTATGTTACAGTTTCTTGGGGCTATAAATAAATACCTGAGGTATTGTTAAAGCTTTCAGCCTTTGCTCTGGCATTTTCAGCACTTGATTTTTCATCTTTGTGATTGCATTAATGCTATTGTCTTGCTTATAATAACAGTAACAATGTTATGATAATCATATCCCCTGTTTAAGCAAAGTGAAGCAATATTTTCAGTAATAAAACAAAGTAAAGCAGTTATTTATAGATAAGGGGAACGGAAAAGTCTACCTCTGGCAAATATGGCAGTGAATATTTTATATTGGGAATGACTGTCTTACCAGCAGAATATATTTACCCAAATGGGATTTCAGTCAGGATAAATATTTGTTCTGAGCTAAACTCTCTGGTTTCAATCCTCAAATATCCTGGAAAATCAAAATAAGTTTTATTCTTAAGGTTGTATGTGAAGGCTCAACACTTCACATACTTTAATTTGTGCTGTTGTGACGCCAGGTCCGTGTTAACTTTCAAAGGGTCTGAAGACCTTCAAACTCAATCATACTTGTGGTTCCTTCCTTCCCATGCCTGATTTTCTCTGTCATTAAGGAGGCCCCCTGTGTTACAGGAAGCCCTTTATCCTTTTTATCATATATTAGTTATTCATTTGTTCACTCGTACAGCTTCCCTGCTACTGACCCTTTGCTCTGGTTTGCAACATCAGAAAGCATGGAGTGTTAAGGTAAACAAGTTGTTTTGGCATACTCCAAAGTATGCCAAAAAAGTACTTAGGTTCCAGGCTCACCTAAGAGCTCCTTAATCCAATAGGTATTTAGTGCATTTTCTGTTGCAATATGAGGTAAATGATAAAGTGTAATGAATATTATTGGTATGTTCTGGGAAGGGGGTGGTGAGTTAATGCAAATCCTCTAAGATACATAGCTTATGTTTTTTAAGTCACAGATACTTTTCTCAAAACATATTCTTATCAAAGGCAGGGGGCGGGGGGCAGGGTGAGGAATGTCAGAGTGGTATCAAGGCCTGATTATATTATTTGCCCTCTGTTTTTTGATCTATAAAATGGTGATGTCCTTTCCCCCAGAAACTGTGTGCATTTTTAATTAATCTATTTAAAGAATTTTGACGTAAACAGACGAATGGATTTACTTGCTTCTTCCACTCTTATTTCTGTGTTTGTCTAATTTATATGGCATTTGCATCTCACAAATAATCTTTTTTTGCAATTCTCTTTTGAACTGTCATTCCACCTATTTAAAAATTCCAAAACTATGCATTTGCCATTAGAAACCTCGGATTTTCACTCTGTAATGAATGGCTGTGATCACCAAGAGCATATCCACAGATATCCAGAGATATTCACCAGAGTAGCCTTATGCATCACCTGTGCATTGGAAACATTCCAATATTTTACCAAATTTCAGATGAGCAAAGCTGTTTGTCAAGGGGTGATTTAAGGGTTTATAACTTGAGTGATGCTTAATCCAGAAGTTACTCAGGTCCATTTCTAGTGTTCATACAGAAGGCTTTTTTACTTTTTTAGACATCAGTATGGCTGAAAAAAACATAAAGCTGAAGTAGAATTACTTTTCTTTTGACTGGAGGAGTTCTATAAATCACACCCCTAGGAATGCTGAGCATCCATCCCGGCAGAAACAGATTGTATCAAGGTGTTGATTTTCAGTACCTTTGAGGACTGTAAGACTTATTTCAGCAGGGTTTATCACTATTTAGACAGCCTTGGGAGTTGGCCCAACAATAATAGAAGAATGACCTTATTTTAAAATTACAGTTTCTATCAGTAATTGTATAATTTAGATTGTTTTGCCTTTAACTATTTTTTTCACATTTTAAAGTTTCTGGCAAAACGCTAAGACTAATATTTTTAGTGCTTTTTTATCATTGTTATGAATACCTGTCTTTTTCAGAGAAGAAAGACTGTTCCTGTTGTGTTGTAACTGTGATTAGGCCATTCCTATACAGGAATCAGAAGGGAGAAGGATGAAAGTAGTATTTTATGTGAAATTTTCTTGACCAATATAGTCCCTTCTTCACTGGCCAGAAGTCATCTAGTCAGTTTGGATGGCAGATCCTTTTCAGCTTCTGGATGGGTTAATCTTCACTGAATACAGTTTTGTTGGTTGGTTGGGTTTGGGTTTTTTTTTTTTTGGGTTGTTGGGTTGGCTTTTTTTTTGACTCATCAGTTAATTTGATTAATCAGTTACCTATGAAAAGTAAAGAGGGAAAGGGAATGTCTTTGCAGCTCACTCTTGAATGATGCTTATGTAGTGCTGAATTTAACTACTGTTTTGTACAGTTACGTTTTTTGATGAGATTACAGTGTGGCTGAGAACTTAAATTACAGCCCTTGATCTGTTTGTTGAAAAGATACCTGTTTTCTATTACCAGTCTTAATGATTATCCTCCAAAATTTCTGAAACACTCCAGAAACTCAAATTATAATAGCAGAGGCATTACAATGTGTGCAAACTGCTTTTGTCCAAGATGAGAAAACTTTGAAATACTTCTAACACAATAGTTTGGGTGCTCCATTTAGACAATTCTCTCAAAGCTTCTTCTTAATAAAGGTCCTACTGTGGACCAGAGGTGGGATCAGAGGTCCATCCATCCTGGGAACCTGTATCCAGTACTGGCCAGTAGTAGATGATTAGCATTGTGTTTGTGACAAGTAACAAAGAGACCACATGTTATGTGAAGATCCATGACTGGGCTTCACTGCTAGTTTAATGCTGTAACAGTCTAATCAACTATAACGACCATTTATTTTTAGTCTAGTTATAACAATGCTACCACTTATAATCAAACTTTCTTAATTCAAGTAAAGGTCACTAGTAATGTAATAAAATCAACATCCTTTAAGCTCTCACCTTTCCAGTGGATTGTTACAGCAAGTTTGAATTCAGTGTCCCGAGTCTTTGCAAAAAAACTCCCCACACTGTGGAAGGCTCATTCTTTTGGTTTTGTTAGAGCTATTTTTTCATGTTTCCTGATTTCTTTAGGGTTAGTTACACTATGGTTGCTTAGGTTTGGTACATCTTATTGCCACGATTCCTTTAGAAGTAGAATAACCACACAGTTGAACAAAGCAACACAAACATTAAGCAAAGCCAAGTTAGTAACCTTGTAGATAAGATTAAAACTTATCTGCAGGATGGGCAGCAGACACCTGGAAGCTGAGCAATTGCAGCTGAGACAACCTGTACAACAGCCATCTGATCACAGAGCAAAATAAACTTTTCACATGTTTTTTTTCAGACTACTTAAAATACCTGGGTATACAAAACTTGGACAAAATGTGTAGTGATGACTCCTCTTTCAGCCCTCAGTAATTTGTGGCTGTGACAAAGAATAGTTTGGGAACTTTCTGAAGTGAAGGTTGTTTCTGAGCCTAATAGACACCAGGAAATTCCCCCTGCCGGTCCACCATTGTTTCAAGTTGCTATCTGAACACCTAGAAAGGTTTAGCCTTCACAGCATCCTTCAGCAGAATTCCACACTTGACTTCTGCAGAATATAAAGAAGCATCTCACTTAAACTCAGGACAATTTCTCCAATCTGTATTTAATATACATTCTGCAGCTTTAGATTCAGACATGGTAACAGATGTAAAAGAACTATGTGTGCCTGAAAGGTTTTCCAGTTCTGCTTGTAAGCCCTGTTAGTCTAGCAACATCAATGAATTTAAGATCAAGTATGGTCTGTGGAAGAATAACTTGTTTAAGTCCTGATTTTCTTTGAACATTGTTATATCCTCTTTTTCTATAGCACCAAAGATCATTAGCCTTCATGATTTCCTACCAGATCTGTGAATCTGGTAATAAAAGGGACACTTGTATGGCTACTTTTGGGAACATGGCAGAAAAACAATCCCCTAGCTTAACTAGGTATTGATAACAATGAAAACAGGTACAATCTCTCTACAACCTCCTAATGTGTTACTGTGACCTTGACTGCAAAATCCTTGTGCAGCTTTTATAGATTTTAACTTTTTCCCAAGCAGTCGATGAATGGAACATGTTTGATTTTAAACTAATCAGCTGTTCACAGATCCAGAAAGCTACTGTTTCTCCCCTGTTTAAAATATAAAACTATAGTGCAATAGCAAAATCAAGACTTCGTAGCCTAGGAATCATTACAAACTTTTTTTTCCTTCTTCTTTTTATTTTTTAATTTAAAAAGTTATCATAGAATCGTAGAATGGTTTGGGTTGGAATGGACCTCAAAGATCATCTAGTTCCAACCTCCCTGCATCATTCTCCAAAATATCTTTGGATATTTTCAAATTTGAAGACCAATACAATCAGTTTATAAATTAGATAAGATTACATTAGATGTTTTTCCCTCACTTTTAGTATTTCAGTATGACAATCATGAACACTTCATAAATTGCTCCTGGGAATTCTTTTGAAATTTTTACTTGTAGTTTAGGTGACATATTTTATTCTTCCCTAAATGTCTCATCTGCCTTAGAAATGGTCAGTATTGTTTTTCAATCCACTTCACTATGAAGGAACTCTTTAAAGTACTCTCCTAATTGTTTTGTAATTGGATATTTTTAGTAACAAGAAGATTTCATTCTAATTTTATTCTTTATTAGATTACCTTATAATTCCTTTTCTCTATATGTTGATAACTTTCCAAAATACTCCTACATTGCTGTCACAGCTGTCTCTGAGTATTCACTACCAAGTCATGTAAGCATTCTCCTCTATTTCTTCATCAGTCTGTTTCTCTCTCTTACCTTTGCTGCTTAGCAGGAGACTGACGCTGGTCTTTAGAAAAATGTTCCAACTTTGATATCGATCCTTAACTGGTTTCCTAGCTCTCATCAAACTGTTGTTTGTTCTTTATTCCTGAGTCTACTTCTTTTTTTCTGTGACTCCTGATACCCTGTCCTTTACTTTTAAGGTAGTGTCTTGCTCTTTCTAAAGCTTCATGTTTGTTTTTAACTGGTACTTGATATAGCGCTGTCTGTATCTCACATCCTTAAAGTATTTGTCTGTCACATCTGCTGTATATCATTATAGTCTCTATTACATACTTTTTAGTTGCATATGAATTTTCAATGCCTCATTGTTTGCATCAGCAAGTATATGGCCACTAGCTAAACAACTGATACTTTATAGTATAAATCACTTATACTTTGTTTCTGTAACAGTGGCTAGCAGTGAACACTGCAATTATTATGTTACAGAATCACATAATCGTAGGGGTTGGAAGGGACCTTGAGAGATCATCGGATCCACCCCCCCTGCCAAAGCAGGCTCCCTATCTCATATTACATAGATAGGAGTCCAGACGAGACTTGAATGTCTCCAGAGAAGGAGACTCCACCACCTCCCTGGGCAGCCTGTGCCAGGGCTCTGTCACCCTCACTGTGAAAAAGTTCTTCCGCGTGTTGGTGCGGAACTTCCTGTGCTCCAGGTTGTTCTGAAAATAAATGCTTCTTTGCTTTAAGCCTTCCGTATGACAGTTTTACCAGCTGTGTGCTAGTTTTGCATTACAGAAAAAAATGAATGCCCTTTCTCTATTAAGTGCCCTTACAGCTTTCATCTTTCCTAAATTTCAATCAGATTGGAGGCATACATCATCTTTAGAACAGAGTCTTCTTCCACTGAGTCCCTCAGCCGATTGGGATCATCATCCTTTCCCGCAGCTTTTTATGTTCAAAACATTTTTATTGTTTTTTCCCCTGATGGAAACTATGCAGAGTAATCAAGATGTGGGCTATTGATATATGAATGTTTACAGGAACATAATTGCTAAGACTTTTTTTTTCCTCTATGTATTATGTTGAATTGCTTTATACATAAAAGTCTGTAATTTCTTGGTTCAAGAATCACCGGTCATGCCCTAAAATTGAAAATCAGGTGATGTAAAAGTATTCTATAATACTAATGTGGTGATAGTTATTATATATAATTTACTGTAGTAAGCATAATGTAATCACAGTAGTCCAATGTTCACTTAATTAGCATGGCGTAGAGAGCAGTTCATTAAGTGGTCGTTTCAAACTATCATGGGTGGTTTCCCGGTAACGATGTAAATAACAATGAACATGCATCTGAGAAGCATGAGACTGACAATATTGGAATAAAAAACATTATCAGGGTTATTCTAGTTTTAACCTAGAAAGCTCATTTGCTGGATGCTTTCTTATGGCTGTGAGACTGAGCACTGTATTTTAACATATCACAGAAAAGCCATGTAAGTTCTAAATGGTTGACTACAAAACCAAGAATCATTGAACATTATAACTGAGAGCTATACTGAATAAAAATATGCACAACACCAAAGTCACTTATTAATTGATCAATATGCCTATCTATTAAAAAAAACCCAATTTATTGGAGGTCAGAGGTACCTTGTGCCATTTATGTACTGGACACTGACAAGGAACGCAAAGCGTTATGCTAAGTATTTGCTGAGAAACCCTGTGGAAAATGTTTCAGCCTTACGCAAGTAGGACAGAATCTTTATTGCTGAGCTACTTTTCTTTCCTAGAGATCATAAAGTACTTTAGAAACTTGGGTATTTTTTTATAGCTGCTTGAGGTGAAATATAGTATAAAGTAATATAATAACTTGAGTTAGAAGGGACCGATAAGGACCATTGAGTCAAACTCCCTGCTCCTCACAGGAGCCATCAAACTATATGACTAAGGGCATAGTCCAGATCTTGATCCCAAAAAAAGGAAAAATTTACACAAAGACTTTTAATGCTAAGATGGTCCTCAAATATCTGTGAAGTTGATACATCAGCCATTTATAAGCTCCTGTTCTAAATACATATCAGTGGTACGCAGCTGTATATCGATCGTGTGATTTGAAGAAAATTTCTAAAGTTGGAATATTTTCTTGATTAATACAAAAAAACTTTTTCTCTAAAACAGCAAGACTGGGTAATCCTCACATTGCCTAGAGAAGCATTTCCCAATGTGATGTTAGACCTCAGTAGTGAGGCGAAGGCTTGGGCTGGATTTGCCAATGACATTTAGTCTCCAGCTCCCTGCTCCGTAGCCATAGCTGCAGCAGGATTAAGCTGTGCTTTCAACACACAATTGCTATGTTTAAGGTGATGCTGTGCCAGGACCTGACTCAGACCACACACCCAAAGCCTCCCTTCACAAAATCACTCCAGTGTCCTGAACCCCAGTATCCCAGTGTATCGCTCATGCAATATGACTGTAGTTCATGGCCAGTGTGACCTCTTGTCCTCAGTACCAGTTCGGTCCCTCCTGCCTCGCTACAGAAATAATACCTTCTCCAAAATCTTGGGATCTGTTGCTCTTGGTAGAGGTGCCCAAACTTGGGTCCTGGAACATTACCAATTCTTATGACTTTCTGCTGTCAGCTGGGTGCTCTTATCAAATAAGCAGCTGAAACCATTACCTCGCACTGCTTCATGTGATTCTGGAAGCCATCTGTGGTTAACATGTTTTTCACTAAGGGCACTAAGTAGCTCAGCAGAGCTCTGTTTGAAAGCAAGCAGTGCCTGCTCCCTTTCCGAAAGGAGCAGCATTCATCTGTTAGAACGTGCTGAAGCTGTGGAGAAAGAGAGGAAGAAATGCAGGACCTCTGCAGGAATGGGACAGTATGGCTCTGGCAAGTGGGAAAACTATGGACAAAATTTACCTGAGATCCAAATCTGGACAGATGTTCAACTCTTTTGTAGTTTTGTGCTGAAGTCCAACTCAATTTAAATATTAACTTGTGGATAGCATTTCCTAGAGTGTTTCTTTGTCTAAGCAAAATAGTAACTGATGGCCACTAAATAAATAATAGCACAATAATTATAAAATAATGACCCCAGATTGACTTTTTTGGAGCAAAGACAACTATAAAATTAACATAAGGGAATGCTTCTTCTAGGAAAAATACTGGTCTTCCTGTCTTTCAAAACCTTATTTCACTGATTAATTCCGAGTTTTCAAAAAGTCTGACGGAAGTCCTGGAGGTAACATACATAGACTTTTGTTTGTTTTAAAGTCTTTTCAGAACTCTGCTCATATTTTGAATTTTGCAGGACAGTATCAGTAATTTGTACTGTCATTAACTGCTTCTGTTAGGAGGGACCTTCCTTAAAATAACTATGACAGCTACTGACAGAGAAACTGAAACAATGACAGAGATATTGCAAAAATGGCTTTTTTGATACATATGAATATGTTTTCTTTGATATGAATACAGCTACATGAATTTATTTGAACTGCTTGGCTTATATTTACATTCATATTTTTCTGATTGGTAGTATGGGTTAACCTGATTAACCTGTCTAAGTCAGTAAATGCCAAGTAAACAGATTTGATCATTGCAATAATTTTGAAGGAGTACATAGTTGTAGCTTTGCTTTAGGTGCAATTTGTTTTACTTTTAGGGGGTTGGGCAGATGGAGTAAAGAGCATAACAAAACATTTACAAGCAAAATAATTTTACCATATGTAAGTCTTCCTTTTTCCAGGGAAAATATGTAGATTGTCTTGTATGAGTCAGTGGTCTTTGAACCAATGCTGTTGCTCTGTTTTCAGGAAATCAGTATCTTTTTAAACCAATTAAAATGACAGGAACACCATTTGCCCCAGCTGAATGAGAATAATACAGTCCAACAACTTGTCTCTGGGAGAAAAAAATAAGCCACATAGCATTTTAGTGGAAGATGCAAAAACCCATTGTGGCATAATCTGCCTTGCATATTTTTGTCTCATCTCTGTATCTACTGGCTTGCACTGAGATTACTCATGAAACAATAGGATCAATAGTCCTTGTAACTTCTGCTATCATTGGTGATTATCAAACTTACTTTGACAACCATCTAAAACAAAATCCATTTTGTCACCTTGATAAATTCTTGTTCTTAAGAGCCTTCTGTGACAGGGGTCTACAGAAGAGATTAAATTCAGGCTCGGTGAAATAACATATCTTACTTAATATTTTTGCATTTAATTCAGTTAATTTCCAGTCTTTTTCTTAAAAAACAAGGTAAAGAAAACAGAAGATTCCAAGCAGTCTTTTCTAACATTTTCATGTCATGTGCATCTATCATGTTCCCTCTTGTTTTTTAAATCCTGTCAATAACAGTCCTATCTGCACACGTGCTAAATAGAAGGAAGTCTTCCTTCTGGGTTGTTTTTGTTTTGGTTTGGTTTTTTTGTGGGTTTTTTTGGATTATTTGGGTTCTGAAGGATATGTCTCTAGCTCTGCAATGTTTTTTATGAAATCAGGTAAGCAGGGTAATACGGCTCAAGATGAAGCTGAATGATTGATGGCTATAACGGCGTTATTGTATGTTCTGCATTATTCATCATCCCATTCTATATGCATTCTAACGCTGTAAGAGTGTAGTCACACATTAAACTGGTCTTTCCTGAGCTGCCTACCATACTGGTTTTGAGGTTGCGTTGGAGTTTTATAAAACTGCCTGAGCTGTTTTAGATTTCTGAAGAGTTCTATTCCTTTCCTCCTTCTTTCCCTGTATCTCCTACCTGAAAGCAGGGTATCTGGAAGAGCAGATGGTTTCCTAAGTAATGCTACTAAGTTAGCACAAGTGTAAACTGTCCCACTATGGAAGATTAGGGGGCGTATAATTGGAGGTTAATGTCTTGAAACTGGAAAAGTATGATACGGTACAGAATTTGGAAACTAAGTCAAACTTAACCAGTGAGTATATAGAACAGCATGAGCAAAACAAGAAAGGGCGTGGCACAAGCAGAGAGAAAACTAATGCATTTCTGGATAATTTGCCATTCATACCATGCCTTTTGAAAGAAGGAGACTGTGTTTGACCTGCTGTTCAGTTAGTAATAGGAGGTATCTGAACAGCTAAAATACTGATCTATGTTTTGCTCCAATCTTTAATAAACAAGTTGTCTATGGTTAGATGTAGTGTGATGAAAACAAGGAAGAATTGAGATTATTGAGGTATTTTCAGACCATCTGGATCTCAAGTGGTTCCTTCAGGAACCTTAATACTTACTAGCAATTACTTTTAATAGGTTATAGAGGCTGAGTGAAGCCCAAAGTTCAAAAAGGAGGAGGAAGAAAAGTAAAAGAACAGAAGGAATTACAGATCAGTCAGACTGTAATTTAGCACCTTAAATAGTAATGTTAAACACCTCAAGCAAGTCCATCTCCAAATCAAAATTAATCTAACCAGGCTCCAGATGTGTGAAATCAAATATATCTCTGTTGGAAATTCTGTCATCATTTATTGAAGAGCAGCAGTAGCACATAGCTGCAGTTAGAAAGCTTGAGAGAGCAAGCCTTGATAACTGAACTCAGGAAAATGATTACAGAAAATAATCCATTAAAAAAGTTGTGTATCCCTGATGGAGAAGTTAATGTTGTTCAGTAATCGCCCATGCAGATTTATGCTCTTTCAGCCCATGGGTTTCAATGACACAGGGAGTGCCTGGCCCCGCGTACAAAACTTAATTCCCCCCTTCTACAGCTGCGGACAAGCCAGATGCACTGATGTATCAGTCTTATGGCACGGCTGGCTCATGGGTTGGTGTCCTCCAAGAGCAGAACTAAACAGGGCTTGTTGACCTGTCCTGGGCCATGCTGACATAGCCAAGCTCTGGAAGCGTACTTCAGCCATCCGCCTTGTGCAATCTCACTGGCAGGGCAACTTGCGCTGCCATCGCCGCGCAGCATAAGTTAGCCTGATGGACGTGGGCATTAGCAGAACAGTGTCAAGACTAGCAAAGGGTTGGCTCTTCTGGGCAACTTTGATGACCAGCTGCTGAGGAAGGGAATCTGGCAGCCAGCGGACTCATGGGCGTGTGTTTTGCTCAGGCCAATTGCTGCGGCTCCTTTAAGTGCTCGCTATGTCGCCTGACTGTGGGATTCAGCATCTCTTCCTTGCAATTTATTTCCTGTGGCTAGGGTTGTCCTAGAGCTGAGCAGAGTAGCTGAGAATAAAGGATCTGTCTCCCTTCTCCCTCTGGTGAGAGATGGTCTGTATCCCTGGCCAGAACACCCATGCAGTAGACAGCAGGGAAAGGAAAACGAAGGAAATGGGTGATGGAGATTGATCAAGCCCAAGCGGCTGTGAGCGATGTAGGGAACAGGAGGGTCTCCTCTGCCTTCTGTTCCTATTTAGCTCTCTCCCTGGGACCTATCACAGATCCTTTGACATTAGTAATAAGCTGTGATCTTGGAGAATCACAGGACAGTTGAAGCTGGAAAGAGCCTTTGGAGATGGTCCAGACAGAAGTCCTCTAGGTTAATCAATCTGCTACTGAAAAGTGTAATGCCTCTGGCACATGGTTGCTCTGACAAGCAGCTGTGGAGCTCAGCCTTTTGTCCTGTGTTGTTTTGCTTCTCCGGAGGGGTACAGCAGATGCTTAGACACCAGCTGCTCAAGGAGCAAATTCTTCAATGTTGTAGGAATCCCAAGGGTCCACAGTGGATAATTTTTGACAATTTTCAGTGCTAGCTTTGCTTCTTTTCCCTTTGAGAGAAATAAGGCGGAATACACTGAGAGGTTTTTTTTTCTGAAAGTCCTTTGTTTTTCTACCCTAGATTATATAATTCACCATACCTTCCTTCCCCCTGGGGAACAGTGAAATTTCAGGTTTAGCCAAGTAAGGATATGTATTTTAGGCTATCTAGGGAAACTGGTCTCTAAAAACATACGGCACTTCAACTTAGCGATGATAAAATTGACATTTGACTGTAATTGTGTTCGTTTAATTAAATGCATCCGGGGGGTGGGGGGAAGTGTTAGTATGTTAGTTAAAAACTAGAGCACTGAAATTAGAAGGTCAAATTCAGATTTCGGTACTGTGCAGTTTTAATTACTTTGTCCCTACATAGAATGGCTCAGTTATAATTATGTGACAGTACAATTTTTTCCCACCAGACCTTTTCCCCTAACCATAAATCTGCTCTAAGGACTGATGGGGATTCTAGACATTAACTCGTGGGATGTTCCTAGCTGGAGTTCAAAGAAGGAATTGAAAGATGTAGGTTTCTAGTTTGGAGAAGCGAAGTACAGGGGGTGAGTCTGTAAGGTGGGAAAGAAAACAGACAAATGGAAACATAACTTGGTACTTCCTTCTGCTCAACCGTTGAAACACCTTATGTCTGGTCTTTCAGAACAAAGGAAGAGAGTTATGCTGAACTCATCGCTCTGGAAAGGCATGAGATACCACTGGGCAGCATTTGGGTTAATTAAGTTTTTTTCTGTGGAATTATAATTTTATTTCCTGAGAAATTGCATGAGACTAATATAATGAGGAATTAGCTGTTACAGGCATAAGATCTTACTGAAAATAGCAAACAAATGACATGATCATCATAGTAAACTCTTTGGAATGGCCTTTTCTCTTCAAGTTCAGAGAGGCAGAAAGTAGTAGAAAGCTATTAAAGCATAATCAGCAAGGGGAAGAAAGACAACCACTATTGCCAGTATTAGCATAGCACATTTCAAATAGTTTTCAGGGGATGGTTGCTCTATACATGGAAGAGAGAACATGCTTCATGTTCCTGTTCTGATCTTGCACACTTTTATGAGTCCATACGGCATCATGTAATTATTCTTGTATTTTAAGTAAGTACATATGTGATGTTGGTCTTCCCATCCTTGAGAGAGCAAAACTCAGATGCCTTGAAATCCCAAATATCACAATCTGCTTTTCAGATAAGTTTTATGTTGTAATTCTGGTTTTTGTCTCTTGATTTTTTTAAACTCCCCTTGTTTATCCCACTATACGTGTGTGTGACAGTGAGGGTGGCCAACTCCACAATTTCTGAAGTGACTGCAAGTAAAGCCTTTTCATGTTGCAAAAATTCTCACACCCACCTCTACTAACTCCTTCCCAGCAATTAATTCTGCCAGAATGTTCTCCCCACATAGATTTGTGTTCATCCTTCAATCTTATCATTGCTGCTTTTGAGAGTTTTTCACCCTCTCTCTCCCAGAACAGTGGGAGCAGTTGAAACTTTCCACTTCTTCCTCATCTCTTCCTTCAGCCCCAGCAAGCACTTCAGAGGAAGGAAGAGTGAAAGCCAAGGAGCTTTTCTTCCTGCCAGCTGAGAGGAACGGGGAGGGAGCAGGGATGATCAGACTTCATCCTTGTGTCAAACATGAGGAATTTAAGTATAAGGACGGGGCTTCTAAGCTCTATGCACTGTTGGCTTTGTTACGCTGGTGGTATCGCTTCTTCTGGATAAAATTGTGAAGTGGTAGAGAAAGAAGGCATTATTTGACATTAAAGAGGAGTTTTGGTCCATATCATCCTAGTTATCTGCCTTCATTTCCACCTGGCTAACGGTTAGCCTCTGCTCTAAAAGCCTCATGACTACTTAAGGGTAGCCCCAAATTTTCACCCTCTGTAGTATTGTAGTATGCCCAAATCCCTTTTGCTCCTGGTACATTTAGGCCCAGTAGCATCCACGTCACTTCAGTCTCCTCCTCTCCCTGGGAAGCTTAGGTATCTCTGCATCCTCTCAGAGGTAAAGGATGCAGCAAAGCAACGGCAAAGGCTGGAGAGTGGGTCAGAAAGGGGTTTGTCCTGTGAGGAGGGACATTCAGGGAGGCAGTGAGCTGGGGAAGAACCATGTGCGTGTGCTTACACCACTTTAGCTGGTAAATGCTGTCCATGACGAATATGCAATTTTAGTGAGTTACATGTCCTGTTTGTTTCAAGGGTCTGCTTTGTTAGGAAAACCAACGGGCATTCCAGTTTGTCTCAAGCGTCTGCATTGTAAGGGAGCACGGTGTCCTCCGGAACACGAAAAGCTGGGGAAAACGGCTGTTGTGCAGTTTCCCAACTCTAATGCTTGGTTTTGACAAAACCGAACCCAAACCCAAACCAAAGAAGTATGTTTTTTAAAAAGGAGATTCAGCCAAGCCCGCGCCCGTAGGAGTCACCTCAAAGAGCTTTTCAAGCCTACCTCCCTCTCCCGTGGGGAGGTGCTGCCCCGCACCCGCGCGAAGGCGCGGCGCGCCCCAGGGCTGGCCCGCTGC
>VZTU01030660.1:122684-146519 GCA_013400835.1 Zapornia atra
GGCCGCGGGCGCCCGGCGCACCATGCCGCTGCCGCCGCCACCGCCGCGGCTCCTCCTCTCCGCCTCCCGCGCGGGAGCGCGCCCCGCTCCACTCCCCGGCTGCCTCCTGCAGCAGCGGCGGCGGCGGCGCTGAGGGAGTTGCGCGGGCTCTGCCCGATGTGGCAAGAAGCGATGATGATGAGGAGGAGACGCCGCTACCTGCTGGAGCGGGCAGAGCAAGCGGGCGGCGGCGGCTGCGGGGCGAGCGGTGAGCAGTCCCGATCCCGGGACTGGCTCTACGAGTCCTACTACTGCATGAGCCAGCAGCACCCGCTCATCGTCTTCCTGCTCCTCATCGTGATGGGCGCCTGCCTGGCCTTGCTCGCCGTTTTCTTCGCCTCCGGGCTGGTAAGAGACGCCCTCCCGGTCCGGGACCCGGCATCCCCGCTCCCGCCGCCCGGCATCCCCGTTCCCGCCGCCCGGCTGTGGCATCTCCGCACCCGGCGCCCTCCGCCGAACGGAGCCGGGCGGGGCGGAACGGGACGGGGCGGGCGAGAGCGGGTGCTGCTGCTGCTCCTGCGGAGGAAAGTTGGTGGCGGGAGGCGCCGGGGTGGCGGCGGGCAGTGGCTGCGGGGCCCGGGGATCCCCCGCCCAAACTTTGCTGCCCGATGTTTAGAGGCGACGCCGGAACGGAGGCAGCGCGGCTGATGGGGCGAGAACTGAGTCAACAAGCGCATCGAGTTTAATTCACTTAATTCATTGGCTCCGCTCGCTTCCAACTGGCAGCGTAGCCGCGCCGGCCTTTCCGTGGCAGGGTTTAACTCGCCGCACAAAAAACGCGGTCCGTGCCGGTGCCTGAAGTAACGTTTTCATGGCAAGGAAGCAGGGGCCGTGCTCCCCGCCATCCTCCCCCGCCCGTCCCCCTGCGCCTTGTTTCTCCCCTTCATTGTACCGTTTTCCACCGTTTGACCCATTTTCTCGGGAAAGCTTTTGGGACGGCGCAGCTTTCCTTTTCGAACGGAGGTGGAAGTTCGGTCGGCCGGGTACCTCTTCTGCATGCCCATCGCGGGGGCATCCGGCCTTCGGGAGAGTAAAACATCTCGCGGTGGCAGGTGACGGTCGGGATCCGTCTGTCTCACCCCCGAAATCTGTGTGGCGTTTTGCCCTCGCGTTGAAGGCAAGGGGACAAACTGCAGAGGGCAGTAAAATTCCTGCTCCTCACAGAGTTTTACTGCCGCTGCTGATGAGAGAGGCAGGCTGTTTGCATTACCGTGTGATTCTGAAGTAAAGCATGGGGGGCTGAGGGGAGGAGGTGTCTCAGACTTTTTTTTTCTTTTTTTTTTTCTTCTTAAATAATCTAATAGTCTTCTGGAAAGCTTAATGTTTATTGAATACTGGTCCCTAAAAGCGAGGATGAGTAGGCTAGCATAATCTACTGAGTTCTCTTCTAAAAGCACTGCACATAACAGTGTTTGCTTAAACAGACAGAGAATCTTGCTTTCTTGCTTGTTACGACCAAACTTTTTGTCTTCAAAACTGCAGGAACTGCTTGGAGAATTAGCTTTATTTGGAGTTAATTGCTGCCTTAGTTCCTTTTAGTATTTGAATGTATTGTTTTTCCAGCTTTTTGCTTAAACTGCCATTCCTTCTAAATGCAGAACAGTTGTAAAAGAGATGATGTGAGGCCAGGAACGGCGATGCCTCATAATTCAGTTGTTTACTATGTACATGTTTCAGCTTTGGAGCTCCATGTAGAAAATACGGGTTCAAAGTCTTACCACCTTCTGGTGAACTAACTCAAATGCTTGTCCGTCAGGGCTGAAAGGACCAATGATAGACATGGATGTCCAGCAGATACCGAGGCTGAGATGTAGTTGAGCGTGGGGATGTCAGCGATACTTGCCTACAGTCAAGGCGGCAGAAGTTGGGATTGACAGTGTTCAGCATTAAATGTAATACTTTTCAGTTGTGGTATGATCTACAGCCTGTTTACAGGTTGCACACGCTTAATTCCCTGATTCCATTTGTGAGGTAGCTAGTTCACAAGCAACGGTGGCACAACGCTGGGCCAAGATCGAAGGGCTATTGAAAGTTATGGAAATAAAACTATGTGCTGACTGAATGTCGGCAGGCGTTAGTTACTACTTCAGAAAGAGTGCATTTTGAAGTTCAGTCTGCATTTGGAATTCCAGACATACCGGAAGAGGGGAAAAAAAATGCTTTTAAAACCTTTTTCCTGAGCCTTTATCTTCCTGTGGCTAACAACTGGACAGGGTGAGTGGAGAGAGAGGTGGGGCTCATCCTTAAAGTTTCCAGTCAGCGGATGAATGTAACTTCAGGCAGAGAGAAAGCTTGCCTATATGGACTTCCAGCCACAGGATGTTGGGCAAAATCCTTTGGATCCCTGCCCAGAGTTTCACCTAAAAGAGTTTTATTATAGTCTAGCTCTGGTTGCATTTGTGCTTAATGTATTCCTGAAGATCTCCTTCTCCCACACCTGAATAAAGACTATTCTTATATAGCTGTGTAATCTTAGTCATTTTTTTGTGACTGCTGATGTAAAAGGGGCAAGCAGTTACAAGTGCCTGACCTGTAAGAGCCAGTATTAATACCCTTGTCTTTATTTTGCCAGTCCAGTAGGTACGTGATTGTATTCACATTTGATTTTAGAAAGGAGGTGCAATGGAAGTGAAGTGGATTAGCTATGTGTAGGTCTATGCTGTGCATCTCAAGTTAAAGGAAATCTTTCTTAACAGTTGTTTTCTTTAGTTTCCATACAGAGCAGTTGAGATTTTACTGAAAGTTGCTTAAGACCATTGTGGAAACAAGATTCCAAAACGACTTACCATAACACTTGATTTGTGTTTCTTCCTTGTACTTCAAGCAACAGCTTAGAACATGGAAGGTGGGATCGGACATTGTTCAGGAAAAAATGGATATTCATGAAGCACAAACCGTTTTAATGTTCTAGGCTTTCCTAAAAAAACCCATAAAAACCCAATGGGACTGAGAGACTTTCCTTCTGTTTTAATTTTTTATTTGGCTGTTGAAATATATCACTGTGATATCTGAGTCAACTTTTTTTTTTTTTTTATGGCAGTGTATTTTTAAGTGTTCTCAAACACAGCCAACCACACAGGGATGTATTCCACTTACTCAGCTATTTCACCCTGTCAGAATACGAACTGTAGTCTTCCTGATTTCGGATGAAAAATTTATAAAAGCTGTTGCAAAATTACAGTAAACAAGATTGCTTACAAAGTGTGCCTGGAAATCTGACTACTTTTCTTTCAGACAATGTACTCTGTTATTGTTACTGAGGGAGGTTTCTTGAGAGATTTTGGGTTTTGTTTGCATCAGAAAAATACCATGATTTTGACCTTTGGAATTAAGGCTCTATCTCCTCTGACACTGCTAGATAGACAACTCCCAGAGTCTGCTTGAAAGGTGACCATTCACAGCTTGGACTTTTAAATAGTGTACCGATAGTATCAACCTTTGAATTTCCTGTGTCGAATTGTCCTCTCTATTTCTCTGTACCCGGCGTGGACTAAAAACTGGCAAAATGAGATCAGTCATCCATGTTTAGCTGCTGCTTTAATCGATAGAGAGTAAATTATTTTCCCAAACCTGTGAGAGCCTTCCAGTGCTTAGAAATGCTAGATGTCAGCTGTATTTTCTGTCTGGTTAGTGTCTTGTTCTTTCAGTGTAATATGTAGGACAAACTCATTAATTGCCCCCCTCTCCTTTTTAGTACTAAAAACTTAGGACCATTTTTAGTGGTATCTAGAACAGTATTGTCTCTGGCCAGACCATATAAGTGCAATTTGTAGGAGAGAAAAATATGAAAAAGAGTAATTTTTAAATTCATAAAGTAAAATGTGAGTGCATCTGAAATACCTGCATTTGTGATGCTTTGTTTCTTACGCAGTTAAACAAAACTCCAGTTGACAAGAGGGATGATGCCCAAATTCTACTATTTATTGGAGGGCCTTAACTTGTCTTTATCTGGGAATTTTCTAGACATAAAGAGTGTCCTGACCATAGATACAGGCTTCAGTTAAAAAAACCCAGGGATATCAGGATCATTTAGCACAGGTAAGGACCTTGTGGTATAAGTGGGAGGAAACCTAAGTCTTTCAAGATCTTCTCTCTGCCCCTTTGCCTAAAACTGTCGGTCCACCAATCTACTGCCATGTATTTACATACATGTGTTTTGTTTTAGGCTGGTCCCATGCCTTTGCTCAGAGATCGCAAGCCTGCTCTGCCATATTTATCATTATACTAGTCTGAAGTCCTTATCTGTCTCCAGAATCCTTACTGCTGCATGTGACCCTGTGAAGCCCTTGAGGCCTGGCTGTTGACGTGTTGATGTTTGTTGATGTGGAGCTGCATGCGTATGATGGTATCATTGGCCAAGTGGAGCATGTGTTGAGTGAAAAGTGCTTCTACTATGTGGCATTCTGATGCCTTCCCTCTTTTAAGCACCACGAGATGTTCTGCTTTAGCTGCCTGATTGTCTGTGATGATCCCCCCCCAGCCACCTCTTTGAAGTTCCTGAAAAGTTGATGATCATGCTGATAGGCTCAGTTATGATTCCTGAACTTTTTTACCAATTCATAAACCCGAGAAACTAAAGGTTGGCTTCACATCTATATCACTGACCTTCCCAAATACCTTCCATAGCAAAAGTGGGAGGAGGCAATCTTTCTTACAGGGGGAGCGCAATAAGGTGTACCTGCAACATGACCAATGCATATGCTGCAGGAACTGGCTTTCTGGCATCAGATTGACTTAATTTACTTTCAGCTGATCCTCCACTGAAAGCCAAGGTAGCTGCCTCATTCTGAAGGACACATTAAAACTTTGTAGCTGCCAAAGTGGCTGGCAGGGAACTGTCTCTGCACAAAGAGAAGAGTGTCAGAAGTGTCATGTAAGCCTCCTGGGGCTTGAACTGGAGACTGCCATTTCTTTGGGCTCTTGGTCAGAATGACAGAAAATCATCTCTCCCTCTAATTGGTCTTACTCTGTCTAAAATAAATCCTTGCTGCTTCTAGTAAAAATTGGACATCAGCCAAACTCTTCCAGATTTCCTTGATCAGAATCTCATCTTGAATTGGAGGGGAAAAGTCTTCAAGTCTACGTGGAGAAAGTAGCTTTGGAAGACATGTTTCATCATTCTCATCTCAGTGTCTCAAGGTGTCCGCAGAAGGGCATCTGCTGCATGACTCTGGTAATGTTCTCATCAGTACTCTGGATCTGAAAAACTCATCCATCTACACCAAAAGGTCACCACACTGATGTTGTGGTGATGTTATATCCCTATTCATGAGATGCTCTGTTACAAGTGAATTGCATAGAATAATACAGCAGTGTTGTAAGTTCACAGCCATATTCGAAATTCTCTCAATTTTAGGAAATCTTTTGAGACCAGCCCTTAGTAATTTAAAGCTTTTTTGGTTAAAGAGCACCAGCTGTCTTCCCAAAGTCCCAGAATACCCAAGGTCTGAAAGCATTCCTTGGAATTCTAGCAGACTGAAAGCATACCAAAACATTTGCTACACTGTGTTCAAACTCCAGCATATCCAATCCCCAAAAAAGAAAGCTAAGTCATGGGGAAGGTAATGAACCAGGAAAATCCTCACTAATTGAAGGACAAGCGGAGACAAGGGTTGTTTGCGTGCTTGATGCTGTGGTGGTTGTGCCCAGGAGGTATCCTATCTCTTCTTAAACTCATTCTGCTGGATTATTGTTACTACCAAGATGAGGAAGAATTCAAAATAAACATTAGTGTATTTATAATACCTTGCCTTTCCATAATTCCAACTATAATTGAGCATACACTTCTGCTTTCAAGTCCCCTATTAAAATGTTCCATGAGAAAATCCTATGTTTCTAATTTATTTCCTTGTCTCTAGGCACCATAATATTACAACATATTCTCCCAGCTATAGTTGCTGGCTATTTGGCAGCTATAGTTGCTGGCTATTTGATACAGTCTTAGGATATTGCCATCCCTGCCAAGTGTTGCTTCCAGTAGTCTCTTTAGTTGTCTGAGCATGACTTCTGTAGCCAGCGTTACCTCTTCAGTCAGGCCCATAAAGATTGCTGCATCTTCCTGTCTGAAGCAGGAATTGAGCTTTGTGTCTGGTTTCATTCCTTAGTACTAGATCAGTCCAGGCCTTTTCTTGTTTCGTATGCTAATGACACTCCCAGTACATCCGTGGTTACTTTTAGTGCTGCTAAGAGCTTGTCTCGTTTGCCGGTCCCTAACAAGCCTGGAAACAGAGATAATGAGGTGCTGGTGGCAACCTCACTTTGCACACCTCTCTTTCATCCTTCATACTGAATAGCCTGAATGTTGAATAAGGACTGGATAAAACCCTAGGTATGGCTATGTTGGAAAAATACTTAGCCTTGAACTTTAATCTTAATAAATTAAAGTTTTGTGGATACCCTGGCAATGGGAAACTTAATGTCACAAATTGTGACTCAAACCAGCGGATCCACAACTCCTAATCATTACTGCAGCTGACAAAAATGACAAATAACATCCCGACTGGAGCTGCTACTTACTGAGATGTACAGTGGGAATAAGACAGATGATGGATTGGGCTACAATTGTCTGCTTTCTTTATGAGCATTAAGACAGGTATGTGGATTCACAAATTATGTATTGGCAACTTCATAGTGGATCTGCCATGGACCTGTGAATACCTTTCAGCTTATCTAGCTTAAAATTGGTTTCAAGTTCCATGTTGTAGGCAAAGATATCTGACCCTTTGGTGGGGATCTTAAAACTCCTATAAAAACGGAGAATTTCTTTGGTTGAGCAATCAAGAGGTCTCCTGGATTAAAGATTTTAACTAGCGATCACAATCCCTGTGTTTATGCAGTGAATAAATAAGCTTCTCACTGGAATCTTCCAGCCTGCGCTGTGTATCATGTCAAGCTGATGGCTGCGTGGACATTTAGCACAAATAGAACTGATCTGCAAATCCCTTGAGCAATTGGGTGTGCCAGCATCACAGGGACAAAGTACATCTGAACACCTGTAAGTGTTTTCATCCTGTGCCTATATCTCCATTCATAGCCAAGCTGTGGTCCCACACAGGCAGAGTGCTGTCACAGTGGCTTCTGCATATTTCAGAAAGACCCAAGTCAGCTCAAGCCTTATTAATATGTAACAGTGAGAAGATGTCAACAGCTTAAACTTCTTGTTTTGTGGATCTGGACACGGACCCTGTCCCTTTTCCCTGCCTTCTCCTTTTTGCTTTGAGTATCACTCCTGATCCTACTGAAAAAAAGCAGTTCCATGCATTTTCTTCTCTAGAACTTTCTGTGTCTTGAATAAACAGCCTCTGGACACTGAAGCTGATTCAGATGATCCTGAAAATTCAAGGTACTATTGCACCATCTGTGCAGAGGAGTGTGAGGCTGTCTCTACACTTATCCTCCCGGTTGGCTGTTTCTCCAACCTGCGTAGAAATATTTTCTTTATCTCTTGTCTTGAAACTGATCTTCTTAGTGATGCCTGTGTGATAGAAAAGTCCCTCTGTTTCTGGTGAGAACATGTTACAGGCTTGTGTGAGGGAGGAGCAGAGGAAGCAGCACTCATCAGCACTGGCCTCTCAGCCTTGCCCTCAGCTCTATTGTCTGAGCATCCACTTCTTCCACCATCCATGGTTCTAGTTTTGAAGTTTCTATAACCTGGAAGACGTGCTCCAGAGTGCAAGAGCAATGGCTTCTGGTTGCATGCTCAAAGTGTGCTCCAAAGGGTGGCTGGAGTAAGATGTGCTCTGGCCCGGATGTGTTTCTCTTATAGGTGCAGGTGCAACCAGTCTGGTGTTAGATCATTGGATAATCTCATGAGATCCCATGTGGACTGCAGGCTTTTCAGAGCAACTCACTGGGGTTTGCACAAGTAGTTAGAATTTACTTTTTCCACCTGCCTTCTCAGGCAGCTGAACTGTGTTGTGGGACCTCTTGAGGACCCTAAATGGTTATGGTATGCACAGTGGACCTGCCCACTGACTGGGTAGGTGGGATTGCTTTCCTTCCATTCCAGGTAAAATTTGCCTATCCATGTCTCCATTTTGGTCAGCCCTGCAGGAACATCCTAAACCGACTAGATTTTCCCAGTTCCTTTTCCATCAAGACTGAATTCAGACTGAAGACTCAGACACCTTATTTCTCCCGAGAGGTTTTTTTAGGGAAACAGATGCTCTTTGAACTTGCCTCACCACCTGCTTGCTAGTGCTCCTGCAGAATCATTTAGGTTGGAAGATCGAGTCCAGCTGTTAACTTAAAACTGTCAAGTCCACTATTAAACCCTGCCCCTAAGTGCCACACCTACACATCTTTTAAATACCTCCAGGGATGGTGACTTAACCACTTCTCTGGGCAGCCTGTCCCAGTGCTTGACAACCCTTTGCATGAAGAAATTTTTCCTAATAGCCAATCCAAACCTCCCCTGGTGTAACTTGAGGCCATTTCCTCTTGTCCTATCACTTTTTACTTGGGAGCAGAGTCTAACACCCACCTCACTACAACCTCCTTTCAGGTGGTTGCAGGGAGCGATAGGGTCTTCCCTCAGCCTCCTTTTCTCCAGGCTAAACAACCCCAGTTCCCTCAGCTTTTCCTCAGCGGTTGCTCCTCTTGCTTTAGATGCTCTGGTAGGTGGATAGATTTCTCTTCCTTTGATGCAGTCCACTGTGGTGGCCTAAGCACAGTCTACTCTGGCCAAGACCTAGGAGTTGGTAGACTGTCCAGACCAGAAGCAGGTTCTGTAATCCCCAGTGACACCCCGTTAGCTTGTACCGGCAGGTGCTCATAGTCTGTCACTCGGGCTTGTTTTCTGCCCTAGTGAGTCCTGCAATTTCCAAACCTGACTGGTAGGTGGTGGGATTTTAGACACTTTAAGTGATGTGATGCCTGTTTAACACTAAAGCAATTTAGCATATTGGGTTTTGTTTCACTGATTTTTAATATTTTACCTGTGCCTTAATGAAATGGGGTAACTGTATGTTGTGGTTGTGCCCCGGCTGAGAGCCGGGCACCACGCAGCCACTCGCTCTCTTAAGAGGGAGTGTGTGTGTGTGTGGGGGGAATTGGGGGAGGGGAGAAGGGAGGGAAAAGAAAACCAGACAAACCAAAACCTCACTGGTTGGGATAAGGATGGTTTACTGGGATAGCAGAGAGAGATTTAGTAATAACAGGACTTTATAGCAAAATACATGAAACTGGTGGTACACGATGCAGTGTCTCACCAAACCACTCAACTCAGGTTGTACAACTCAGAGCCATCCCAAAACTGGACTGTCCCCAAAACCGTGCGTCCTGGAGCTGCCTGCTCCTCCCCCCACCAGCCCCCCTTTATATTGAGCATGATGTAATTGGTATGGAACACCCTCTTTGGCCAGTTTGGGCCACCTGTCCTGGCTGTGTCCCCTCCCAGCTTCCAGGGTGTCCCCTACTTCTCTTTAGCAGGGCAGCATGAGAAGCTGAAAAGTCTGTGGCTGCTTGGCAACAGCTAAAACATTGGTGTGTTATCAGCACTGCTCCATCCTGACTCCCAAAGAGGGCACTACTTTGGCTGCTAGGAAGAAATTAACTCTATCCTAGCCAAAACCAGGACCCTGTAATGGTTAAATCAGCCCAGCACTAAATAGAAATGCCTGGATTTGCAGAATCTCTCTTGCCCTGTTTACTGTGAATGTGTCTGTAGTTTTGCTCCTTCACAGAGCTGCTCTTTGGTGCAGTTATATTTCAATATTTGTGTATTTCAACTGACATGTACGTTAACATGTCAGTTACCACTATTTGAAATGTTATCGTTACGGGTGTAATACCCGTTGCAGAATGTTGGCCTGATCCTGGAGTCAAAAATGAATCACAAGATCACAGAACTTACGGGGTTGGACGGGACATCCAGAGATCATTTGAGTCCAACCCCCTTGCCAAAGCATGTTCCCTAGGACAGGTTGCACAGGTAGGCATCCAGACGGGTCTTAAATATCTCCAGAGATGGAGACTCCATAGCCCCCCTAAATGAAATAAGAAACCTCTTTGGTTTGAAGTCAGTGGAACCGAGAGACGTATGAGAGTGTGGAAAGTGTCCTTAGGGGCGTAAACTTCAAGAACTTTTTCTATGATGATAATAACAACAGCTGTGTTTAGTAAGTATTGCAAAACCTTAGGAAAAGCTTGAAAAGTAATTGCACAGTGACAGCAGTGACTTTTCAATATTAAAAAGCATTTTTTCATGCTCCCTTATTATGCCCGATACTTTAAATCTCTGGAATATTCTTGCAAAATGTGTTTTTGAAAGACACATCGGAGGAAGAAGCCTAAGCTTACCTTTCTCTGTATTAAACAGACCTCTAGGCTGAACACTGCTCCCTCCTGTGCTGACACTCATGTGCTCGCTGTTTCAAATTCTGTGGTCCTTACTTTTAAGCAAGTTCCATCTTGACATTTTTTTTCTTGATTACAGCCAGATTCCCAAGTTATTATGTCAGGAGTAAAGTGGTGAGGGAAAGCCACCTTTTAGCTTCGATTTGAAAGTGACAGCCGAATATCTAACTGTCAGTGGGAAGCAGCTCAAACAACTGAAGGAGTACTTCAGTGTTTCTGACTTCCACGGTTCTGTATGGGCATTAGACAGGCTGTAATTTCACTTTTAATATGTATTTCAGTGCAGTTAATCTGAAAAAAGCATGTCTTTGAGTCTTGTGAAGTAATGTATTGTACATAATGTTTAACTGATGTCTCTCTTTCAACAGTGATATATTTTGAATATATTTAAGTGCAAAGAATGCATTTTTCCTAAGTGTGTTTATTTTCCCATATCCTCATTTGGGCTGTTGCATAAACAGTAGTTGCATTTATTGGAGAGTTTCTTTAAGATTATTTTGATCTTGGAGGAGGATTTTGAGAGCATCTGAAAAACAAGCTAGAGAAAGTTATTAAGCCGCAGTTTTGGAGAGGAATTCAGAACCAATACATGTAGAATGAAGCATGCAAGAAGGATATGTTTATCACAATATTTACATTAAAAATAATCTAAATTATATGACTAGGTGCCAATTAGCTCTGGAGCCTGAAATAGTCCGTTTAATCAAAGTACATTGCTTTTGCTGCATGTTGTCTCAGACTTCTTCTGAAGGGGACACGTCAGGGAGCAGAATGTAATTAACTGTTGTTGCTCTCTGGAACGTGGTTTATCTTCTGTGGCTGCCGGCAAGTGTCATCTGGTAGGACAATTTTATAAGAGGACCAGCTGAGTGTCATAGCCACTAGCAACTGGGTTGGACCATCTTGTTATTCATTAACGTCTTAAAGTAGAGCTACTTTTGATAAATAGAAGAGAAAAGATTGTGATAGTGCTGGATGATCAAAAGGCATGACGGTCCAATTAATGTTCCCTTGACCCCCTGTGAGCCCTCTGAACCCCAACTAATTAAATAAATGGTTGTGAT
The DNA here is from genome assembly GCA_013400835.1 of Zapornia atra. NCBI lineage: Eukaryota > Metazoa > Chordata > Aves > Gruiformes > Rallidae > Zapornia > Zapornia atra. The sequence goes on from VZTU01030660.1 coordinate 134,144, forward strand.
CACTGCCAGATTTTATATGAATTGGTTAACAAGGTGAGAGGATGCATATCAATGTAAAAATAAATCAAAAGAGAGAAAATTGCAAATTTACAAATGAGGATGTGTAAAGAAATGGGAAAAGCTGCTCGCCATCCAGGTTGTGTGCATGGGGTTTGCATAGGGCATATTTGTATATAAAATATACAAGCACACCCGCCCTGCTTCAACTAATTATGTTTTTGGTGTGGATAGGTGTCTGTCCTGTGTCCCATGGTATACAATACGGTAGGAATGGTCACAGTCTCATGGGGTTCCCTGGCTATGTGGCAGCTCAAAGGGAGGTTGTTCTCTTGTAGTCTGAGATGGGCGCTACTCTTAAAAGTCTAAAGAGCTCTACAAAGGACACGTGCTCACTCTGTTCAGAGAAACAGAATGTTAAAACCAAACATTATTCCGTCAGGATCTAGCCACTGTGTTTCAGCTTTGACCATCCTTGGAAACCTATCTTTTGTAGCTCTTTTGCATTCGTTTGGAAGTGGTGGTGGTGATAGGAGCAGAATTGTTTATGGTGATCACCATGCACTTAGGTGGCATCATGATCTTCATGATTCTTTTCCTATGTTCTGCATTTTGGGTTAGTTTTTGACTGCTAGTGAGCACCAAAGCGATATTTTCATGGGTCTACCTATGATAAACAGCAAGTATCTCAATTTTTAAGTGTCAGTAGTCGACCAAGAGCCTGTTGTCCTGTGTATAGAATTAGGGTTATTTTGTTTGAGCTGCGTCAATTCACACACGTCACTGAAATTCCTCTGCCATTTTCTTTCTCAGTAGTGACCACTACAAGATCTTTTTGTAACTCTTCATAATTAGCCCTCATCTTTGTCAGATTGCTAGTCACCCCTTTTCTGAAATTGCTTATGGATATGTGGAACAACATATACCCTGGGTGTCCTGAGGACTTTTGTGGGCACTTTGTGACCTTTGTTTTTGACAGATTTTCTCAGGATACATACCAGACCTTCTGGTACTTACCTTAGTCTTTGAGAGGGATCCCAGGAGAGACTGGTGTCACAATGCATTCCTGTCTTTGGATACCGGGGCTCTTCAGGGTGAAAGTTACATGTTCCTGCAGCTTTAGCTCTTTCTCCTTTGAGTCCCATTGGCCCTTTCTGGTGTAGCCTATTGGTTTGTGTTGATTATTTTTACATTTCATGTCCCTGCTTTTGTCTGTAGTACCTTAGACTTCAATTTCAGACAGATCTTCTGATGTGTTCCCCCTGTGTGGAATATTCTGGAATGAGAATTACCCCCCGCTGAACACATATACAAAATAAATCCAAAAACTCCTTTCTGCAACAGTCTGCTCTTCTCTCACTGTTCTTTTTAATATCTGCTTCATATATTTGCTTAGAAGTCCTTTAGCAGGCTGCCAACTCCTGATTAAGTTTAAAAAAAAACCTACTTATTTTTATATTCTTAAAATGATTTATCAAGCTCTTTTCTTGGCCGGCATTATTGAGAATTTGTATTTATCCTGATAAATTTTATGATCCTTTTTATTATCCCCTCTCAGGCTTTTTTTTTGAAAGACAATTTTTAGAAGCTTCCCTGTTTGGCTGTTCAGGCACTGGTTGGTCTTTCTCAAGATGTTTTTGGGCATTGATTAGCTTTTGGCCTGAGACTCTGAGTTTTATAGTGTCTTCAGGCCACCTACAAAGATTTTCATTTGTAAGCTTCTAGCTCCCCCTTTCAATTGTAGTGTTTGGATTTTGGTTTTCATTTGCTTAACAGCCTTCATCATTGTTACGAAGCAGCTCCTCAGCAGTAATATTTTATGAACCAGGTTCCTTCCTCTTCTTGAGATCAGATTGAGCGTTTTGTCTTTCTTTGGTTGGGTGGGTTTTTTGTTTGTTTACTTGTTTGTTCATTTTGTATTTCAGCTGTGCATGAGACATGAGCAGTGGTGGCAGCTTCCATCTGCTGTTGCAGTTCTTAACCAGAATAGCTGGGAGTCACTGAAGTATACCTTGATCAGTTGTGTTTTCTTCTTTGACGGCCTTTCTTATCTCTGTGTTTCATAGAATCTCAAACAATTTCTGTCTTGATTGGATGACCAGTCCTCTACGTCTTGATCTAGGTCTTAATCTCACATGTGATTCTGCCCCTCTACTCTGCTCTTGTGAGACCCCACCTGGAGTACTGCTTTCAGCTCTGGGGTGCCCAGTACAAGAAAGACATGTATGTGTTGGAGCAAGTCCAGAAGAAGACCACAAAGATGACCAGAGGGCTGAAGCACCTCTCCCGTGAAGACAGGCTGAGAGACTTCAGCTTGTTCAGCCTGGAGGAGAAAAGGCTTTAGTGAGACCTTGTAGCAGCCTTCCAGTACCTAAAGGGGGACTACAGGAAAGCTGAAGAGGGACTGTTTGTCAAGGAGTGTAGTGATAGGACAAAGGATGATGGCCTTAAACTGAAGGATGGTAGATTTAGATTAGATACTAGGAAGAAATTATTCACTGTGGTGGTGGTGAGGCCCTGGAAGAGATTGCTCAGAGAAGCTGTGGCTGCCCCATCCCTGTCAGTGTCCAAGGCCAGGTTGGATGGGACTTTGGGCAACCTAGTCTAGTGGAGGGTGTCCCTGCCCATGGCAGGAGCATTGGAACTAGATGATCTTTGAGGTCCCTTCCAACCCAAACCAGTCTGTGATTCTATGTTTAATCTTAATAAGCCTTTGATGTTCAGTCCAGTTGGTTTGGGTTCTTTTTTGTTCATGGGGACTTTTGAGTGTTTGTTGGTTCTCCTAGATGCTAATACTAGCCTTTCTTTAGTCCCTGCTTTTGGCTTTCTGTCTTTTCTACTTTTTCAATATTCTGCTGTTGGGTTTTTCCCACCAATTTTCACTAAGACTGTTGTATAAATAATGTTTTAACATCAGGCGTTTTTGTTCTTCCATCTAGGTTCTTGGGCTTTTAATATTTACATAGAAAATTTTACACTCTCACATGGGTGTTTTATACCTCTGCAAGAATTTAAGAAGAGTGTCTGTCTGTTCTGGCTTTCCTTTGCCATTTCCTTCTTGCTTAAGTTTAATCAAATTCTGTCCTTTCCTGCAGTTGAGAATTGCAGGTGTCCATGACGTTGCTGCTTCTCTTAAACAACTTACTACATTTCTGTAACCTCCTCAATTTGAATGCTTCCCTGTGACCTTTGATGTGCCATCAAACTTATTCTTTTCTCTTTAGATTAAGCTCCGCTACATTCTGGAGGCTCCCTCCCTATCACCAAAATTTCCCTTTTTCTTTGTATTCCCTTCTTAACAGTTGCTTCTCTAGCAACCTCTATGTTTCCTCCAGAACTTTTATATTGCTGCTATTTTGCACAGCAACCATAGCCATTGACTCTTCCTCAGCACCTCCAAGGAGCCTCTCCAAACTCTGTGAGGTCTGATGTTACTGCATTAGGCAGAGAAGTCTTTGATCTCTGGTATGTCAGACTTTATGTTCCTGACAATCATGGCTACAACAGGTGAGGTTTGCTCACAGCTATCAGGCAAACGTGAAAAAATCTGGATTCAATTGTTTTCTGCTGAGTAAGTGAAAAAAAGGAAAAATAGCTTTTTCACTAAGGAGATTCCTCTGGCAAGAAGTGCTTGGCACTGTAGTCAAGCAAACAGGTGATCAGAAGGGTGTTGACAATACCTATGTGGTTGGTCAGTGTATTATCGCTATTAGACCTATGTGCTAATGAGGATAGAACCTGTGGAGTCAAAATACAGGTCCTGTTATTTCAGCAGAATTCCTGCCCTGTTGCAAAACACCACACTTCTCACGCAGGGGGGATTTTACTCCACATGTTGTTCACAACTTCCAAGTTTGAGGAAAGGCTCCAGGTGCCCAGAATATCACCTGAAGGATTTGAATGAAATCTTGCTACTTTAATAGGGTCATAATATGCTAAGAAATATAAAATGATGTAGAGCCTGGCCACGAGTGTAGAACTGCTTCTTCTTGGTTATATCTCACATCACAGAGCAGCTTGGCAGTTGTAAAGCTGGTCAGAATTACCTGATCCATGTAATGTGCAAATTGCTGGACTGATTGCGGATTACTGAGGAGTCAGATATCGCTGTGTGCTAACAGCAAGTGTAGACTGCACATCAGACTCATTAATAGACAGAAATTAATTTCTCAAGACAACAGACATCATGAAACAACTGGTTTAGAGCCTGATGCTGTTATCATTGATCTGCGAAGCCAAAGGAGTGCTGAATCAGAGGGCAAAAAAAATCTCAGCCATGCAATTACATAGGGCCTTAGTGAAAATCAGAAGCTTCCTTGGCACAAACAGGTTGATTAAAGCATACAGTTCAATTAATTTTCTGCTAATGTCCTTGAACATGAATTAAAAAAAAAAGGCACAGGAGAAAGCTCCTAACAGGCAGCTAGGGAAAAAACCAAGTAAAGTTTTATGTTATGAAAGATAAATGGTGGGCATGAAAGGCAGAGGAGTTTTTCTAAGTTCTGGATACAGAAAATACCATGTGGGCTTGGAAACAGCATCTGGCCTTAAAGATGGTTTACATTGTTCAGTGAATGATGGAATTGGTGGAAAAGAAACCTGAGATGGCAAGTCAAAACTTCTCATTTGTTGTCCTAAATGATGAAGTCCTAGATGAAGCTGTACAGCTGCTTGGCCAGAACCAGGGCACAGCACCTCTTAATACAGTGGAGATTTTCTCAGCTGCCTAGCAGGTGGCCCACCATCCACCTGGTCAGAAGCAAATTCTTTAAAATATAAAACCATGGGATAAGTTTCACAAGTAGTCAGAAGACTTCTGCAGGTTTTGGCTTTGTAAAGAACTACTTCTTGAGATGTTAGAAAATTAAAACGCTGTCCACTTTTACAGAGGGAATGGTGATGACACACCTGAAAAAATGCTGTAAAAGCCTTGGAAAAGGCTTTACAGGAAAAATGAGCAATTTTTGCTGCAGAGGTAACTAAACAGATTATTTCAGTCAGCCTGGTTGGTGGAGCTGTCAGTGAGCTAGGAATACTTAAACTCCATATACGTATTTTAAACTCAGCATTTTTGAAATTGTGCATAGTTTTGATGTCTAAGAACATTACTCACTTGTTTTTGTATTTACATTTTATATTTACATTTAGAAAGCGTTTCTTTGATCTCAGCAAAAAAGTGACTCTGGTAGAAATTTAATGCAGCAAGCAAATGGTTTGAGTTAATTCTGAGTGTGCAGTATTTCAGATCCCAGCAGGAGTCCTCTGTCTATAGACTGCCGTCAAGTTCCCCTAGAGGAAAAGAATAAAGGAAAAAGTACCAGAAGAATGAGGGACCATGGAAAAGGCTTTATGCTAAAACTGGTATCTTAAATGCTTGTTTGTTCATTTTGCTAGAGCACTTTGTCAAGCTGTACAGTTTTATATAAAGCAGTGAAGTGCTCTGCAGCAGCTTTGCTGTTTAAAATTAAACTGAGGGCATGGCTTTAGCTGGAAGAGGAAGGAGCAGGAATGTACAATGAGAGCAAGCTGTGGGCCTTGGAAAGACGAGTGAAAGTGATTCCTCAGGTTTTAGTGGTGATAAGATTATCACACACTTCTGAAGACTTTGTGGGGGTTGGGAAAACTTCCAACAGTAGACTTTTTAATTTCTTCAGTAATTAAAAGACCACAAGGTTGAAAACACTCAGGAAGACAGAGCTGTCAGGCAAGGTCTGTGCATTGCAGGCTTTGCCGTTATGTTTGAAATTGTTGTGCTGATTATTTTAATTCCATTACCTCTGGTGTGTTTTAATTTCTGAGGCTTTTCCTTCATTTCAAAAAATGAAGGAAAATGTTTTGTGTTTTGCTTTTTTCCCCCCACTTCCTTGGGACAGGGTTAGGGAAGCAGAACACTTGGCCTTTGCGATTTGTCTTTGCCTGCAGCTTCACCTTTTAACCTGCTAAACACACTGATGGCTGCAGCTATTGATTAGAAAGCTTCCGAGTTTTAAATGTCCTGCTTTGGGAGTTAAAATTTCATAAACATTTTGCTCTGAAAGTAATTTCATAAACTTCTGTTCTGTGCTAAAATTTCATGAACTATTGTTCTGAAGCAATAGGAAAATGCTGTTGAAAGTAGTTTCTGAAATGAACCCCTGCCTCACACGGCCTGCTTTTGTTGACGTGACTTTACTGTCTATTTTACAGGCAGGATTGTGAAAAATCCCCCTGTGCACAGTAAGGCTTTCTGGAAAGGAATCAATTTGTAATTAAGAACTGTTTTCTCATATATTTTTTTAACTGCCTTATGTGTATCCTATTACCTCTTCAAATTTCTATTTTACTTCAGAATTCACGCAGCACATGCTGCGATGCGAGCAGCTTGCGGCATCGGAAGCAGCTTGCTTTGTAGTCAGCTCGGAGAGGTGACGTCCCACTGCAGTGGGTGAGGTGGCATTCACTTACCTGTGGGGAGGAGCTGGTACACGGCGGTCTATTTATTTTTCCCCCTACGTATGTTTACACTAAAACAAAATGCAAAACAATGCAATAGCCAACCAGAGAACGGGAGAAAGCAGAATGAAAATTTTAGATTTAGCGATCAAAATGGCTCAGCAAAGTGTTGAGATCAATGTATGCTTAAAAGGAAGGAAATTGACTGTTAATTGAGCTGTTAATTTGGAACAAACATTCTGATGGATCAATCTAATGATGTAATGCATACAGAAATATTTGGCTGTGTGACCATACCTATGCTCTAAACTGAAATCTAAATATTGTTGATTTGTTGTGAAGCAAGATTGTCCTAGAATGCACAATGTTTTGGGGTTGGATTTTTTTTTACTGAAGTGGAGAAGTGTGCTGTTGAAGTGGTTATGGATATTATCACTAGTGTATTTGTAGCATGAAATACCAATTTGCCATCATTTAGATCTATGGTTTTCCTGGGACTTGTCTTCCTCCACGAACGTGCAGGTTCTTTTGGTGCTGTGACCTTGACTGTATGACAGATGGTGCCAGGACCATAATGTTGCCCTGTCACCGGTGAAGGGAGCAATTCCTCTAACCTTGTAACAAGATTTTTTGCAGTCTCACCTGGAGAGTTCAAAGTGAGAGTGCAGAGTTCAAAGTTAAATACTTTTGGTGTCATCTGGTATGACATTGGTTCTGACATTACTAAATCAATTCACTGAAATTGGAATGATGGGAACGATGAAAAATCACAAAATTCAGACACATAAATCAGTAGCTCTTACAAATACTAAGTAGGGTTTTTATTTTGTCTCCTACTTTGTGGGATTGCATGTATCTTACTTCATGCAGCTCTGTGCTCATGTGGCCACTTACCTCTATGCCCAACTTCAAGCCCATAAATTTGTTTTACACGACTTCCCAAGTGCTTGAAAGCCTGAATGTATATGTTTAATATTTAGAAAAAAATATTCTCATTTCAAAGTTGGCACAACACTTACAGTTTCTCGACTCTTCTTTGGCTTATATGCTGATCGTCAGTGCTGCAATGATTCCTTAAATATCTGACTTCATAAATTTAAAAGGGAATAAAGAATAAGAAGAATTGAAGGATGAGCTGCCTTTTGGTGGGCTGGGCAGGGTATGTGTAAGATAATCTGGAGTCTGTGTGATAAGATGTGGACTTTAATCGCCAGGTTTGAACCTGCCAGCATCAGAACAGAGTAGAGCCTCAGCTAATGCCCTCTGCAGAGACATGACTGCTCTCTACAGCTCCCTGAAAGGAGGATGTAGTGAGGTGAAAGTCGGTCTCTTCTCCCAGGTAACTAGCAATAGGATGACAAGAAATGGGCTCAAGTTGCATCAGGGAAGGTTTATATTGGGTATTAGGAAACATTTCTTCATGCAAAGGGCTGTCAAGCACTGCAGTAGGCTGCCCAGGGAGGTGGTGGAGTCACCGTCCTTGGAGGAGAAACCTACCAAAAAAAAAAGAAAAACCAGCCCAAACAAACAGCATTTGTAAATTTTTCTAAATTTACTTGTAATGTTTTAGTTTCCCTCTAATTGTTGCAAACCTTATAAAGAGAACACAGGAGAAAAAGTCACATCCAAAAGCTTTTAAGCAAAATGTTAAGTATTTCAGTTGAAAACCCACCACTAAACAAGATTTGCCAAGGCACCAAGGAAGCAACTACAAAACCAGGGGAAAAGAAACCTTATTTCTTTGTGCTCGTATGTCTTACAAATCATCAAATAGGTACTGCCAACTTGTTCCCCAAGGTTTCGCCCGTATGGTGAAGTGGATACGAGGCTTTTCAGCATGAAGCTGGTGCCTAGTGAAGGACTTTATACTGCTGCAACAGTAGCATTTGGGGCCTGCTTTCTCAAGCCTTGTTGCTACAAACGAGCCTGTGAAAATACGTAGCAGTTGCCAGAATGAGTAAGGATCCCGTGACCAGACTTTGGTCCCATGCTATTGTACTTCAGCTGGACATACTTTTGGACAAGTAACGGGAATATAAAATAAAATATTTATCCTTTTTTTATAAATGCAGCCCTCGCTAGATTGCTTAAAGATATTAGCACAATAACTTCTGTGTAAGTTCTGTAAGTAAATTTACATGTTCCTTCTCCTGAATCTCGCTTCAAAGCAGACACTAGTCCTTCCTCTGGGTGTTGTTCGCACATTTTGAAATAAACAGTTGCTAGGAAAAAATGTCTATATGTACTCTAGAGCCCATCCTTCCAGATAAATACTCTAAACAGAAGCAAAATGTATAGTATCTGTCAAATATCACTGTCAGAAAGGCTTTTATGGAGGTACGGACGCGTAGTTGATGTGAGAGGCATTCTGGCAGCTGCAGTCTGCAGTGGGGATGCTTCTGCAGGTTGGGTTTGCCTTTTAATTCTCCCAGTCCTACGGGTCTGGTGCATTACTGTGGTGTGACCTGCAGTATTCTCAATCTGCTTCCATTCCTCAATTCAGCAAAAGAAGTAGTGTGGTTAATAATTGTTCTTGAAGTTTGTACTCCAAGCAGCAGCTTATTACAGAGAAAGAATGCTGTTTTGATGCATCTAGCTGTTGATACTCAGCCATGTGTTTCTGAGATCTCCACGTGCGATCAGTTCAGAGTATGTTATTGCTGTCTGACCTTTAAGTGCATCAGTGTTTAACTTCCTTTTCATTTTCCTCTATTTCCAGGAAATTGAAGACCATGTGGCATTTTTAATAACTGTTCCAACGGCCCTAGCAATTTTTTTCGCTATATTTATCCTTGTCTGCGTAGAACCTGTATTTAAGAAGCTGCTTCGTATATTTTCTCTGGTGGTCTGGGTATGTCTTGTTGCCATGGGATATCTCTTCATGTGTTTTGGAGGAATCATCTGTCCCTGGGATCAGGTAAAATTGCCATTATTATTAATTTTACTTCATTGGGTAATGGTTTCCAAGAACCGTTCTATGCATAAACGTTCACATTAATTTTTGTGGGACATCTCAGAAAATGTTTTTGTGAGTAAGTGTTTGCATCCATTTTATAAATACCAGAGAGACGTGCATACTTAGGATATGGAAATATTTTAAGGGTTTTGCTTTTATATATTTAGCTCCTTTGCACAAAGAACGTTTGGTTCCAGTCACCAATTTCTTTGTATAGTGAATATTTTGGTCTAGTGACCAATTAACATAGCAGAAGTGCTATTTTTGTTCGAGGCTGCTGATGCTGTCTTCCTCAGCTTAAAATGTTCAACCCTTCAGTGTGGGCTTTCTGGGGTCTTCAAGATGTTCTCTAGCAGCGTGTGAGAAAAAAGGACTGGGAGTTTCCTTGCATTTTTAGGGAGATAAATGAGTAGGGAAGCAGTGAAGGGCCCTTTACATTTTTAAGATTTTGCAATGAAGACAAAGCAAAAATGTAATTGCATTTTAATAGCAGCACTTTTGAAATATCAATAAATGATGTGCAATATCCAACACTGTGCCTGAATGATTCTTCTGTGATCTGCCATGTCCTTTTCCCAAGCCTCTCTATGTGGGAATATTCCTGATACAGTAATTGTAAGGGATGTAAGAGAGGTTCAAATTATATAAATATGTCTTCTGAAAATTTCGTGCTGATCCTATGAGTTTGTTATAACCTTTAAAAGGTAGTGCTGTATCTGGGATGCCTTCTAGGTCTTTAAGATAAACTTGAAACAAATTCTCTGACTTGTTATTCAGATCTTGCAAAGGCTTATGCAAATACTGAACTTTAAGTATGCAAGTAATTCCTTTAAAGTCTTTAATTCAAATGATTTAAATTACTGGTGTATGTTGGTAATATTAGTTTTGGAGCCCTTACCATTGTGGGTGATGTTTATAGTCTCATTTTCTTGGAAGTTCAGGGATTAATCAGCTATGAAAGTGCCTTCCTGCTTTTTTATTGGGTTTTTTTTTTTTGGTGGTTTTTGTTTGTTTGTGGTTTTTTGTTTGTTTGTTTGCTTTTTTTGTTTTTTTAAAGTAGTTGAAAGTACCAAAACCAGGCCACACTTGCATATAATAAAAAGCAAATCAGACCATGTAATATGTTTCTTTAGCTACAGGTTTCACCACGAGACTTCCTGTATTTTTGTGATATCAAATCTAGATAAGTCACATGGTCTCACTTTTTAATTTATTTTTATTTTCATTGCCAGTTCGTGGATGTCATGCTAGAATATTACAGGCTTTCGAGCTTAAGTGCAAATGTTTAATTAGCTGTAGTATTTGTTCATTGCAGATTTTACCGAGTTCAATTTTGTTATTTGAAAGACACAATAGTGATTTTTGAAAGCATGTGGCATTAAAGAGATCTAAGAGGGATGCTGACATCTCAGTCTTGGGGTCGTATTTAGCCTGCGAGGTCGTTTTGTACTGCCTTGGTTTCCTCTTAGGAAGAGGTAGGCATTCCCATGGCATCCAAGAGCCGTGGCTGGACGCGCGAGTCAGGAAGCCCTGCAGAGCTCCGGGAAAAGGCATTGTCTTCCTGCAGGTTGCCAAGACACGAGTCCTCGGATGTTTCGGTCTGCTCCTCGCTTTGCGTGCGAGAGTGTTGCTTGGCGAAGAGATTATTTGGGAGGACAGCTGCATTAATTGCTCTGCCAGCAGCAGCCGGCTCCGGGCAGCTGCCTTGCCCAGCGCTGCGCAGGCTTCAGCCCAGAGCTGCTGGCAGGGCTTTTCCACAAAGCCTGGACCCGGCTGCAGATATGTCGCTTAACTCCACCGTGCCAGGGGTCTTCGGCATATGGCAGGAGAGGGGCTGTGTCTGGGTGGTCACCGGCGCTGCTGGGAGTCAGAGGTCATGTGGCTCCTTGCAGTGGGACCCCTGGCTTCCCCAAACCTGTTTTTTTTCTCCCCCTTTTGAACAGCAGCGCTGTTTCATTGATCACTTTCGCCTAGTGCCTGTTCAGGATAAATTGTGTGCATGTGAGGATCTTTCTGGGAATTGGACACGTTACACAATAGACTAATCACAGTTTGATGTTTTTGAACGTTGTTAAAAAAAGCAGCTATCAGTAAAATACTGCCACGTGTTCCCGTGATGCTGGTGTTTCGATCGCTCCGCATCAAGAATGCGCAGGTCAAAAAGAGGTGTTCTTACCTAGAATTACACCCAAAAGCAAATCTGAGAAACCCTCCCTCAGTGATCGCTGCTGACAGTGCCTTTGTTGAAGTTGTACATTTCCTGAAGTCTTAAAAAACATTTTGCCTTGACTTAGGAGGATGTTTTTGTTGTTCCCTTGTCCTATTTTTGAAAGAAAAGAAATATGATGTCAAGTTTAAATTAATTCTGTTTCAAATATGTCTTAGTCAATGTAGCTAATTAGAAAGTTATTAAAATAAAATTTTTAAAAAGCCAGTCCTGCAGTTGTTTACTAAACAATGCTTTCTATTAATTTTCTTCAAATTACAGCCTGACTTTGGTTCTGGTCCAGCGGAGTTTAAAATTACTCTTTTTAATCATATCTTTTATGTCTTCTGGATTCTAAGCTTGTCAAAAAAAATACGGTGTCTCTTAATTTTAGTAGTAACTACTGAAAGATAAATTCTGTGCACAGCATAGTTTATAGAAAGAACATGTGACTCTCTCATTTCTGCACAAGCCTTCTCCCTTGAAAAGATAACCCATGTCTTTCAATTTTGGTTTAATGATTTTAATGTTCCTTTTGGCTGTTTGCAACTGCTAAATGTGGTTTTCCCTTGCTGTCTGTAGGAACCTTAGGTGTGAACTTTTGCAGCATTTGTTTACAATAAAAATACCACTTCAGAGAGACTGTTTTGGTTGTGAACTCAATATATATTTAATGTGGAGCAGTTCCTCTGGAGCTTGCCGGCGCATAGCTCGAATAACTTTGATGACAGTGGAGGGCTGGAAATGATGTGGCTGGTCAGGGCCACTGGGCTTTTTTTTTTTTT
>VZTU01030661.1:1789-39785 GCA_013400835.1 Zapornia atra
TTTCTATTCTCGTTCCAGCTGTTCCAACAGAGGATCCACGGATGTTTAAGGCTATTGGCAATGTTTGTAGAAAAAGTTAGCCTATTCTATTGGACCAACAGGTGCATCTGGAAAAGAAAACAAACCAATAATCAATAGTTGGTGTACTATGAAGCATTGTACATTTTCACATATGTAAAATTATTTTCAGATCCTTGACAAATACAGGAGCCCCCTGAAAAGGATATGTAAACCCTAATGCTTTCATACTTATTTCCAATGATACCTCTTAGTCTAATGAATATTACCTTTCCTTACATACTTTATTTTCCATTACTACTGATAGAAATGAAAATTTGCAAATAGATTCAATACATCCCAAGACTGGCTTAAACTTTAACAGATGAAAATTACTTATTAGCAAACTATAATACAGCACATACACTAAATTTGTCCCAAGTAAACTTCAAAGCTAACTAATTCTAAAGATCAAATACATATTCAGGAGATGAACACTTAAAAACCACCCAAAACTATTTAGTTTTTCTAACAAATGCAAATCTAGTTGCTTATGCACTACTTTGAGGTTTTGGTCCCCTTTACATACCTCAGCTCTATTAAAAGAAATAAAATTTTAAAATAGAATTTATGTAGTCACATGAATTATCTGAATGCTTTCAGGTAACTATAGTTTTATTATAGACTGAACAGTGTTGCTAGCCTTAACAGAACAGAAATCATAAGTAAAAGGTGCTCAAACGAGCAAAAGAAAAATGTGTTGAAGAGTGTTAAAGTATAAGAAAGGCCCAAGACTAGAAAGAAATCTCACTGTTACAGTCCAGTTTCCAATTTACTAATTTTCCTCCTGAAAAAAAAAAATCAACTGTCAATGTTCCCAAAGATGCATATTGTATCTTAAGTTGACATTTCCTATACGGTATGACTATGTAATCAATAACTGACCTGCAGTAACTGACCGTGCCTGTTCCTCACCTGATGTAAATGAAGTTTAAGCCATCTTGAAATGGCAGTGACTGAGCCACCTCTGCATGACAGTAATAAGAGAGTGACAAACACTACAAACTTTCACAAATGTTTCAACTGTTTTCTCTACACCAGAACAACAGAACAGTGAGAATATGCAGTGGAACTCAAAATGTTTTCCATGTACTGTTTTTCATCAAAGATGTGTGTAAACCCTCTAATCATGAAGCTTGCTTTCCAAAATGAGCTACATAATTTCTGGAAAAAAATGTTCATAAAGCTTCAGGTTTATGGTAGTACACAAGCTATCATCACAGTCATTTATATAAATTTTTAAGTGTTCAATTTTAACACATTTTAAATATGTAAAGTTAATTTGAAATATTATATTTCAAAATTCTAATTTATTAATACTTTCCATCTAATAATATTTCTCATAAAAATACTTCACATCAAATGTGTGACACAATATTCTGCCTATAGTTGAAAAACTGTAACTGCTTAAATAGCTGAAAAAGTATTCCCCTTTCCTATTTTTTTATTTTTCAATCATATGCTGCTTGAAAACCACCATTATTACATCAGTTCTGTGAACTTCCAAGGCTGCTCAATGGCCCATTTCCCTATCCAGATGGAGAAAAAGTCCAAGCATGAGTCCACTCTCTGGCACTTGCATCTCTCTTCTCTCCCTACTGCTACTACCCTCTTTGCCTTCCCAGAGGAAGCTTGCTTTCTGTATCCTGCTTCTCTTCCTGCTACCACTTCACTAGTTCTCCACTGTTAAGATCCACGTCCTACCAGTGAGGGGTGTAGTCCTGCCTCAAGTGGCCTGATTTCAATCTCTGTAGATACAGTGGGAGCTGGCAGACAAAAATTTCTTAGTGAAAAGCTCAGCCTAGATATAAAAAATAATTGAAACTCATCTTCCTGGCTTCAGGCTTTAGCTGTAAGCGATGCTGAGGAACAAGATGATTGAGAGAAAAAATTCATAAGATGGTAGTTGGCAACAACTGAAATGAAATGCAATTAATTGCCAATTTAACCTTAAATGTTCATAACTTTCCACCACATATTTGAGCCTAAAAGTTTTATAAATGGCAATGCATGTTTAAAAAAAATGTCATAAGATATCTAAGACTGGCATTCACTTTGAGTGGTGGTAGAATTTGCAAACCAACTAGGCTGTATTATTGAGGAGATCACAGCTCCACAAGGAGCTAGAATCAGAAGAATTATTCTTAACATTTATACAAATTGTAGAAATGAATCCTTTGGATATTTAAAGCCTAAAAACACTACCTGGAAATAATAGGCATTTGTTTTGAAAGTAAAAATTAGGAGAATTATTTGTTTACATTGAACTTCAGAAAATTAATGTCTCTATTATGAATATCAAGCTATTAATATATTTTTTTTCCCATTCTTGTCCAGTTATCAGTAACAACATGGAATAGTATCAGTGTGACAGAGAGCAACATTTGGAAATTATTTCCCTTGCTTTGCCTTCCCTCCCTTGTAGATACAAAGTTACTGTGCTGCCTTTTTTATAATTACATAACCAAAATTGCAGTCTGATGGCTCTTGTTTGTTCTGAAAAGCAACTCTGCCTTGGCACAGATTATTTCTTTTTTCCTTTCATCTGACTGGTGAAGAACTAATGCAGACTCACATTTGCCACAGTGACATAGAAAATGTTGCAACTAATTCTTCATGTTCAACCACATGCATAGCAGCTGCTAAGAAATCTTTGATTCTATCAGTAAATAAAAAGGAAAGTGCTACATCAGCACTCTGATCTGGAGAAATTTTCGTTGAGTTACAGCCTAGAAACTGTAACTTTATTTCTTGCTTTAAATTTCTTTTTTCAGTCTTCAACTGATTTCCAAATAAACTTGGGGAAGAAAACAAAAGCTGAAAAAAGTTTTGAGTTCGGTCATTCGAATTCCAGGTTTTACTCTGAGCAATATTTACCAGTTAATAACTGTTTGAATGCTCTCCTGAACTGTGTAAGTTCATATTGAATAGCCTTTGACTCCAAATATGGGGCAACAGCCAAAACCTCTGAAAAGCCATATAGAAATATATTGTGATTAATTTTGTATTGGATTTCTTCTTCATATTTCTGTTACAGAAACAAGACAAACAGAATCATCCTCATTGCTGAGAGATGCAGGAAGGTCTATGAGTCCTGGTAACTAGCTGATTAGAGACAAAGGAGCAGGAACAAGTGTAAACTATTTTTATCTTGTGATTTGTGGGTTGGTTTTTTTTCTTTTTCATATCAGGGATGCAAATGAGTGATTAGAATATTACACTGTTTTTCTTTTCTGGAAGTCGAAGACAGTAAGTGAGTAAATGTAGTTCATAGATGTAAACATTATCTTATTAAGATTGTGTTTATCACTTCAGAAATAACATGCTGCTTAAATTCCATATGGTCCTTCAATGTATTTCTGTTTTCTTGGGCACTAGATAGAGCTGTAGTAAGTTTCGTTTCACAAAGTAAGACTAAGCAGATGTCACCTAATCTATCAGAACACGCCATAATACGCGGCTTTAAAGAGCAGATTCCCATTACAGTGCCACAGACTTGGTAGAAAAGGGTTTCTCTCTCCATGTTAGAGGGTGTATCCGACATAGGTCTGGACGACCGGGTATTCCACTAGCTTTTAAAAGCAACCACATTATTTTGAAATTTAATTTAGTCAATGTCATGTTAGCACTGCTGCTGGTGCAAAATATCACCCATCTTTCTCCGTTCCCTAGCAACTGCTTCCCACTTTTTTCCTTGCTGTCAAATTCTTTCTTCTTTCTCTCCAGATCTGCAGCTCCCAAAGAGCTTTTGAAAAACACTTGCACATGTTAGAATTGAATAATTTCTTTTTAATGAACAGTCAATTGAATAAAAGCTTTCCTAGCTACCTGCTAATGAATAAAAAGATAGTGATGATGCTGACGTGAATAGGTTGGTTTTATTTGCAAGAATATTGAGTATAGTTTTCTGCCATGAATTAATCTTAAGTGAACCAGTGTTTTTTTAATCTTAGCTAGGATAATAACACCTGGTAGTTGCTTTCCTCTGTGAAGATCAGCTGGACATTTGTCTTTAAAAACTGGGTTTAGAGAAGAAATTGCTTCATTTTCTTCTTTTCAAATGAACATTTTAAGTGTTGAACCCAAAGTTTAAACCAAACCAGGAAAAACGTGCAGAAAAATAAACATGTTCAAACAGTTATTTGAAGTCACTTGCAGATATAAAATGGTATAAATAAAATAACTATTTTTCTACTTTTTATTCTTTCTGAATTGCATATAATGAATATGTACTTCCTAACCTGCTCTATACTCAATGTCTATTCTTACCTTTACGTTAACATAACTTCTATTTGCTGTTCAGCTCTAACAATGCCTAGGAAGCCTTATCTTCATTTGCTGTATTATAAATTATTCCATGTATTACATATATGATATCCTAAAATGTCATAGTGCTGTGGTACATTATTTCTACAACTTGTCATTGCATAAAATGAAACAAAGAAAGATACCAGCTTCTTAGCATGAGTAAGAGAAGTCTTTGAGATCTGAAACATTAAGAAGGTCGGGTTGATTAAAAGAGAAGTTTCCACACAGACTGTCACCATAGAATCACAGAATCACAGAACAGTAGGGTTTAGAAGCGACCTCTGGAGACCATCTAGTCCAACCCCCTGCTAAAGCAGGATCACCTAGTGCAGGTTGCACAGGATTGTGTCCAGGTAAATTTTTAATATCTCCAGAGAGGGTCACTCGACAGCCTCATCAAGTGCTCTATCACCCTCAAAGTAAAGAATTTTTTTTTCATGCTCAGGTGGAACGTCCGGTGTTCCAGTTTGTGCCTGTTGCCCCTTGTCCTGTCACTGGGCACCACTGAAAAGAGCCTAGCCCCATCCTCTTATCCACCCTTTAGGTATTTAGAAGTATTGATAAGATCTACTCTCAATCCTCTCTTCTCCTGGCAAGACAGACCCAGGTCTCTCACACTTTCCTCCTAAGTCCAGTCCCTGTATCATCCTTGCAGCCCTTCACTTGATTCTCCCCAGTAGTTTCTTGTCTTTCTTGAACTGGGGAGCCCAGAACTGGACACAGATGTGGCCTAACCAGGGCAGAGTGGAGGGGGAGGATAACATCCTTTGTCCAGGCTACATTATTTTTAATTAACCCCAGGATACCATTGCCCTTCTTTTCCATGAAGGTACATTGCTGGCTCATGGAGAACTTGTCCATCAGGACTCTCAGGTCCTTCTCTGCAGGGCTGCTTCCCAGCAGGTCAAACCCTAACCCCTATGGGTGCCTGGGGCTACTCCTCCCTAGTTGGAGGACCCCACACTTGCCCTTGTTGAATTTTCTTTCGTTTCTCTCCACCTAACTGTCCAGCCTGTCCCGGTCTCACTGAATGGCAGTGCAGCCTTCTGGTGTGTCAGCCACTCCTCCCAGTTTTGTATTGTCAGCAAACTTGCTGAAGGTACATTCTGTCCCTTTGTCCAGGTCATTGATGAATACATTGAACTAGACTGGACCCAGTACCAACCCCTGGGGCACACCATTGTACACAGGCCTCCGACTTTGGGCCGCTAATCACAACCCTCCGATCCCTGCCATTCAGCCAGTTCTCAATCCACCTCACTGTCCACTCACCTAAACCATACCTCGTAGGCTTACCTGTGATTATGGGACAGAAGACAGTATCAAAAGCCTTTCTGAAGTCAAGGCAGACAACATCCACTACTCTATCCTCATCTACCCAGCCAGTTATATCATTGAAGAAGGCTACCCCATTGGTCAAGCATGATTATCCGTTGGTGAATCCATGTTGACCACTCCTGATAACCTTCTTTTCCTCCACATGCTTAGAGATGACCTCCAGGATGAGCTGTTCCATCACTTTTCTAGGGATGGAGGTGAGGCTGACTGGCTTGTAACCTTCTTCATCCTCCTTCTTGCCCTTTTAGAAGACCAAAGTGACATTGCCTTTCCTCTAGTCTTCAAGCACCTCTCCTGTTCTCCATGATCTTTCAAACATGATGGAGGGTGGCTTAGCAATAGCATCTGCCAGCTCCGTCAACACTCATAGGTGCATCCCACTGGGGCTCATGACCCTGTGGATGTTGAGTTTGCCTAAATGATCTCTAACCCTATCCTCCTCAACCAAGGGAAAATCCCTTGGAAGACTGAAGTAATGATTCAGTAGCTCTGCCTTCTTTGTATCCTCTGTCACCCGGGCACCCATCTCATTCAGCAATGGGCCCACATTTTCTCTAGCTGTCCTTTGCAGCTGATTTACCTAAAAAAAGCCCTCCATGCTGTCCTTAAAATCTCTTGCCAGACTTAATTCCAAATAGACCTTAGTCTTCTTTGTTGCATCCCAACATTCTTATTTTCCTCCTGAGTGGAAAATGTCCTTTTTTCCACATTCTGTAAATTTCCTTCACCTCTTTGAGTGTTTTCGAGAAGCTCCTTACTCGTCCATGCAGGTCTCCTGCCTCCTTTGTTTGAATACAGCTGTAAATTTCATGTGATTTTCTCACTAGCAAAGGCTATTAGAAATGTTAAGTCAGAATTTCATATCAGTCGAAGTCGTAAGTCCTAACCTGTAGTGTTTAAAACTTTCAATTTCTTTAAATACTCATTGTGGGGCATAACCGAACCTTACACTTAGACAAAACAATCACTGAATTTAAGTTTGAGCATGAAGAAAACCTAGAATTGGTATCAGAACTGCCCATGTCCTGTGTTTTTAGCTTTCTAAAAAATTTAGAATATGTAAGGTATGTAAAGATATTTGAAAAAATGTATAGTTTCTGTGAAATTAAATTTCTAAATAGTAATACTAGTTAGTGCAGTATCAATTTCATTTGCTGTGACACAACTTACCCAAGGAGACACAATGAGATTTCTTTGACATACACGTAAAAGAGTAAATTTCATAATCCCCATGCCCTAAAGTGAAAGTTTTCACAAAATACACAACAACTGTGCAAGAAAAGACTGTGAAGACTGTTATTTGGCACAGCTAGGATTTCTTATGCACAACGGGAAAAGAATAACAGCATACACTTACTACCTTCTACTCACGTAGGTCGTACCTATTGGGTTCAGCCAAACAGTTCTGGCTGTCCAACATGAAAAGCTCATGACAAGCTTTCATTCTACAGGAAGTGAAGGGATGTTGAAGAAACTGTCAGACACTGAAATAACTGTCAGTGGCAGCCATGCTTTCTCTGAATAGTGTAATCACAGCCATGATCTCTCTATGGTGATCTACGTGTTTGACAAAACATAAGGGCAAAGCACAGCTTTTGTGTAATATACAGAGAGCCAATAGGCTTTTTGAAAAAAAAACATCATTCCTGATTTTCATACTTAAGCAGGCCTCCCTGGAAATATGAGGCCTGAATTGATATGTTTTATTTTCAATCTTCCAGTTTGTTTTGTATAATTCATTGAATTTTGTTACAGTAATAAGGACATTTTTGAGTTCTTGAACTGTGCACATAGCAATCCTTGCACGACCAGTCAACTTTGTGGTAGAGCGTGATACAGCACATCAAAATACTAGAGTGTAGTATGTGAAAACATGAATAAAAATTTGCCTTTAGGTAGAGTGTAAAGACTTTATTGGGATGAAAAAAAATATTTCCATTATTTATGTGCAAGGGGTTATGATACATTTTCAACATGGTTTTGACAGTTTTCCTTATATTCTTTACCCATTAAAATATTTTGGTTTTGGGTGCATTGTCTGATGGGGCAACATTTATTTCCTGTGACTGCAGTATATCATATAGCATGTTTTTTTGGCTCAGTATTTACTGTACAGTTCTGCCATCAGACCTCCCTGGGCACAGCAGATGTCTGTGGGAGTGAAACATAACCCACAATACAGGAGGACAAGACACAGAGAAGTCAAGAGGAGATTTGCTGGATCGAAGGATGCTGAGAGACTTGATTAATGTGTCATAATGAGGCATTTTTCATCTTTGAAAGGTAATGGCACTCAGGAGATTCTTGATGAGCAGAGAAAACAGAAATGTTTCCACCATCATGAAAGGATCTTCCCATTACCCTGGGAAGATCCAAGGAAGTGCAAGCTGACCAGTGTTGGGAAAGTCATCTTCCTGGAAGTCACTTCCAGGCACATAAAGGACAAAATGGTGATTGGAAAGAGATGGTATGACTTTGTTAAAGGCAAATGTCATCTGGCCAACCTTACTGCCTTGTGTGATGAGATGCCTGGCTGCTTGGCTGAGGAATGTTTTTTACTTTGTCTTTACCAAGGCTTTCCTCAAGATCTAGAGAAAAGGGTGTGATAGGAATTGGATGAATTGGATTCTAGAGTTTATAGAAAAGTGGCTGGACTGCAAGGTCCAGGCTCATAGGCTCAGAGGTTTGTGATCGGTGACTCAAAGTCCAAGTGGCATCCTATTTCTGTGAATGGAATAACCCCAGGCAACAGGTTAGGCTTGGGGAAGAGAAAGGCGAACTTTGCAGAAGGGACTTGAGGGTGACTAAGGCCAGACATATATCTCAGTTAGCAGGTTGACAGAAATGATTATTCCCTTGCATAATTTTAAGACTGTATCTGATTTTGGGCTCCCCAGTACAAGAAAGACACTGACAAATATCATTGAAGGCCCACCAGGCTGGTCATGAGATAGAGCACGCAACATACAAAAAGAGGCTGAGAGAGCTGGGTCTGGTCAAACTTATGAAGGGAAGGTTCATGGGAGATGTTATTGCTGTCTGCAACTAGATAACCAGAAGATGTGGAAAAAAAAACCCCACTTCAGCTGCTTCTTGGAGATGCAGAATGACAGGACGAGAGGGAACAGGTACAAGACTCAGTAATGGAAACTCCAGCTAGGTATTATGGGAAAAAATTATAAGGAGAATAGTGAAACACCAGAATAGGTTATCTCCCTGGAGATATTTAGAAGCTGATTAGAGAGGACCCTAAGCAACCTGAAACAGTTGGTCCAGGTTTGACCAGGAGGTTGGGCCAGAAGTCCTCTAGGAGATCCAACCTGCGTTGCTCTGTTAATCTCTGAATTGGCTCAATGAATTTTCACAGGTGGATTAATACCTTAATTCTGAAGGGACTAAACCAAATCTACCATGTAGTTTTTCTGTCAAAGAAAGTGTAGAAAAATAACTCATATGCGGTAAAGGTTTTTTAGCAAATTTGGGTGGATGCAGTCTTTTCTACTTCCATTATTTTTGAATAAAAATCCAAATAATGCTGACAATGTGAGGTATAATCTGATAGGGTTATATTATCAGGTATCTGGATGCCATATAAAATGTTTTGATCCATTCCTTCTAAAGAAAGATACTGTAACATAAATAAAGGATTTTTACCTGAAAGTACAAAACCTGGAATGTTTTGTATTAAAGATATGATTTACTATATATATAAAAAAGTTTGAACACACAGATGAATAGCACATAGGAAAAATTAACTTTGGCCAACCAACTTTAAAACTTGTTTTATAATGTAATAAATCTCTTGTTAATATGATCACAGCTGGCTGATTTTTCTACACTGATAATTATAATTACCACTGGGACAGAGACCCATTATATACATAAAATGTGTACCTGTGTAACTGCAAATTTTTAAAATTAACTGAATACTGATTTTAATGTGTTACATTAAAAAAATTAAAATAGAATTTTCAAGAATATAGGTCAAAATATTATATTTAGCTTCAAAGTAATTCTGTAAAATAGTTTTCAAAATGAGATGTACAGTACCTAAACACTAGATATTCCCAAAAAATGTGTGAAAAGTAGGTTAACTGCTGAATAATCAAAATCTATTTGATGCTTAGTTCTTATTTCTCATATTTTTCCAATACAGTGTCAAAAAGTATAAAAGCAGGGGAGCTCCCTACTCTCTTTATAGTTTTATTGATGATTAAAGTGTTAGATAAAAGATCAAAGCTCAGACCATAAACCCTATCAATCCTCAAAAGACATTTTTAATAATACAGGATTTTGAAAGTCTTAATCCAAAATCTTATTATAATTAATTATAATTCTAACTGCTTACAGCAGTTAGAAGTCATTATATTCCCTTTTCTAGTTTTTCTTAAATATGCTTTTATTGTATGCAACTGAATAGAACATACAACTAAAGAGATATAACTGAACACAAAATAAGTTTTGATTTTGCAGTATGACTCATAATCCACAGTTTTTCAGACCTTTATTACCAATAAAATAAGATTACTATCCAGCTACAGCTACCCTTTCATAAAGCTGTTTCTTTTAATACTAGTTCCTTAAATACAGTTCAGTTTCTGTGCATATTTCCTAATTTTAAAAATTTAAATTTATTACCGTGAGACCAGTAAATGAGTTCTAGACAACACAGCTCAACTGTTTCAGATGCTGTGCTGCACAACGCTCTCCCCCCCAGCCTTACCCAACCATCTCAGAGAAGTACTCAGCCGCAGTGATGAGCCCAAGCAAATCAGCCAAGACAGACCCCAGAAGGAACTGGGTTCCCTGCTTGGCAGCAACGGTTGTCACACGCTCCCCACATTGTAAAAATTCAGGTACATCATCTTCTGAGCATGTTTTTTCTAGACATGAACTGGTTTTCTGAATTCATGTGAAGCAAAGCTCAAGGTGACACTGTAGAGTTTCATAAAGGTTCATTCTCACAGAAGAGTCTTTCTAGCACAGGAATCCACTGGAAAAAACCCCTTAATTAGCATCGCTAGATGCAGTTATCATCAATGGTTTGTACCTTGACTCTGCAAGCCCTCCATTACCTCTGATAATGAAGGATCTACTACTTTTTTTAGGCTACCCTACGTGTAGAGAGAACACTGTGCTTATGTCATGACTACTAAAAACATCTCTGAAACTTAGGAGGTTTTCCTCCTAAAAATTAAGAGGCAAGTTCCTTTATGTAGTTAGAAACATCTCATTCTGCTTTTTTAAAATTTGAGATACCTATGTTTTCTCAGCAATAACTTCAAAGCATATTTTATGTCATACAGACAATAAATTCCATGGTGTCATGTTTCTTTAGTGCTAAATAGGAGAAGCATGTCTGGCAGGGGGGAGTTTGTCTACAAAAGACAGCTAAAGTCACCCGATGCCCATTAGACCTATTGGTGATACATTCTTACACATGTAAATACTGTAAGTACAAGACATATTCTTGGAAGTTAATAAACAATAGCATAATTCCGATGCATCATAAGGCACAGTTAAGTAAGACTGTATTTAGTAAGGGTTTTTTCCATACTGTACCTTTTCATCCAAAGCCTTGTGGTGCTCAAACAGAGATTTCAGAGCTTTGAGGACCTCCACTTCACTGGAAACTCCTGAGGGAGACTGTGCTTGCCGTTTCACCACTGTCATCCTCAGTGACCTTTCGTGTCTTGAGACAAGGCACTCCAAATGCTCCAGTAACAGCTATTGGATTTGATACAAAAGGTTATTATTTTTTCTGCATGTAAATGTCATGGAAATTTTAACTACAAAGTGCATGGTACCAAATGGAATTTTTTTTTGACAACCTCATTCTGGGACTCTTGGAATTATTGACGTTTTATGATTCTAAATCATATGGAATAAATAGAAAATTAGGAAATCAATTCAAGATTTTCAACTCTGCTATGAAAAGCAAGAACAACAAATCACTCAGCATAGGTTTGCTATTTAATTAATTTTCATTTATTTACAATATTTACAGTATTAGTTGTGATAGTTATTGATGAGCATTAACAACCAAATAACAACCACAGGCAATCTAAAGCATCATCCAAAAATACTAAAGAAGTTTATAACACATGCATGCTAACTGTAACATACTTTAATTTATACTGGAAATTACTTAACAAAATATGTAAAAGTAAACAGTATATATTATTACCTCTTCAAGACTATCCATTTTAAATGCTATAGATAATTGCATTTTTCACTAGCATGTGCTCTCTTTATTGCTTCTATTGCATTACAAACATGATGGAAGACATAAAGGTCCATAAAAAGAAATTTCAGACTATTGAAAGTATCTGTAAAATAACCTGTAAGTAACCTACTGTAAAAACATAAGGTAATTATTTTTCATTATTACTGTGAAGGTAAAAGAAAAATTAAAATGATATATTGAAGTTGTATAAAAAAATCCCCATTTGTCTATACTTTCATAGGGCTACCACTGCTGTTCTTACTGTCTGAACACAGAAGAGAATTGGTTAGCTGTAAGGTTAAAACATAGAAGCTTAATTCAGAAATCACAATGCATGTTAAATGCATTGTAATTACTACATACAATTACATCTAAGTCATTGAACCAGAAATTTGAACGTTACATGGATAATTGTTTATTATTTCTCCTTTGATGGGGCTCTTAATATAGCTAGTCAGTCTAGATAGGTATTTATCTGTAATCCATAGTTATTCTCGGTCATATAATGACCTTTATTGCTATACAAATTAATAGATAAAGAAGAGCAAAACCAGACTGTAATTACATTATACTTGTAGTACATTGCTATTGTCAGGAATGATTAGGGTTTCATGTTATCTTTGCTTCAGACATAGTTCTTGTGTCTGGATTTGCACTTGGTTATTATGTTACAATAACCACATTATTCATAAAAAAATAGTGTAACACATGTGGAAACAAGGTTAATGTATTAAGAATTGCAATGACTCTGGGCTGTTCAAGACAGGAGGGTAATTTCCACAGTTTCTGAATTCAAGTGATGGCCAGTATTTATGAAAATCAAAAAAGCACGAAATTCACGAGCTTTGTCATCTGATCGCTGCAAGGCTGACAGCAGATATATGTGGATTTAAAATTATTAGAGGTAGTCCAAAGTAACAGGCAAATTTTAAGAGACCTCCTCCTCATATTTCCAACCTTACAGAGTCTCTATTCCTGTTCCTCCATTTCTCTTTCACAGAGGCATCAGGAACTCTGTACAGGAATGTGATAAGCTTGTACCTTCAATGAGATCAGTACAGCTTCCAGCTACTCACAGAGTTTTCCTGTTCATAGCAGTACGTAAAACACAGCTGAGTGCTGTCATGAATGGAATTTAGTATCTGAATTTTTGTCTAAATTCATATATCTGTGATTTTTCTAGGCCACCTAGTTATTTAGGAGATAGCTGCAGGAAAGTCAGTAGTTGATTTCTAATGCTCCGGCCTACTCGCTGTCCCATGTCTCTAAAGAGACTGTGCAGCGGCTGCAGCATTTCCTGCTCTCTGCAGCTGGGCTCTGCCCCACGCCGTAGCGCTGAGGTAGCCCTACTGAACTATACTGTAGATGTACATTTTTCCACAGTCATTCCCATTTGCTGGCTGATTCTGTTACAGCCTGGCTCATCATCTGTCTCGTCTGCCCTTCTTTATGCAGAAAACTATCAATACACCATAGCTGCCACTGGAACATTTTAAATCCAGTCAAAATGCTACAAAAATCTGGTGAAATTGAAAAAAAAAAAAAAAGAAAAAGTTGAACCACAGCAGGGCTTTTAGCATAGCCATTCATTCCACAAAACTGTCATTGTCTGAGGCTCAAACTGACACCCATTAAAACAATCTGGAATAATGAAATGTTGGTAACTAACATTGAGAAAATTTATCATATTTGATGTCCTACTATCCTGAAAAATTTCTCTCCCAGACAAACACTGTGATGACTGGAAAGGAGAAATCTGAGAGCTTGTATACAAGTCATAGTTGGAAGGGTGGTTTAGGAGACAAGAAAAATGATGGTGACACAGATTTCTTGTCATTTTAAAAACTTTGGAAGAAAGAATTAGGCAAAACCTATGGCACAAAGATAAATAAGAAGTTCAAGAAAAAAAATAAAAAAGAATCAAAAAGACTACACATCCAGCAGTCTGTTTTGAACTAGTATCTCAACAGGGAACTTGAAGTCAGCATGAACAGAAGACAGACAAGAATCTTATTAAGAGAAGGAAGAATGGAGATTGAAGAGGGGGAAAAAGTTAATTTTCATGTATAAGAGTGGTGGTAACTCAGAATTCCTAATGGGGTGAGAGTTTACTATGTCAGATGAGGAGCACAGCACCCTAGCCCTTTGTACAGCAGCAGATGATGTATTTAACGTTAGGTTAAGTTACTGTCATATTAGAAACATGCATAATACATAGAACTAAACCAAATGAAAGCCACGCATCAAATATACACAACTAATTTTGACTTTAGTATAGAATTACCATTTTAGAGGTGACAAAACCATATTTCAATGTCTGTCTATATTTCACAGTCATTAAATAAATCAAGTGAAAAATATCATGGTGCCTGTGTTACTGTGTAAAGACAGATGAGCTGACATCACAGTTAAGTGTCAAAATACTCATGGAGAATTACTGCACTCATTGTGAACATTTCATGTCTTTTCTTTCTTTTTACATTCACTCAAGCTTGTCTGCTGGCAGAGGTTCATTTTTCTGGAAACTACCTCTGAGCACTGGAATTTTCCTTACTGTCAGTCCTAAGAATGCTCAAGAAGGCCTGACACAGGTTTCTGGCTTGTAAATAACTCTTATTTTTCCTTTTCAACAAAAATCAACTCTATTTCTACACAAATTCTGTGAACACTGCTTACAGCAAATACAGCTGAGCAAAGAGTATTACTGACTATGTCTCCCAGTGCCACATTACTCCTGGCATCTGACTGTGACTGAGAACCTGATGGCAAATTCTTGCCCCCTGCTCTGCTGAAATGATACTCCTATTTTATCCATTGTTGCCCCAACTACAATTATACTTAAATACATCCCGGGTGTCCTGGTTTCAGCAGGGACAGTTAATTTTCTTGCTAGCAGCTGGTATAGTTCTGGGTTTTGTATTTAGAGTGAGAATAATGTTGCTTACACACTGATGTTGTTGCAAGCAGTCAAGGAATTTTCAGCTTCTCATACTAGCCTGAAAACAAGTAGGGGTGCCCAAGAAACTGGACGGGGACACAGGAAGGATAAGTGACCCATACTGACCAAAGGGATACTCCATACCATATGATGTCATGCTCTATATAGAGCTGTGGGGTGGGCTGGGAGGTGGGGCATCTTGGGGTCTTGCTGAGCATTGGCTTCAGGTAGTGAGAAATTGTGCTGGTCATCACTTGGTTGATATCATTATTATTGTTATTGTTATATTGTTGGTGTCATCATCATCATCCTTTTATGTCCTACTTGTCTTCAATTCAACCTGCCAGTTTTAATTGGGTTTTTTTTTCTTATAATTTGTGATTCTCTCCTTCATCCCACTGGGAGGAGAAGGCAGTGAGTGAGAGGATGTGTGGTTGTTTTAGCTGCTGGAGAGGTTAAACTACAACTCCTGGGAAGAGCAAATGTAACCACACTGACAGAACTATGAAGTGTCCCATTGCTACAATGATGGGGGAAGGGAGATATAGTCATAAAAATTGACGCTGAAGATAACAGCGTGTCCAAACAAGTTTAAAAACTGAAGGAAAGCAGAATATCTTGTGGGCATGGGGGCATGCTGAGGACTTTCCCCCTTAAATAATTCAAGAATTACTATTCTAAATATCTGTGAGACCACCACAAGTTTTCCTGTCAAAACAATATTATAACAATATTGGTAGTTCATTTAAATTATGAAAGAATTGTTAGAAACAGCTTGAGGTATTTTCGTATGTTACAATTAAACTCTGGCATTAATAATGCCGACGTGCTGCTGAGCATTTTCTGCTCCCTCACACTGTGTCGAGCTGCTACAGTTGTTGAGCACTCAGAGAGACAGGCAGCTTGCAGAGAAAAGAAGATGAAGATCAACAGCAGCAGGCGGGAGAGAATCACCCACACATCATTGCTACGCTTTTCCTACTGGAAAGCATAAGCTTGACAGTGAATTATGAAATAATGTGACAAGTGGGTTTTACTCTAATGCTGGGCAAATTTTTAGGATGCTCAAGATGCCATGCTGATAATTGTACCTTTAGCTAAAAGGGACTGAGGTTTCTGGAGCTCTGGACTCTTCAAAAGCATTAAAGAATATTTAAAAATAATCATATAAAGACTGAAAAAGTCTAAAATAATCTGAAAAAGTTTAAAAATAATCATATAAAGACTGCCCTAGTGAATATTTTGTGAGTGAATGAAGCATCTTTAAAATGTTAGTTAGAATTAAATCAACAAGAATAGACAAAATTGTTAGAAAATACCCAGCTTCCTGTATTTTTTAAATCACTTCCAAAGCTCTTATAGAAGTGATTGATTCCTAAGAAAAGGAGATGTGTTGTTAAATTCAATGATATAAACTACACCAGTGTAGGTTATCAACTACCTGTAGTATACTATGCCATCATTACTACATGGACATTGATTTATATATGGAAAATAAAAAAAGTTAAAATATTCTTTTTTTAGGCATGATGACCTAGTAAATTGAAATTAGTGTGACACAGTAGAGTTCCTATTACTACAGAACCTGGATTTTAATCAATATGAAATATTTTATTTTAACTTCCTATTTTCAACAAGTCTGTAAAAATAAAGTTCATAGGATAAGAAATGAAGAAATCAAAGAATCAGGAGAGAGCAATGGAGAGAAAAGGAGAGGCATAAATAAGGGAATACAGGGAAAAATTATAATAGATAAGGGATTTACTAAAATGAGACAGATTTAGCTTCAGTGATTCCTTAGAGAAATTGACCAAGAAGACAATTCTCTTTCGAGGTCCAACTTAAAATTTCTCACCAGTGCAGGCAAAATTGAATTTCCTTTCAGTCTATATTTAGAATGCACATTGTTCAGTGACTATCCATCTCTGGTGCAAGCAAAGATGACAAGTAAAATAGGCAGACATGGGGTTGAAGATTATCTCTTAAGACCAGTCACAAAATTTAGTCATTGGCTTCAGCATTGCTCCACATGGGTGGAAACCAATTTGCACTTGTGGTCAGCTGGGTTGACCTCAAATAGCTACACTGGTAAACTACTGGTGAAAGTCTTTCTTTAAAATAACAAAGTTACAGACTAACTACAGCTTATGTCCTGTGTCTGTCTTTCTGTACATCAACACAAAAAAGAAAATACTGGCAACCTAAAACATTAATGGAAACACACATCTGTGAAGTAACAGTATGAAAGAAAATGTAATAATCAGGATAATGATATAAAGTAACAGAACTGAAAAGGGGGTTTAGGAGATTAATAAATACAAATATACCTATTAAATTATAGTGTCTGAAAATATGGGTATTGAATTACTATATATTACATTTTCTATCTACTGTCATGCTGGTTTCTGTGACAGAAGTTATTCTGACAGAAGAAACACATGAGTCTAGAAGATAGATCACAATATTGAGGCACAAATAATGAAAATTCCATAATTTACAATAGTGAGGTAATATTTTTGCCTTTACAGAACAGAATATTTTCATGTCTACAATGCTTTCAGGCTGTAAGGACTCAAGTTATTTTAAAAAGAAAATAGTGTCCAATTAATTTCAGAACTCATCAAATTGATGTAAGGAGAAGGACCTCTAAAAAATGAGTTAAAACTATACTTTAAACTATATTCTTAGAGTTTTCCAACACAGTAAAAGAGAAATTTTATTATAAAATATAAAGTTGTGATCTATGGGTATTATGAGACTGCAATGCCTAATTAAAGATGTTTCATAAACCATTCACTGAGGAATTGAGATAATAAAATATGAATAAAATTTAATCTAGGTCAGCCTTGCTCACTTTAATAAATGTCCAGCTCCTGAGGTATTAAGTAAAAGGAAGATGATGACACTGTGCTACTGCTGTCTCATTCATTAACATAGGTTCAAGTTTTCATGTTTCTAAATCTGCTTGAACTAAAATATTTCAGACCAATTTAAGTTACATTTTATGCTACACAGAGAAAAAACATACATACATATCTGGGCTTTTTGTTGTAGTGAAAAAAACAGGTTCAGATTAATTGATATACGTATTGTAATAGTTTTTGCTTAAGCTGCTAAACCAAACCCCGAACTCCCTCATGAACATATTCTGATTTAATAAGTTATTTCTACAAACTTTTTCCTGCTTTTAAAGAATACATGTTGAGATAAAAATAGCATTATATTTTAAAGCAAACTTAGCACAGCCAAATTAGTACTATTTAATAATTTTCAATAAACAATATGCTAGATCACATTGATCTGTGTTCCCGCTGCAGAAGTGATGAAGTTGCTGTCTAACCACATGGTATAGGTGATCATTTGAAGCAGAGAATGTCCAGAGAAATAACTCTAACAGTTTCTATTGAGATATTTTTATATATGTTTTTGAAGTCAAGTCCCATGCAATGATTTTCCAGAGAACCTGTTTGTCTTCCTGTCATCAACACCACACTAATCAATACATATACATATGCTCCTGCATTTTCTATTTTGCCTCACGCAGTGACAGATGAAATTGCCAGCTAAGTTCTTGACATGAAAATATTTGTACTGTACTATGTCAGAAAAAGTTAATTATCATAGGCAGTAAAAATAGATATTCAACAGCAAAAGGTCAGTAGAAAGCTTTGCTTAAAATAGAAAGATGAGTAGGTACTTGATTAAATATTGGTGTAAGGTTTAAGCCCTGGTATTTAGTCTAAGACCTGTAGTGCATGGGTCCTGAAGAGTGTAATTCCATCGTGGTCTTTCTCTAATACATGTTACTGTCAGGGTCTGCCACTGCAGCTTGGCATGGAGTGCTAAATCAGGATGTCTGCTGTTTTAGGTTTGATCTTTTTTAGTTTTGTGGAAATTGGCAAAACCTGTATGAGGCTGTTGCCAAAAAATAAGCGAACACATAGGTTTGAATCTAGAATAAAGAAAAACACCTGCCAGTTAGTCATAACTAAAAAAAAAGTTCAAGTAATCTAGAAGGCTAGTGTGTGCACAGAATGTGACAGAGTTGTCACTTTTGTTTCTTCTTGCTGATCATCAGTTTGAAGCAGTAGGTACTTCAAACAGTATCACTATGGTCTTACCCCAGGGAGATATAAAGTTGGATTAAAAGTATCAGAAACAGCAATTTGGAACTGACCCTCTTTGTTTAAAAGTAGTAGGAAGTGCTACTTGGGACAACAGTGGTTCTAGTGAGTATTGCCACTACATGTGGTACAGCAAACTCTGGCAACTAATGTAGTATATGAGAGCTTAGAGTCTGGCATATATATTAATGAAAATGCAAGAGGCCAGGGTAAGACACATCTCTGATTTTATTTCTCTCTCCCTCCCCATCAATACTTGGATCTTCTGCTCTTGTTTACTGTAACATGTGCATTTCCTCTATTTTTTCTTAGCCTTAACCTTTTGATCGCCAATACCTAGCTTCATCCTTGTTCTGAAAAGATACTGGTAGAGTTTACTAATTTTAACTGCAAGGGCTTCTCACAAGAATAATCACACTCTGTAACTCTAATTTGTTGGTACTAGTTCTTCTGGAAAATCTCCCACGAATTTTTCTTTTACATAACTCAAGAAACATAAGAATGGATGATCTTTAAGATTCTTGGTGTGCAAGGAAAGTGTCCATGACAGAGTTCAGCCTGACTTAAATGATGACTTGCTGTTGAGTCATCTTCTTGTCTCACAGTCGTTTGGCAAGGGCCTATCTTTGGCTACTGGGCTTTCTTGGGATTTTTGCTAGTCTTTGCTGCTTGTATCAGACCTACAATTAAGCATTGGTACACTACAGTTTTAATGTACCAAAGTTGCAGTGAAATGGACAAAGCATTGTGTGAGGCTCTTACGAAGAACTTAGGGCACTTGAGAAGATGACATTGCCAGTTTAGTTTATATAGCTTTTTTTTTCTATAAAGGCAGACAAATGGATATATATTCTGTGCAGGAATAGTTATATGTAGATTACTCAATAGGTACAATTGAGTGTATATTTTAACTATGCCTCTGTATTCAGAAGTTTGTGCTGGAAATTAACATAAAGTATTCTTTACTCTATGTAAATTATTTTCTGAATAGACTTTCCTATTTTTACCTTAAATGATAGAATATGATACATATAGCAGTTACTGATAACTTAAACAGCTCGAGAAAATAGTCAGATTAGTAGTTGAGATGGTTTGCTAAACCTAAAGAATGCAGTGCAATTCCTACGTGCTTCTCCACTAATTACATTTTTGTGGGAGTAATTTTGGACTGTTTAGAATATGTGAGCATCATGGGTCTCATGAGTCTTCCATCCCATTTCTGAAAATCATCATCTCTAAGATTTTGTGCTAGACGTGATAATTTTCTGGACCTCCAGGGTAGCATATGGAGGTAGCTGGGGCCTCTTTGTAGTCATCATCTATCCTTCCTTGGATTTGTGAAGTCTTGGGCACCCTGGACAGAAGGAGGGAGAAAGACCCTCTCCAATTCCTTTGTCACGTACATTGTCAGATTTTCTTCAGAATGCTAATTATCTGACCAAGGAAAGATGCTAACTGAGGAGGCAAAGTGCAATTAGTTTACTGAGAGGAGGGAACCAGGAAGAGTTACCTAAATCACAGACGAATGAAATATGGGTATGAGAAAACATTTTTGGTGTTCAACCTCTCTGCGATCTATTCCATACATTCAGTACCAGCATTACTCCTGTCTCATCTGGGACCACTCTATCACTTTTCTCATACCTTTCCATACCCTAAAAAGCCTCCTCTTCCATTTCATGATCAATTCTGCCTCTGCCAAGACATTTTCAATTGCAAATTATTTTATTCTGAAAAACACCACTACTGGGTATTTTTGTTCCCAGACAAAATAACATCTTCTGAATGAAGTAGAACATAGTAAATTTAAGGGTGAAACTTGTCTTCACTCAGCTGTATGGCAAATGTACTTCAAGGGTCACATGGCTGCACCTGGACTAAACAGCAGGCTCACTGGGGTATGTGTAGCAGCCTTCATCTCATCCTTAGTCAGATCAAATCCAAGGCACAAGGGAAACCTGGGTCTTTTGCCTTGATAAGAGATGAGGATATGTTCAGGCTCCTTATGCAGGCCCTGGGGCCTGGAAGGCTGCGCGAGTCCCTTGCTTTAGAAAACATCTAACTGAATGTACTCTTTGTTATATACAAAATCTGCTATTTTTGTGATATGTCCTGCTAACCCTTACAGTCATTTCCTCTGTGACAGTAGCATGGTAGATACATCCTGTTATTTAGAATGTTATAGGTCTCATGTACTTATTAAAAGACTGGAATTTTGTCTTCTTATTTATGAAAATGAAGATTGAAACTTATATATTATATTCCTCCTACTTTACACACACATGATAACCAGAATAGATCTGCTGTATACTTACTCTTGTGTTGTTTCTTTCAGCTTTCAGTTCTGAAATCTCCTCCTCTTTTTCAAGCAGCTGTTCCCTGCATGCATTTAATTCTTTTGTCAGTGCAGCAAATTCCTGTGGAATAAAATGATACATGAAGTTACCCAAGATGTAAGCACTAGAATAATCAAATCCATATGTATTCTAGAGTTTGAGGACTTAATATTTAGCAATCATCAACACAAACTAAAACAGCATATGGAAGCATCAGCATCTTACCATAGCCATTTAAACTCTGGGCATATCTAATAAAAAATGCCTGTGGAAAACACTGATTTAAGTTTAGAAACAAAAGAAGGTTCAGGATGAAGGCAACCTCCCCCACACATACATAAAGTATCAGAACAACACCAAGTTAGGGTATTCACAGAATCACAGAATTGTAGTGGTTGGAAGGGACCTCAAGAGTTCATCGAGTCCAACCCCCCTGCCAAACCAGGTTCCCTAGGACAGATCACACAGATAGGTGTCCAGATGTGTCTTCAGTATCTCTAGAGAAGGAGACTCCACAACCCCCCTGGACAGCCTGTTCCAGTGCTCTGTCACCCTTACTGTGATTCATTAATCAAAACCTATCCAACAGCAGACTAAGATATGTAATACATGCACTGTGAAAAAAAATACACCCATTAATTTTACTTGATACTTAAACTTAACTATTAAAATGCATTTGGGCATTATAGTGAAAGGTTGTGATGAGTCAGAGCAATATTTATGTTTGTTAGTTTGGAGAGACTTTCCCATGAAATAACAACGTAAATTGAAACTGAGTTTTAAGTTCCTCATGATGTTAAGTTGAATGCTAATAGGTTTCGGAAAAAGACATTTTTCATTTGTCAAAATTCTTATTAAAATGTCTTGATTTTACCATTGCTGTTACTCCAGTATTTTTTGTCTATACAAAGTGCACTCACAGATTTTTCATTCATCTCAAAAATGAAAAGGTTTCACTCCCTATGTGTTTATTTTTGACAGGCACAACATATACTAAACTGTACTGGTTAATTTTATCTTTTACAGCAAAAAGATGCTACAAGTCTCACAAAAACAGTGAGGCAAAGGATGAAAAGCCTTTAAAATTTGTGATTATGTGTAAAAAGTTAAAAAAAAGTCCCCTTCCCCCCACCTAAAGCAGTTTAAGAAAAAAAACATGTCCAGGTGGTTTATCTTATCAGCCAGTAAGATGAAGCTGAGACTAAATCTACTTATTTGAGACAAAAGCTAGCAATGATCTCAAAAGAGCCTGGTCTGCTGTTTCCCCTTGAGTTGCTGAAAGCAGCTTTTATCTCAACTACATTGCTGTTCAAGAGAAGTTAGGTAGGTATTTCTAGGCTCATTCTGTTCGTTTTAATCAAGGTTATGGTATAGTTAATGGTATATGGTATTATTAATAATACATTAAATACTATGAAATTTTTTAAGTTATATTCTAACAATGTGTAACTAAGTTTGCTTGTTTGTTTTTTTTTTTTTTGTTTGCTTTTTAAATCTTCAGCAGGGTAGTCAGGAAAGTCTTGTTCTGATCTTGTTCTTGTCAAGATCTTGTAAGACTACCCGGCATACTTTGATGTAAAAGCCTTTAAAATGAGATTTAAATTTCAAAACTCCTCTCTCACTTTTCAAAAGTATCATAAACACTTCTACCTGTGGGTCTTACTCTAGGATTTGGAAACTGCCAGTCCAGCAGGGTTATTCTTTTAGAGAATTTTCTTTAAAAAACTCCTGTCCTTAAAGTTAAAACTAATGGTACATACCAAATGAAAATATATCTAATAGAAAGTCAACAATCTCCAGATTGAAGCAGAATTTTGAAGCACAAACTCACACATCCTCACGTATTTTTTTTCTTCATATTCCTCTAAGAGAAACTTTCTAGTGCTACAAGGTGGAATTAATTTACATACAGTTTATATACATGGATAAGAGTCTGTAATACTTTCAGAATCTTACACAATAAACTTGCTGTGTAAACTATGTAGTATGTCATAGGTTTCTTTTACTTTTTCTTATTTCTTTGTATTGTTGCAGTTGGAATTAAAATAGGCATTTTTGG
This sequence comes from Zapornia atra, assembly GCA_013400835.1. Taxonomy (NCBI): domain Eukaryota; kingdom Metazoa; phylum Chordata; class Aves; order Gruiformes; family Rallidae; genus Zapornia; species Zapornia atra. Next base: position 25,176 of record VZTU01030661.1, read on the forward strand.
CATATGCTTGTGCATCCGGATGGGTGACAGGTGGTGGTGAAAAGGATAACAAGTATCATCTGGTGACTTACAGTTCCAGTTTCTAACTAGAGTAAAGTCAAAGCAGCCTGATAACATGCTTTTGTTGCTTTGCTTGGAAACAGAAAAATACACAAGTTTTTCAAAAAGGAGCTTGTTTGCTGCACCGTGGCAGGTCTGCTACCAGTAGTACAATATCTAATTCATCAGTACACTCTCAAAGAATTAAGGAACAGAGTTTCTACTAGTTTGCTCAGCAGCATGGAGCTTATTCTTAGGGAAAATTGCTTTGGTCAAGAACTTAAGTTTTGCCTTGCTTAAAAACAAGTGATTACTCAAAATTCTGTTTCCAGAGAATCCAATACCTAACACAATTTCCTCTCAGCCTTGAAATATCTCCAACTTAAAGTCATAACAACTATTAGCATCCACTTTAGCTGGGCTACCTCTGTCCAGTATTAGTTCTACTCGAGTCACTGACACAGCCCCTTCAAGCCTTTTAACTATTCACTTGCTGCTGCTCTCTGAAATTACTCTGTGCTCTTGATAAATCTGCAGTACAACCACTTACACCAAGCAGTCACCTCTGTGTACCTCTGGAGAAAAACAGACACCTTTGTCTCTTCACCTGAAGTACTAGAGACTGCTCAGTTGTCAAGAGCTTTGACTCCTCAGCTGTCAAGAGCCTTAACTTCTTTATGTTGAATGATGCCAGAAAGAGTAGGTTTTTTTTCCTTGGTGTTTATATCATAAGCTTTTTACAGGGGAAGTCTCAAAGTAAAATCAAGTTTGCCCTAGAGCTTTACAAATTATTATTTTTGTTGCATCTGCTTTGATGAATTAATAACCAGGATAAAACATTAAACCAACTTACCTTTTATTTATGCTTCCAGAACTACAAGTAAACTCATCTTAAATATACACTTTTTAGTCCTAGATATTCCCATGATATGACAATGTAAAGTGCTGGGGAATGTTTTTCTCCCACAGGTTAGAAGCAAAGCAAAGCATAGTTTTGTTTTACCAAGTTATGTAATAAATAACAGGATGATACCAACTTCCACTCTTGCCTTTCCCTCCTATATATACAGGGATCAAGGGAATACTGTCGTCTGGAATTATTATTTGCAGCAGAAATCTTGCATGGTCAGTCATACTTCTGGAGCCCTGAAGGTAGTATCTGTTGCATAACTAATATGATTTGACAGGCACAACTGCACTCTTAAAGCTTATGTAGAAGTTATGTGGCTATAAAGCTAATTAAGTATTGAAGTCACTTACAATATATGAAAATGATTAAGTTGATTGCACTGTTTTGATACTCTACTATGATATCAGGACACTAATAAAATTACTTCATAATAAACAACCCAAGAAAGAGCATTTTTGGCCATCTGAATAAACGTAATCTCAGAGCCTATCTTATCTGCCATTTCTCTTTTTCTCTTAATACTTGGGCTATACAACACAGTCTCACTGAAAAACAGCTGACTCAAAATGACAGCTCTTCATTTACACCACGCTTATCTTTGAGGAGAGGGCAGAAGCCTTGTAAACAAATTCAGCAGAAATTCGTAGCCACTGAAAGGACAGCTAGGTGTTACAAATAATAATGATAATAATATAATAAAAAAATAAATTCAAGGACTTCTTGTGGTGAAGCAGCTGAGGTACAGTCAGAACAGGGTCTGGAAGGTGCCCAGGAGAGCAGGAGGCCACTGGGACAGGCAGGCTGACAGTGCTGCCAGATGCGTTGGCAGCAGGACTGGGCAGGGGAAGCATACCACAGCTCCCTTACCATTAAATATCTCTGCCTCTGGGGGCTGGTTTAACAAATGCTGCTTTCTTTGCTTATTGTTCCCAGGAAAGGCCTGAGAGGTTCATTTTTTATGACCTAATAGGCAGAAAATGTATATAACTAGTCTCCAGGCTGAGGGTATGCCACAGAATTATGAGATCTCCTAGCTGCAACACTCAATTCTTCAGTCTGTGTATACAGTCCAGTACAGAGTCAGCTGAACTGAAAGGAAATACATACAACTTCTCATCATCCCCACAAAAAATAAATACTGAAAGAATGCAGAAATTTTGTAAGACAAAAAGAAAATACCCAAACCCATGAAAAATTTCATTTCAGAGACACTGGGGAGATTTGGCTTAAAATCTCTTCTGGATTTTCCATCTTTGAATGACAGTTCATTTCAGGAATGAATGAGTGAATTGAACTCTTCATGAAGAAAGAACGTTCATACGTTCAACATACGTTCAACACAAGCTATGCCAAGTGATTTGCTTTTTTGACAAATTTAGATGACACTCATTTCACATAGAAAATTACTATGTACTGCACCTCCCTCAGAGTTTTAACCTTTCATTTATTATGTTTTCATCCAATCCAATTTTTTTTTTTTTTGGGGGGGGGAAGGGGGAATGTAGCTTCTTTCTTTTCTTATTATTCATTCATTGGAAATGCTATTGGAAATTCTCCATGCTTTTTTCATGACCAAATATTTATTTTAGTAATTTCATCATTACTAGCACACAAATTTCAACCTCGTTGACTCTTGCTAGCAAGACAAAACACTGAAAAATTCTCAGTGCCATTCACTGTTTATCTGTTTATCTTCTTACTACAAAAGAGTAAGTTGAATGCAAGACTTAAATATGAGGATTTTATATCAAACTTCTGAAAAGTTTCTTGCTAGTTTTCTGCTCAACATGAGATTTCATTTGCAGACAAATTTTATGTTAGAAAATATGTACCCTGAAATATTGTATTGTAACAGGACGCAGGTGGAAACAGGAAATCTGGATCTGAGGACAAAAATTCTGGTCTCGGCATACATAAAAAATCATACTTTCACAATTATAAAGGAGTCTCTGAATTAGTCTCTTAAAAATATTACTGGATTATTTTGCACTGCAATGCTGTTTGCATGGAGAGTTTTCTGCACTTCCCCACAACTAAATCTAAGCAAAATTGATCCAGTCTCTCTTTTCCCAAATTTTATACTGGGGGCTTTTATTTTTACCCCTTCAAGAAAATTGGCCACTAGTAGTAACTTATGTAACAGATAATATGCACCACATCATGTTGAACTGCTGAATCTCTAATTTGAACTGAAAGTTACATTTTTTGACTCGTACCATGTTTTCTCAGACAAGAAATAAGGTGTTTTTCTTCAGGTGTGATCTTAGTGGCTCATAGATAGACACTAAACATCCTTCAAACTATCAAGGAATCATCCACAGTGGTTTAGGTTATTTATTGGTCTACAAGAGATTTAAAATATGGAAAGTGGTTCAATGTGACAATGTGAAAGTTCATTAATTCATAGAGAAAAAGGAAGAGGGTGAGATTTCTGTTACGTAAGAGAGTGGACTTGTGACCTCACACTTCATATAGTTTTTAATTACTTTTCTTTAGAAATGTGGGCAGGACTGAAATTCAGAAATATGCAAACACTTACCCACACACAAGCATGCATCTAAGGCTCCTTGGAAGAAAGAAAAAAACCTTCCCACTGCATTCACTGAACAGAAAATGGGACAAATGAAGAACTGCTGCCAAGAAATTCCTTCTTTAAATATTCAGTTGAATCTACATCAGATTTTGAACTAATCTTGCACATATTTAGTTGTTCAGCCATTCCTTTCCAGGTAGAAGATACAATCTCGAATTAGCGTTGCTTCTCTGTGGATGGCTTACTACTATGAATGAATGACTTACCATTATAACTGTGGTCCCAAATTAATCCAAATACAAATTATTTTTTTCTAAGCAAAAATAAATTACCCCTAATTCTTTTCAGTACCTTAAAAAAAACCCAAACAAGAAACATGTTTCTAGAATACATCCAAAAAGAATACTGGAGAACTAAGTATTATACTAGATAAAATGCATATGTCTGATTACGGCCATAGAGCATACTGAATAAATTTGAATATGCATATTTTGATTTAGCTTTTCAGCATATGTAACCTGACTTTTATATAAATGTCATCTGAATTCAACAGCTGTATCATGTTACTTTCATGATTTTTAGAACAGAGTAACAAACATTGTATTTCAACCTGGAGAAGGCTCAAGGGAGACCTTATAGCAGTCTTCCAGTACCTGAAGAGGCTTACAAGGAAGCTGGGAAGGGACTTTTTAGAAGGGCATGTAGTGATAGGATGAGGGCAAATGGTTTTAAATTAGAAGGGGATAGATTTAGACTAAATAGTAGGAAGAAATTCTTCACTACGAGGGTGGTGAGACACTGGAGCAGGTTTCCCAGGGAGGTGGTAGCTGCCCCCTCCCCAGCAGTGCTCAAGGCCGGGTTGACCACGTTGGATGGGGCCTTGAGCAGCCTGGTCTAGAGAGGTTGTCCCTGCCCATGGCAGAGGGGTTGGAACTTGATGATCTTTGAGGTCCTTTTCAACCCTAACCATTCTATGATTCTATTCTATGATTCTATTTCAAAAGCCAGACAAAAAGAAACTTTAAATATTAAAATATTAGTCCATGCGATTGTACCCCTAGATAAATTTAAAGGTAATGGGAAAAAGGTATAACTGTCAGAACTTGTGATGTGTTCTGCCTAACTTTCCTGGCACTTGCCATATAGATTAATTCCTAAGGCTTTAAAAGCCAAAGTGACTCTCCCCAGCAACATGAGTATTATGACAATAATTCAATTTTTGGAATGATTTTTTCACCCTGGACTACTTTGGGAAGAAATCTGACACTCTGCACAGAAGACAAGTGCACAAATCTGCCATGATAATTTTCACTTGAAACTAGGGAAATAATAACATGAATGCAATCCATGTGGCTTTAGAATCAATCTAAAAAATTAGTACAACCACAAGCAGTGCCCCAAGTCTAACTCTCTAATCAGTACCAAGCAACTGAACAAACTGGTGTTCCAGTATTTCCCAAATTAGCCTGCACATTTGTCATGTAAAAAAATAAATTGTATACAACACCAGATAAAAAGTGGCCAGTTGACATTCCTGATTTTTTCACAGTCAGTTGTTCTTTAATGAAAAAACTGCTGAATAAAGTATGCAATCTGCAGTTTCACTAATTTTTCACAATCCCTCTATTTTTAAATAATTTAGATTTAGTGCTCTGTTTTATCTGTTGTATACTGGTCACTAAAATGTCCTCTTTCTGAAGAATAATGTCTACCCAGTGGGTATTGGGATGTTAAACCAAAGTTAGGTTTCACACAGTAATAATAAAACATAAGGAAAAGGAAAAAAAGGAATGATAAAATTGACAACAGATTTTTATTAATCTAAAAGTTCCTGAGTTCTGTGAGACTCTTTATGTCATGATAGCAGACGTGAGTTCACAAAATTTAAAAATAATCATCTCAAGCACAAGACTTGAATGGATGCTAAAAATTCAATATTCTTTATTTGTCATCCTTAGTATCAAGCTATAAGAGCTTGCAGCTTCAAAGGACTTAACAGCCCCCGTTCAAAAGAAGAAAATGTTAAAGATTATAAAAATATTGCCTACTTTTAAATACTTTTTATTATTATAAAGTAGCAAATTAAATTATACCAAACTAGAGCTATTCTCCTATATTTATGAACAAGAATGAGATTCAAGGTTGGGTTTTTTTTTTCTTAAAAAAGACAAATGGAAAATTTAAAATTCTCATGTTTTGCAGTTCATAACATCAATTCTGCCTTCAGAACACTGAGGCACAGAAAGTCTCTAACTGAACTAAACACCTGTTGGATTATTACTGAATCAGGATAGAGGTAAAACATCGCTCATATAAACACCTGTAAATATAATCAAGCTGAATGTGTAATTCAGGTCGTTGACTTTAAAACAACTCATAATATTATAGATGGTGTAGGACGAAACTGCAGCCTGGATTACAATGTGTTGTAACTAGTCATACTTCAGAATGTTCTACTGCACTCTATTTTGTAGAAGTATTACTCATGTAAGACTATGGCAGCACACTTTTCAGAAGCGGGATGAAAATCTTGTTAGTTTGGACTGTAAGTCTCTTTTTTTCTTCAAATTAGACTACTTAAGTATGGAAGTGAATCAACTATAAAACAAGGGAAATTATCAACTTTTTTCCATTTAAAAATCAATGCCTTTGTTTTACAGATCTTTGTATTTACTTCCTCTAAAAGTACATAAATAATTTGCAGGTGTATGTTGAAGACCAGAGTATATAATTATTTTCAAATTACATTCTTTATCATAAAAGATATTTATATCAGTACGTCTTGAGTGATTAAATAATGCATGGTGTCAACACTGATGACAATTTACTATTCCACAGTTAGAAATTTACCACCTATCAATAAAGAGCAAAATATGGTCCAAAATGGCAGACTACGACTAACGTATAAAATAATTTTATGGAAAATGGGATTGATTTTATTCCAATTAATCAGAAGTATATTTTCCCAGATATTTAAATATGCAAAGTCATCACAGAACAGTAGTATAAGTGAATAATAAACTGCTGTACTGAATTACAAGACTAAAACCTACCACTGGCAGTACTGAGTTTTATCTTATGCTACTTTTTGCTCCCCCTTAACTAAAATAAACAGAAAGGTATAAAGGGAATCACCCCGGACAATATGCAGATTATTGAAAGCACTTTACAGACTGGACAATGGCTCCAGCCCATACATGCACATATACAATTCTCATGATAAGGCAGATTGAGGTCAGTACATGGCCCTGAGAAATAACTGAAAATAAATCCTGACAGAATATATGAAAGGTGACTATAAGAAGCAACACATAATTATGAATAAACAGAATAGGCCTTGTCTTACAATGTTGGTAAGGAATGTTAAGCTTATTTTGGTTGCCAATTTCAGCTTACAACTGTGGTTGATTTTTAGCATGCCTGACTCACTTTTCAAACTCTTTACTTTTCTAGATTTGACTTCTTTTTCCACACAGCAGCTTGTTGTTTTCTTCAGACAAACCTGACGAAATACAGTGTGACCTCTCCTTCTCCCTCATTCTGGGGAACAAGTACTGTTCTGACACTTGTCTCCTTCCCTTCTTTCTCAGCATTGTCTCTCAGTAAATTTTATCCACGGTCACTCATTTTGCTATTAGTAATAGGTCAACAAGTCTGCCATTTTGATTCAGAATGCATCCTTCCTTCCACAGTAAAATCATATGTTTTTTCCCTTTTAAGAATGTGAAGTATCATACTACATTAATTACATTAAATAATCCAATATCTTAAATTTGTTTTTTCTTTACGTTTCAAAATCAAGTGAAAAGTATATAATATTTTGGCTGTTTTCCACTGTTTCCCATTTTTTAATAAATTTGCTCAGTGAATTATAGAAAAGAAGGGCAGAGAAAATGTAAACATTCTTGATTCTACTTTAAATAACAACCCTCAAACTTCAGAATATTACACATACTTGGTTCTACCAAAAAAATCACTAAGTTAAAAAGTTGGGGTTTTTCTTTTTTTTTTTTCCAGAAAAGATTTGTCAAGCAAAAGTGGAATTAAGACTAATTGACCTCATCCATCAACAGATCTCTTTATATAAATTGTATTTGATCTTTTTCCTGGCAATGATAGGTACTAACTGTGACTTCTTTCCCCTTATTGTGGCACAAGGAGGGGCAGGAAATAGGGAAATAGGGGTTTCGGTCAGTTCCTCATGAATTGTTTTCCTTCTTAGCTGGGGAAGGCATTCCTCACACCTTTCCCCTGCTCCAGCATGGGGTCCCACCCACAGGACACAGTCCTCCACAAAGTTCTTGAATGTGAGTCCTTTCCCACAGTACTTCAGCTCTTCCCCAGCTGCCCCAGCATGGGTCACTTCTACAGGGTGCAGTCATAAATCACAGTATGTCTTTCAGTCCCTCAAGCCCAGACTGCTCCAGCCTGGTCCTCCATGGAATCACAAGTGCCCCTCCACCCCCCAAAAATCTGCTTCAGCATGGATCTCTTGCTCATCTCTGTGTCTCTGTCTCTCTCCACAGGGAGCAAATGCTGGCAGAGGCTTGCTCCAAGACACAGCATCTTCTGTGTGTCTCCACCTGCTCCTGCGTGGGGCCTCTCCACGGGCTGCAGGTGGGGTCTTGGCTTTTTCCATGGGCTGTGGGGGGACACCTGCTCCACCATGGGTTTCTCCACAGGCTGCAGGGGCATCTTTCTCTCCGGCACCTAGGGCACTTCCTCCCAACCCCCTCTTTCCTGGTCTTGGTTTCTGCAGAGTTTCTTACATCTTCTCACTCCCTTCTCTGGTGGCAGAATACGGCTGCTTGAGATTTTTTCCTCCTAAATGTGATTCCCAGAGGCACTGTGACCGTTGCTGATGGGTCCGGCCCTGGTCAACAACACCTCTGGCCTTGAGCCCAGCTGGTGTTTGCTCTCTGGGGCCTGCAGAGAGCTAGCTGCTTCTTGCAGAAGGCACCCCTGCAGCACCCCCTTCTCCACTAGAACCCAGCCACGCAAATCTACCACACCCTTTTACTGAAAGCATATGACTTTTTCTTCTTATGTTCATTTGCTCTCCTTACAGTCAGTCTAAACAGTTATCCAATACCCACAAAGCACCAACATGTACCTCAAGAACAAACCCAGTTTTGCTCTTGGCACAAACATACCTCAAGAAGGAAGGAAGCACAATTTTACTCGTTCCAGCAATCTAATAGAACATCTGGCTTTTTTATGTACAATAGAAGTAACATTAAAACTTGCTTAAACCTTGATTTACTGAGATTTTAAGAGTAATCTTTCATTTGGTCTCTACTATTGCAATTAACTTAAAAAACTGCAGTAGACAAACCAAGATTCGTGAAAGGAGAAAAATGTATAGAATACATCCTCTATACATGGACTGCTCTTAGGTATGTTCAATATAGAAGAAAAAATAATGCTTATCAAGAGCTCTGCAGGACTCCCGTGACTGCATTCAATAAATAAGAGATTTACATAAAAATAAAGCCTCATTAGGTATAAATTTTTGAGCTGCCCACTGGACAGGTGGTCCAGAGGCTGATTCTTCTCAAAATGCAGGCAATTCACCCTTCTCTGTCCAGATAATCTATTTAGTCTTTCAGGCATAAGTAGTGTCTCTGCAATGCCAGCGAATGTGATGACTACCAGCAGGACAGTGCCCTAAAATTGGGACCTAGTCTGTGGCTGCTAAAAAATGGTGTGGTACCTGTTCTGATAAAAAATGTATGTGCATTCCTGAGTTTTACTGTAAATCTTTCCAGAACTACTTATGTATTTTATATGACCACCTCACATAAACCTTTCACAACATATGAACTGGAAGAAACTTTTGTTAATGTAGTTACATAGTTTACATGACTCCACCTAATACTATCAGTGCTCCTCCATAAAAAGGAAGATTCAGAAACTGACAAGCAGAGATTTTTTTCTTTGAAATTATGTTTAAAATATTTGCTACAAATGTTTGCCACAGAAAGGTTTGCTACCTAATCCTCACACACACTTTAGGAGTTGGGCTTGTTTGAAGTGTGGCTGTCACTTTGAAAACAGAATCAGATTTGCTGATCCAGATCTAGTGCTCTCAATGCAAGTTACACTTCAAACAAGCCCAGTTGCCTTTGAGGTGCTATAGAGCTACTGTTCCTGTTTGAAGTTCATTATCCTACTATATTACTACTGATTCAGTGTTACATCTGTCTCTTCTTACTACATTATGTCTCCAGATAACTAAATAAACACAGATCAGAAGGTTCAGGACAGAGCGTACGTGACAGCTTTGAGCTTGTCCATTCAGGAGAGCTCAGTTTAGGATTACAGTTATCCCCACAAGATCTGAAAGAGTCACATGAAGGGGAGATGAAATAAAAATTACACTTCTAAGGTTATGTTTTAGTAAAATAGATGCACACTCACAAATGCACACATACAGACTATTAAGTACTTTTGTAGAATCATAGCATGATAGAACGGTTTGGGTTGGAAAGGACCTTAAAGACATTCTAGCCCCCTGCCATGGGCAGGGACACCCTCCCCTAGACCAAGTTGCCCAAAGTCCCATCCAACCTGGCCTTGAACACTGCCAGGGAGGAGGCAACCACAGCTACTCTGGGCAACCTGTGCCAGTGCTTCACAGTAAAGTATTTCTTCCCAATATCTAATCTAAATCTACCCTCTTTCGGCTTAAGGCCACTACCCCTTATGCTATCACTACACTCCCTGACAAACAGTCCCTCGGCCAGCTTTCCATTTTCCTCGGGACTGGCGGATGCATTTCCTTGGGTCTCATGGACTTCTGCACCTTCAGGTGCAGAATGTCCTTAGATGTTCTCAAGCCTGATCTACAGTGGGTGGTTCTTCATTCTCCCAGTCCCTCCTTTGCCTTCTGAGGCCTGGGAGGTGTGGCTAGAGCACTCACTGGTAAAGACTGAGGGAAAAAAAATATCACTGAACACCTCAGCCATCTTCATATCCTAGGTAACTAGGTCTCCTATTTCCTCCTGGAGGGGATCACACGTATTGTAGCCTTCCTTTTATCACTGGTGTAGTTATAGTAGCTTTTCTTATTTCTCTTGACATCTCCAGGTAGATTGAATTCTCTCAGGGCTTTAGCCTTCCTAACCTGATCCCTGACTGCCTGGACAGTTTCTCTGTATACCTTGCAGGCTACCTGCCCTTGCTTCCACTCTTCAGGTGCATTCCTGACCTGCAATCCTTCTCCTGACTCTGGGCATCTATTGCTGGCACTGGTATCAAACTCATAAGAGTGAGATGGATTGAGGTCCCCTTCCCCTGGCAATTTTACTTTAAAGCCTACTTCTTCCCTGATGTTTAAATTTCATAACCTGCTAGAACCCAACTGTACCTTAGTCCTTCTTTATCACTCTGCATTCACAGTAGCTAGTATCAAGCGAAATGGAAAGCGTGAGTTCAATAATACTGATTCTCAGAATTTCTGGTGTATTTGCAACATAAACAAACCATGTTTATATCATTTCTCTCCTGTGAAATAGAACACATACCAACTCATTCCCACCTGCCTCTAGATGTGTGTCAGATTCACTGCATAGAAATACTTCACCGATTTCGTGCATTTTACTGTATAATATTCAGTTCATGATTTGTATTTCTCCAAGATATGCTCACCCCAAGGTTCAGAAATTAAAAGAACCCAATCCAATCCAAACCAAAGCCCTCAAACCAGATGACTTCTGTAAACATTTGGATGTTAAATATATATTTTTCCTTGAGTATATTTATTTATAACATATTTCCAGAAATAATACCATTATAAAACCCCCCAAATAGCTAAACATCCAAAGGCAAACACTAGAAATCTAACAGAAGTGGAACACTGGTTTCAGAGCATGCTCGTAACTGCCAGCTGGGTGGAAATGCATTAGTACTGTAACCTCACAAATCTTCCCAAAGTTGTTTGCATAACTATATATCACCATGCAATACTGCTAAATCAGGTAATATTCCATCTGTCCTAAACTGGTTGTTTATGTTTCTGATGACAGCCACAAGACAGCAATCACACAACATACAACTGAAGCTTAGGGTCCCACAGCAGTTCAGAGTGCTTCAAAACCTTAGGGCTGTATTCTCCTCCTTTATCCCCAGTAGCCTTCTGAAGCCGGTGAGTGCAAAGAAACTCAGTCTCAACAGTGGAAAAACTCTGAAGATATTCTACCTAGACCTGACCCATCAATTATAAGAAGCCAATTGAAAAGCTTATTAACTTTAGATGAAAACCTTTATTGTAGCTGAGCAGAAAGCCACAGTTAGAGCCCACAAGCAGCTTTCACCCAGGCACTCTTTCCACCATCTCTCACCAGGGTGACTTCATCTGGTACCTTTCCAAGCCCCATAGCAGCAAATGAACGAGATCAACAGGACTTCAAGTGCCAGCACTCACAAATGAGACTAAGTTTTTTAGGTTTTAAGTATCACCAAATTATCCATGATGGTTCCCCTTATTAAACTCTGTGCTTAACCTTATAAACTGATAAGCAATTAACAGCTAATAGCAATTAACTTGCTCACATACCTTACTCTGTCAGGTTTCTGAATGTGGCTAATGCTTACTTTTATGGGCAACTGAGCAGAAGGAGGAGATAAATTTGTAAAAAATTATCTGTCAGTATCTCTTCAATAAAACAGAAAGCTAATAAAAATAAATACAGTAAATATTCACTCATTAAATATTTGGTGTATCTATGAAAAAAGTCACTGAGAAAGCCAAGAAAAGTGTTCATTCCCATCAAGAGGATACCAAAATTCCTTGAAAAAGCAAAACTTAATAAATGATAGAAGAAAATGTTGTGTACTAATTTAATTTGGTAAAACTGAACAGTTGCTTATTTGCATAAATTACCAACAAAACTCGATAGTAAGCCATTTATGTTAAATATTTACCTTTCAGTTCCTCTGTAAAAGGGGAAATTTTCTTATATTTGTAGAGAAACACATCAATCAAGAGAAATAGGATTTAGTACTTTTGATAGTGAAAAAGGTAGATAAAGAATTAATGCAACAGCATTGTATCATGCCACTCATATGGAAGTTAATTTTCTGGTCATAAAAGGAAGATTTTTCTAAACAGGAAGAACATAAACCCTGCAGAAAATGCTATGTCACTAGTTCCTCATTCTCTAGGGAATGTTCTTTGCTACTCGTAAAAAAGCAGTGGGACTTAAGTGTAGTGAGGATAACTAGTAATTACAGCAATCATATTGTACCACACTTTGTAAACTTTGACTTAGAGACATGCAATGCCCTCAGTCTTCAGCCCATAAATCTCTGTCATCACAAAAAGTAATTGCCTGGAATATATTAAGTATATAGACATTATTCATTAGTTCCCAAAAAATCTCAAATATATGTTTCACTCAGACATCTAGCTTAGCACTTCAGTGTTGGTATTGTTTAATAAAAGCTGTGAAGAGGAGGAAGTAAAAAATGAAATAAAGGTATCAGAAATAAAGCAGAAGATAATTCCAGAGGTTCTTGTTACGTGCCAAAGTTTACATCCCAGCTGCCTGTAAAACATTGTCCCAGGATGTGTCCCAGCCTGCAACCCAGCCCATCTTCAGGTCTCTCACAGGTACTACAGCTCTCTCACAGTTCATCTGTAAGCTTCCTGTGGGTAACCTGGCAGGAAAAATCCCTGTGTGGGAAAAATCACCCAACACTTTGGAAAGATAATGCCTCAGTATACCTGGGCAGAGCACCCTGTCTGTGTCTGCTTGATGTACTGAAAATCTGACTTTATCAGACAGAAGGCCAGATATCTGCATTATATTTAGTATGCAATCATCACATTTGAATTTACTAAAAGTCCTGAAGGTATCTATGTAGGTAGACATCTTAGCACTACTGGAATGCAAAAAATCAGTTCATATCATGGGACTGAGATTGGCACCTTGAGGTACCTCTTTTCCTTCTCAATTGATTCTGAATCAATTTGGTTTCAATATTTTGTGAAATTGTCTGTATCTAACATTTCCATTCCCTATTAATCCAAATTTTTTACCAACTTCATGAATAAGCCACTGAGCTATGGAATAAATGAATAATATGTTTGGGGTTTTTTTACAGTGAAATATATATGCCTTATACACTAAGAAACCAATGTAATCCAATGAGGGAGAGAGTAAATGGTCATCTAAGAGAAGTACAGTTCTTTAAATTTTGGAGTTATTTTTCAACTGCATTTAGTGCCCAAAAATAACAAAACTAATGAATTAAAATGCAGTGACAACATATCAGTGTTCATTATTCCCTCTTAGACCTTTTTGGAAACAAAAAAAACCCCAAAAGTCAAGCAAACTAAAACCCAACAATTGCAATCATATCAAGACTTTCACAACAGGAGAAAATGAAAAATAAGAACAGTATAAGGCCATTTTTACAAAAATAAAGGGGATAATAAAAACTATCCTTTATTGCACTTTATATACATAGACACACAAGCCCATATCTGCTGAAATATAAATACTTGAAAATATCCTTCCCCTCTGATCATGCTGAGCTTTGCATAAAGTTGTATTTTCTGCCTTGCCTCAGGATGTCTATTCAACTTGATTTGCTATTTTTCTACAAATTATGTTGAGATTTAAATGATTTTGTGTCTGCTATTAGATAGTTTATGTAAAACTACATGATCATATATGCATGCAGTCTTTACCAGGTCTTCAAACAACACTTTGAACTTAAGAACTTGTATCTTACTTTTAAAATATGAATGTAAACTTCCATTTCTTTTAAATTACTCTTTAAAGACTTCCTCTGTAATATCTGAATACTATGTCATAGATATCTTTATAAAGCATTTAAAAACAAATCTTTGTTTTGGTATCGGAGAATTAATCATGTAATAAAAAAGGGGTATTTCTCCTGTAGCGCATGGAAGGTGACAGGGAGCAGAGAGGCCACCTATAGCTCATGGAGAGGCCCCACGCTGGAACAGGTGGCGACATACAGAAGATGCTGTGACCCACGTTGGAGAAAGCTTCTGGATGAAGATCTGCAGCCCATGGAGACAGATAGAGAAAGAGAGAGAAAGAGATCCACGCTGGCACTGGCTCGCTGGGGGTGTTTGTGACTCCGTGGGGGACCA
>VZTU01030662.1:0-26807 GCA_013400835.1 Zapornia atra
GTGAGCTGGGACTTTTCAGCCTGCAGGAAAGAAGACTAAGGGAATAGGCTGCCCAGGAAGGTTGTGGAGTCTCCATCTCTGGAGATATTCAAGACCCATCTGGACACCTATCTGTGCAATATGAGCTAAGGAGCCTGCTTTGGCAGGGGGTTGGACCCAATGATCTTTCAAGGTCCCTTTCAACCCCTATGACTCTGTGATTCTGTGATTCAGCCAACCAAAGGTTTAGATGAAATGTTGACATCACATACCTGAACTCAATCAGGCAGGAACAATGTACAGAATAAAGCATTTTTCTCTCCTGCACAGCTATGCAGAATCAAACTGACTACCCTTAGCCTGATTAATTTGTTTTGTTTATGGATACACAAAGGAACATAGATGCTACTAAAGCTAGAGAATCAAATATTTTTCACAGCTTGACTTGAAGTGGAAGGCATGCTGGGAAAAAGAAATAATACTTAGAAGCACAGAAAACTTGTCTTTAAAACCTGCCTTTCTCTGAAGTCTCTTTCTTAGTCTATTTTTGAGGCATTTCCACAACACTTACGCTTCTGTACCTACACAGCTCAGAAAACAGAGAGATACACCAACTACCTACTCCTCTGCCAGAAATCAAATATAATCTACATAGGGTCATTTTACTTCCTTCCAGGTTTTACTAGGTTTAATGTGTGTCTCACTGATGTCATGCTGAGGATCTGCAAAAAATCCAGTCCTATGATTGTACTTGTGTTTTCTTGACTTTCAAAGGCCAAATCATGTACTCCGCATCCATGTTTTCCTGGATAATTCGAACCCCTATGTACAAATACAATACTACCAAGAGATAGTTTAAACAAGCTAGTTGCTTAATTTGTCTCATTTTCTCTAGACTGAAGAAAAGAGGGATGGCCTGCTAGGTGGTGGCCCGTGAGAACAGGGAGCACTGCACTAGAGGCTTAAAGGACTCTTCTCCAGCATCATGTCCCTTGTCTCAATGCTCTGACCTGGGTGCTGATAAAGTCAGCAAAATCCTACAGGATTTCCTTACCTTGCTACATTTTATCCCTTAGTTTCACAGAGATTAAATTTCAAGAAAAAGCAAACAGAGATTCCAAGTGATGTGGCTGGAGGGTAGGGGCAGTGTCATAGTATGGCTCCTGCTGGGAGGGACCTCAGAGGGTTCATCCTCCTGCTCACAGCAGGGTAAGCTTTGAGGTCAGACCAGGCTGATCAGGGCTTCACCTTGTCAAGATTAAAAACCCTCCATGGACAGAGACTGTACCACATCTCTGGGCATCCTGTACCACTACCTGGCTGTCCTCATGAGGGCATTTAAAAAAAAAAAATCCAGTCTGAACCTCTCATTTCAGTTTATTTTAATTGTCTCTCATATTCCCATCCTGCCCCATTTCAGTGAGCCCAGTTGCATCTCCGA
Organism: Zapornia atra; assembly: GCA_013400835.1. NCBI lineage: Eukaryota > Metazoa > Chordata > Aves > Gruiformes > Rallidae > Zapornia > Zapornia atra. Next base: position 1,421 of record VZTU01030662.1, read on the forward strand.
GATGACCTCCCTATAGACACTAGGGGCTGCCATTAGGTCCTTTTGAAGTTGTCTGTTGCTGGCTGAACAAGCCCAGCTCCTCCAGCCTCTCCTCACAGGGACAGTGTTAATGCAAGCAATAACTTCCCCCGATCTACCGGTTCTGTCATTATTCATACAACTCAAGGTAGTGTTGGCAAATATCAGTTAATAAGCCCTCCTCTAGATACTACCTGCAAGATGTCAAAAATCTTCATTGTGTGTTGCGAGCAGCAATTAACTACTATGAACAAGGTCAGCATATTTAGAATAAGAACAAACCTAAAACCTCTAAAATCTCAAAAGCCTCAGTTTTCAATGGCAATGTCAATAAACACCAATGCACATATACTTCTGAAAATATGGGCTTGACAGTCCGTAGTATTTGCACTTGATAATCATAGTCTTCTATATCATGCCAAATTTTGACCAGGAGTAAGATTTTGTAGGAACAAAAATGAAAGTCACGCCTGCTTTTGCATGGATGAGCTTATGACATAATGTTGTTAACACAATGAAGAACATGTTTTATTCCCAATCACTTACTAATACCAGAAATACTGACTGATCATTCATTATTGACTTGGTGCATTATGAGGTGTCACAAAAACACAACTCCAATTGATTAAATAATTGCAATGCCATAAAGGCTGAGGGACAATATCCTACTCCCACGTGGAGTCACCTTGTTTCAAAGTCAGTGGGAATTGCTTGTGCACACGCAAAAAAAAAATCTAGCCTCAAGTCATCCCTCAGCATCAGAATATAAACCAACATATATCAATGAGTATTTTAAACAACACAATTTGATGGTTAATGGTTGGACTCAATGGTCTTAAAGGTCTTTTCCAACCTAAATGATTCTATGATTCTATGACTATTTGACAGCGTACACAGCCCAAGGCTTAAGTCTAGACATGTCAGAGTAAGGCTAAGGGCTTGTTCTAGAGGTTGTATTTCATCCTGTCGTACTGTTGTCTATTTGCTGTCACACCTTCATATCACCTCAGGAAAGCAAACAGTGAAACAGGGCTGTAACAGAATACTTGTGGAAATCAGTTCCTGCACAGGCAGAGCAGACCCCTTCATTATCAATCACAGGAGGCCATGCAGACATAGGGCTTGCTTCTGTAAGTTAATGGGGAGATTGGGAAAAAATAGATACAAGGTCTTCGAAATATACATCAGTTTAGCACTTAAGGAGTATCACTCAGACGTATGTAAGATTTAAGAAAAGTTTACATTCACCAACAGAAGAAATGGAAAAGTGACTTTTTTTTAACTCTGAAGTATTTTCATGAAGGATAAGACTCCACCAGCACCAAGTGCTTCACCATGAGGTGTGTGATGGATAGAAATGCTTTTCCTTAGAAATAAAGAAATGAACTGACTGTTACTGAGGAAATCACCAGCACTTTAGACTCCTCATGATGCTCAAGTTTTCTCTGAGACTGGGTGTTTAGCACTGAGCATAGCATTTCAATTTACACTCGTCTGGTTGAGTGAAGCAAGGTTATCATTGCCTTTTTGATTATAAAAGCTCCTCTGCAAAAAAACCAAAAAAGTGCACGTTGTGTCTTGCATTAGCCCTGCAGAAGAAATAGTGAGCAATTTGTACCAAACACTTAAGTTTGCTTTTAGTCTAATTCTAATCTTCTGCAAAATGCTGAGCAATCAAGAAATCAGGCAGTGAGATATGCCTTAAGCAGTCTCTGATACTGAGGGCCCTCTCTTACCCAGAATCCTGCCAGTTTTTGGTCCTTCTGCTATTGTATTTACTGCACCATGTGGACAATGACAACATAACTTCTCTCTTTCTTCTGAGACTACTGTCTTTAAACTGTATTTATAACATTATGTACATTTTTTAGACATACAATAGTGAAAAAGCCGTAATAAGATAGAGATATAGTGAGGTTAAAAGGTAGTTACAGGTATGTGTATTTACAAATACATTCAACATTATCTGCTGGAATTATATTATTTCTGTATGTTTAACATGAGATATAAGGTATTAGAAATGGTGGTATTTGTCTGGGTTGGATATTGAAACAGCATCAAGGTTTTTTTGATTGCACTGATGACTACTTACTGACTTTATTATCTGTAATTTTGGTCTGTTCAGCTCTTGAGCTGAAAAACAAGGAGTACTAAGTAATATCAAAACAAAAAAAATATTTAATGAGGATTAATGGTTCTAGGAAATGTCACAATGGGCAGTGTAGTGATGGAAAGAAAGCTCCTAAATAAGAATATTATCAGAAAAGCATAATTTCTATAAAACTAAAAGTGTCAGCCAATCACTTCAATTACCGGAACACTTCCATTTTTTCCATCAGAAAAATCAAGACAAATTTTTACACTTCAAATATTATTTTTTTTAACTGACTCAATTTTGGTTTAGAATTGCACATCCTTGGTCATTTCCTTCTTCAGACAATTTTTCATTCTCCACAGGGACAGAGCTCTCTGGGCAGACTACATTTCCCATGATGGAGCACAACATTTTCCCTGGCCTCTTCACCAGGGTCATTACAAGAGCTGCAGTCAGGGTAGAGAAGAGGAGGACCAGTAGAATCAATCTTTTTCCTTTCCCAGCTGAAGTTATTAGTAAGAGATTTAAGCATATGGTATATAATGCAATTATTTATTCTTCAGCATATCTACAATGATTAGTGTACTCACATAATACTGTATAGATATAAAAACCTCTATGAACAAAGCAGATTTTTTTGACATATGGCTTAGCCATAACTTACACTAGTGCTGCTCAAAAAACCTGACATGAATTCAGTAATCTATCTTCATTCAGCAATCATAAATAATATATATAACTTCATCACCTTCAAGACCTGAAATAAGCGCATCAAAATATAGGGTAATTTTCAAAGGATACCAATATGAAGTTTTTTTGTTGCTTTTTTTTTTTTTAAAGACAAATACAGTTGACTTGGATTTCACAAAATACCAGTTGTTCTGCAATTAAGCTTCAGTGACTCAGGTTTTGAACAGCTTGTTAAATAGAGCCCTGAAGTGATCATATTTTTAGACTTTGGAAGATAACATTTCATTAAACTGAAAGCAGGTATTCACAGCTCAGTGTACGTGCAGCTCACACGCTGCCCAGAAATGGACTCCAGAAAGATACAGTAGCATCATTTATTTTGTTAGGCTTTCCTCATATCAGGGAAGCCTAAGTAGCTCCTTCCTCCAATTCACTTTGAAAGTCTAACTATTCTCTTTTTCAGTCTCAATTGTCCTATTGACAAATTACCCCAGTAATTAAATGGTATGTAGCTGTGAAAGAGGGAAAGGTTGAAATCATCAAAATACAGGATAGCTCATGTAGTAAGAAGAGACATTTATGATTTTCAATCAAGAATGCAGTGCCACAGTCTGCAAAAGGCATTTTATGCAGTTAAACCATTTATAAATGTGGTTAAAGTACAAGGAAAAGAAATGTTGATATATACAGTAACAGATAATGTATAATAAATGCTATACCTATCTATTTGGCAAGAACTGTAAGATGCAAATATTCATCTAAAAGAAAAGCAAAATGTGAAGTAGGTGGTATAGCTATGTCAATGTACAACCAAATGCCTGAGGCTGAAGAAAACAACTTTGCTGGAATTGGCAGTGCAGTCTGAAAGAGGAGAAAGGCTGCAACAGGGATCGGGACAGGTCTTGGGCATCAACCAGGTTCGTTAAAACGTGAGGAGAGAAAGTGAGTAGGCCCAGTGACACCCACTAGCCCTTTACATTCAATAATAGCATTAGAGAATCCACTTAACAATCCACCAAAAGGCAGAATTATTCTGAGAAGTGTAGAGCAGCAAAACCTACTTAAGGGTTGATTGTGGGGCTAAGAAAATATGGAGGGACCACTTGTGAGGGGTGTGTTTGTGTGTGTGTTGTGTAAGAAACCTGAGAAACCAGCAGCAGTTTAGGAATCAAATAACATAATTTGAAAAATATAATTTATATAAAGAGAGGGTGAGCTTTCATACACACACCCACACATCCACAGAGGAATAAGCTTTAGTCCAGAACTGCTGGAAAACAGAATGGAGAAAATGTACTTAGGTTTGGAAAGAAAAATACTCCTTTGAATGTTTTCACTGAATTGTGTGACATTAAGCTTGGGGAAAGGTGCTTCACTAAGTCTGTTTTGCTTATCACAGTAACTGGCAAGCGATCCTTCTCTCTCCTTATTCCAACCTGAAAACTTTTAAACTCTGTTTTCTCCTGATATGCTGTTGCGGGGCTGTAGGGTAAGAGAGTAGCTTGCGGGCATTTGGTCCTTAGCCAAGGTCAATCCACAACACTCTTTATGAGATTTTTAAAATGAATTTTAACCCAAAAAACCAAACAAAAAACCCCAAGACAAATATACAAAGGGCAGAAGGAAAGGGAGAGGAGAAAGAAAACTCCAAAGAAAAATTAATTTTAAATTTGCTTCCTCAAAGCATATGCAATGAGAAAAACATTTATAAAAGATGGAAAAGTAACAGCTGCTAGTCCACATATACTTAAATAATAGAAGGGTAGAAAAGATACCTAGACTCGCATAAATTGTACAGCTGAGTGGGACTGAATGAAAGTAAGGCATCACTTCAGAAGAATATGAAGGACCTATGCTGCCATTAACAACAGCTCCTCTTCCTCAGACACACTGATATATGTGTCTGGGCAATCCCTGGACACAGGGTGGGCAGTCCCCTAAAAAGTGGGAAAACTGAACTTCAAGGTAGGGGATAAACAACACCCACGTGAAAATACACTGGAAGACCCAATCTCTGTGAATGCATCCCACAACACTAAGGTTGAAAAGCTCCTCATATGCCATGAGTTATTCTCTGCACTGCAATAAAAACTCTGATTTGTAAGGGCAGTTAAACTGAGTTATTTCAGTATAAGTAAAATTCATTAAGACAAAAATATTGCTTTATGTTTCAGAGAAAAAAGGCACACTTTTAAGTCACTCGGTCAAGAAACACGATTTTGAGAGGAAATCCACCTAACCCCCAATATAAATGATTTTCAGCAATAGTAAAGCTTATAGTAAGAGCCATTAATGCTCTGCCACTCTCAAAAAGACTGAACACTGTCTGTAGGTTAATACTACCTTCTTACAGCAGGAGACATTTGCATCTGCCCATCTAAGAGATGAGCTACTGTTCATCTAGCCAATGCCACATAGATTTACAAGGAAGTAAGCTTTTGCTATCAACTGACCTACCATGATGCCCTGGATATTCAGATTGTTAGATCAGAAGAAACCACACAAGGAGCCTGTCTAAGTGCCCCCATGATGTAAAGGTACAGTATTTTATTTGCCCTATCTAAACTAATTTATTCGAAGTTTTATTAAATTTGTAAAGATTTTTTTTTTAAATAAAAGGGGGATTTTTGGCTTTGATTTTTAATTGTAAGGAAGAGGTCAGTGCAATCAAATCTGAGAAAGCTAAGCAAGTATATTTGCAACAAACGGGTTGTGCTTTCAGAGAAAGAATGGGCAATAAAACTATGGAGGTCTTTCTCGTTTCCAAAACTGCATTTAAAATAACACATACTAGAGTCATAGCTTCTGGGAGCAGACACTTTATTGATCCACAGCACAGTGTGCAGCACTCAGCCCATAGGCTTTGGGGAACCTGAGCATAAATGAACTAGTGCAGAATCCTGCAAATCCTGACCGTGACTGTAAACCCTTTTCCCGTGAGGAATTACACAACTGCAACAGCTTCCATTTGATGTTGCTCTTTGGTGTGAATGTGGTATCTTATACAAATAATTGCTTGACCTACAATGCATTTCCTAGATGGCCCAATCTCAGTTTAACACAGATCGCAACTTCAGGTTCATCTGTCTTATAATTGGGGGTTTTGGGGGTGGGTTTTTTTAGTATCACATACACAGTCCTAAACATAAATGATATTTAAATTCATCTGCCACCAACACAGGTGGCACAATTACTTTTTGCACTGATTTATTTAAAATCTCCCCTTGGGTATCACTACAAAGCTGGTTCACGTTAATAAGGCAACCAAATGCACCATACCCTACCGACTGGGATAAATCTTCCGATTAACTCAGCTTTCTTCCTTGCTACACCGAAGCAATGCTTTTATGAGTAGCTCCTGCAGGCTAGTTATTGAAAATGGAAGGTACATAGCACTTTTCATGCATAGCCCCTTGTAAATAATATATAAAGGTCAAATAAGTTATTTATTGGGTCTCTCTCTGCCCATTTTACATATGCTGCCCTGTTTCAGTATTGAATGTCTGATTTTTCAGCTGTTATAAATTCAAACCAATTGACATATGTTAATTTACCTGAGAAACTGGAAAACAGTAAGAATGGTCTTTGTCTCAGTCAAATGCAGTTGTCTACCTATATTCACTGATTCCCTTTCTTCTACAACACCCATATAATTTTTTCTTAAATTCCACCTCTCAAAGCTGCCTTTCTCTCGTATTTTGCAACTTTGCTTGTTCAAACACTGTTAGGTAATAATGGTGTATATGTTACTCAAAGCAAAGCTGTTTCTTTCAGTGATGACCCATCTCTATGCAGATCCATAAATCAATCTCATTCATAACTTCCCAGTATCCTCTCAAATTCACCATGGCAAAGCAGAGCTCTGCTGTTACGGCCCGCATTGCTTGGGGTTTTCTGCACAGCTCTGACAGAGCCCAAAGTAGTTTTGGCCCCTCTTCCTCACCAACATCACCCAAACAAGTCACATCTGATATTTACCATTTCCTTTCTCACATTACATGTAAGATGTTTTCCTTTCTTTACCCTCCCATGGCACCTTTACTGACACAATTCAGAGATGCTTGCACACTGGCTAACACAGGTTGCACGCGTTCCCTTCTGCTCCATACAAGAGTCATCTCCGATAGGGTCTTCCTTGCTTTTACTCACAGCCTCACCACTGAGCTCTCATCAGCCTTACTTCTGAGATCTCCAGCTGCAGCAGACTAAAAGCAAATAGTCATGAAGGCATTATTCACACCTCATTTGTTACATTTCTCACTGATAATACCCCCACTTCCCTCCAGTGGGATCACCCACTCTGAAATGTTTGGAAAAGCTCTTCAGGCCCTTCCAGGTCTCTCCCGGAGGCACTCCTCTTCCCTAAGGCAGTTCTCAATATGCTTGGTAGGGGCAGAGGTACAAAGTCCACATTCACCTAGCCAGAACTGTTGGAGGAAAAAGGCATGAAGCAGCTCGACACCCTAATGCTATGTGTAGCGTAACCAGAGCTTCATAAGGGTGAAAGTGGAAGGCAGCATGGGGCTACGAGGCAGCAGAGCAGGGAAGCAGGTGCAAAGTTCTCAAGTAGTTCATACTCAAAGGACAGCATGGGCATGTTACCAATCCCAGACCATCCGTGGCTGGGTGTGAGCATGGCCCTGGGGTGCCAGGCTGGCCTCGGCATCATTCACTAGCTCCCGCAGCCATGCGGCTTATTTACCCAGCGATGCCTGTGACAGGCAGCCTCACCATGGTCCTGCATACAACCCTGGCAGGGGGCTCCGTGTAGCCTACCCAGGAGCCACAGGTTGGTCACTCCTAACTTAGATGGATCGGGGCAGTCAGCAATGGCGTAAATATCACACGTGTTAAATTTAGACTCAGAAAGGAGCAAACCTGTAAATAATCAGACATTTGCCTAGCATGGATCTGACTCTCTGCATATTATATCTGTTCTGACTGCTTTATGCATTTTTTAAGATGCAGGCTGGGCTGTCTTCTGCATTTCTAAAGGGGTCAGTAAATTTTGGATAATACTGGAATACTAGCAGTAACAATAATTATTGCCCTAGTCCTGTCTAAAATACCTACTGCATTAATATTTTACCACAGTATCAACATTCAGTAATAATGAAATTAATAACTTTTGTATAAATAATTAGCAATTAAAATATATTCGTACACTATAATTTGAAAATCTGTGAAATAACACAGTACTAATTAGTGTATACAGAACAACTGAATAATGAGTAAAGGATATTAATTTGTCTTTTCTTAATAAAGCCGTATTTCTCTGCAAGCATACAAACAGTCCACTAAGAAATTAAATTCTGTACAAACAGTAATCTTCAGCACTATCCATTTTTTCTAACGTGCACCCCAACTCAAAAAGCAGGACGTTACCCTATGCCTTACGAATACTAAACCAGCATTCTGCATCCAAAGGTTGGGCCAGAAAAATCAGTCTGTGTGCCTGTATTTTTATGAGAATTGCAGAATATTTTATGTATATTGTTCTTTTCACGTGTAACCAAAACCATTATTACATGTCAGCAAACTTTAATTTAGCATATTGTTTTTCCATAAAAAAACCAACAGTATAAATAACCTTCGAAACACAATCACATATTTTCAAATTGTTAAAACAGATAATTCACATACACCTCTCCCTTACTTTATCTCATTCAGGAAATCCACAGCGGTATTATGTGCCTTCAAAGAGTCTGTCCATACATAAACATTTTGTGAGTCTGACACATTTTTGGAAGTCCAATTTCCCAAAAGTGCTAGCACCCATGAAGTCTGAACATGGCCATTGAGTTTAATTTACTTTGATGAGAGTTCAAGTGCCACAAATAGATAGATGCTTAGGAAGTTGAAATAGATTTCCTAACAACTGAAGTCCGCAGGTCAGTTCACCTGTGCTGACTGCTCGGGGAGGTTAACTCTGGCCTGGACAGGACCAGGCCAAGATTGCACCGAACAACACCCAAATCAGGGGAGAGCAAAGCCCGTCTAGAGTACAAAGCAGCCCAGCTCTGAGCTGGAGTACCAGCTCTAATTTTCTGGCAAATATACTTCAGGGTTTCTACCAAGAGCAGTACATATGTGAACCTATTTACACCAGGGTTTTCCTGTGGGATACTCTATTCCAAGAGCTAAACACAGGAAGGTTTCCTGGCTTTTTACTCAACAAGGGCAAACCATGGTAAGTCAACCAAGTGTTCCTCCCTTCACTTATGACTAGGATTCACGTCCAACATGGTAAACCAGCTTGGTGACAGTAGCACATTACCAAATGCCTTGATGAAAATACGTGCGCTCCAAAACACAAATAACCCAGCAGTAAGAAGTGACGCATATCGCAATATGCAAAAATTGATACATACTGCAATACTCTTTCTAGTACCACAGCACTAACCACAGTTGCTACGGGGAGTATCTAGACCCTGCTATGAACATACCAAAGTATTTTAAAGCAAAGAAAGGTGAATTCATGGCAGTCACATGCCTAGGGTTATCTCTAGAGAATGCAGTTGAAGAAAGATAACCAAAAATATTTTTCATTTACTGGGGGTAAACTACAAATACTGGGTGATGATTAATTCATTAATTCATGAGAATCGAGTTCTCTGGGGAGCAGAGTGACTTTCCAGGAACACTGAATTTTGTATCTAGATCTCTGGATTATTAAAAATAGAGACAAAAAATACAAAGCAAAATTACAAGTGATCAAGTTTCTTTGTGGGAGAGTATACTTGAAGCCTCAAAACCATATGTACTCCAGTAAATCAAACGTTCATATGTTAGGTATAAAAAAATATATCTGGAGAGCACCAGGACAAAAGACTAAAATCCTGCAGACTTGCTCTGCTTGCCGCCATTACCTGATTCTAAACCAAACACAAATACATCTTTCCAGCCTAACACATTTCAGGAGACAAGAGGAGAGCAGAGTTAACTATTTTGGACAGAGGCTGCTATTAGCATCTCCGTTACACACTTTATTCCAATTTTGGTGCTATGCTGCAGATCTCAGATCAGAATCAAGCCTTTAGGCATTAACTGAGATAAACAAAGTATGATACGTCAAATCTAATTACGCTATAAATATCCAAATAAGATCTAGATCTCTAAGGTAATTCTAAAAAGCCTTAGTGACGGAGAGGCAAATATGATTAAGCTTAAACTGCAAACAGCTTGTGAAATATGGGAAATAGCATTACATCTGAAAATATCTGTAGGGAAGTATTTTCCTTTAACTAATAAGGCAGGAAATTTTGTGACATAATAAATAATTTTTCTAGTAGCTTAAGGCATCTTAAAGAAAAAGGAAGAGATGCTAAATAAACTACTATGCATTCCTGGTTTAAAGACATCATCAATAATACTGGTTTTATAATTACCAAGGTACAAAAAATAGTGAAGCAAAGTGGTTACAAGAAATAGTGGAAAACAAACTTCTTATATGTTTGCACCAGTTATAATGATGAAACAGGTTAATTTGGTTAACGCTTCAATTTTGTTTGGGACAATTAAAAATGTAGCTTCCCCCACCTCCCCCCTTCACTATTTTCACACCAGGGGAAAACAGGAATAAAACGGCAGCAGGTATTTCAAACACAATCCTTCGGCCAGAAAGGCTCTGCCAAAAAAAAGATATTTTGTTAAATGCCAGATCTCTGCCATCCTGTTTATTGCCCATAGAGGCACTGATGTATGGTTAAGTGCACCTAGCTGCATCTTTATTTTAAGACCAGACTGGAACTGAGCTTGTAAATGCATACCAAACAACTGCCTGGCTCTGCCCTCTAGTCCTCCCGTGTGAGTTCAAGTCATAGAAGTCCACAGATGCTGTTATGGCTTTCTCAAACAAACAAGAGAAATTCCAAAACTCTGCTCGGTGATGTTTTTTGCAGGAGGAAATGTAAATGCATGTAAAGCATCTTAAGCTATATACCTTAATTAAATCTATTTCCCTTTGTATTATTCTAAAGCACTTCCATCAACTTTTTAGCTCTCTGAGCTATGTATACCAACACTAGCTCACCTGGCCACCTTCACACTCGTATGCTCTATGGGAAACCTTTCAGCATAACCTCAGGAACATCTCCTGCCACGAAATTCAACATATTGCACTCAACTAACTTCCATCTTTATCACACAAATGCTATGCATGCTGAGGGCCTCTGTCTTGCATCAAAATCCAATGACAGCCGCTATGTTGTATCTTCCCATATAACTTCTTTAATTAAGTTGGCTCAGTTCATACAGCAAGTGATAAAATATCAGATTACTTACATATATGCATGAGTATAGCTAAAACCTACTTCTTGACTGTATAGGAAGTTCTGTATATAAATCTTCTACTCAGTGATCACTAACTAGAACGTGTTCCAGCTTTGCTGGCTATGCGAGCACTATAGATAGGAGTCACACCTAGGCATGCAGGCTAAGACTCGGATACAGTTTGCCTAGATGAAAGCCTAGTCCAGAATTGTCCCAAGCTTTCAGGCCTTAAGTATGAAACTGTGATCACAGACTTGTGTAACTCTAAGAGTCAGCTTCCAAGTTTGGAGATCTGGATGGAGAATGTATAGAAAAATGGAACATCAGCTTTGACACATACAGATTTAACTGCTGGGACAGTTCTGCAGCAACCTGCCTGCTGCCTTCCCACAGGCTGCATTGGGGCCAGTGATAATATACATTTGCAGGTCTTCTTCTAGTGCTGAAGGAACATATTTCATAGTATAAGAAGAGTGAAGTCACGTAGGAAGGGCTAGATAAAGATAGAAACATCACCTCATTATTCTGAACTGCAAGAGGAGATTTTTCTGAGCTGCAGTGCAATGTGCAGTGCCAGACATGACCCTAGATCCCAGTGGACATTGCCACAAGGCATCTTCTTTGCCATGCCCAATCCTAGGTCATTTCATGTGCCTAAGTAGCAACATAATCAGGCACAAAGGAAATCAAGGAACTGTTGGAGGAGTCCCCTGTTGTCTTGGTACCTGGATACGAACATAAGATTCTTCCAAGAGTCCTTCAGCATAGCTCTCAAACAGAAGGGACCTTGGGAAATGGTCCATTTTTTTCCACACTTCTTTAAGGCATTCCAAAAGAAAATGGAGGCCCTGGACACACTACATGATTCCTTTACCCTTCAGTTTCCTCACACAGCACTTCAGAAAATGCACTGACTGGAAAAAGCTCTCTCGCTCCCCCTGCAACACACTTTTTTCTCCCCATTCCATTCACCTTGTAATCAGCCACACTGATCCCTACATGACAAAGAATTGTCTGGTAACTTATGATTTAGGTCAATAATATGACATCTTTAAATAGCACCAGAGATATAAACAGAGAATTACATCCCTGGTCTGAAGACTTATCTAAATTAGAGCCATTGAATAGTGAAACATTATGTTTGCAGGAATAAATGCTGAACAGAGGGACAGGAGGCTAATTGCATAGATTTATTTTTCAAGGAGAGTTTTATGGAGACAACTCTCATGTTTACAAGACTGCCTCTACTTCTGGACCTGGGAGGATTACAGGATCTTACAGTCTGCCTGTGGAAAGTTAAGAACTGACATGTTAGTTTAGAACTGAGAACTAGTCAAAGCATGAACATGCAATTGCATTTAATACCATTAACTACACTGGAATTAAAATATGGTCCCAGAGGCTTAAATAAATATACATTTCAAAGGGTTAATTTTTAAAATTCACATTTATTTTAGGAACTGAAATCCACTACTTATAAAAAAACTACATCCTAAAATCTAAGGTCACAGACACACATTTACTTTGCAGGCAGCTGGAAGAGCTGCAAATGTTATTACCTCAGGCCATTTTTTACCACCTCCATGTTGGAGATCACCATGACAACAGTGAAGCAAACTAAATGGAGCCCACGAGTGCTTCCTAAACTCAACACCCCAGTGCAAAATCATCTTTTTTTTTAATCTTAAATCAACAGTGACGGCATTTCAATCTCAAATGGTTGACTCCACAATCAAACAAGGAAAAGGTCAGGGGAATTGGGAAGGCAGCAGTCATCCCCTGACTGTATGGCAGCAGTCTGAGTCTGTAACATGGAGTTGGGTTCCCAGCATTAAAAACACTGGCAGCTAGCTCCACCAGAAAACAGCTGCTGTTGCTGGGGAATTCACTTAACTCCAATCTGAGGCCAAAACTTTCCAAAGCTACACATGAGCAATGTTCTAGAGAGGCTTCCTGACCCATGCCAGGACCTACTTTGCAATTTCTAGTCCTTGAAAGACATCAACCGTAAGTTAAGACACAATATGTTTACAGACAATTCTTTCAGAAAGAACAGTAAATTGTCATCTTTTTCTACTATTTAATTAACTTCTAATTAAATACATGTGTGTAACTTTGAACAAATAGCAGCTGATTTAGGGTTCAGCTTTTGTTTCAGTTCTGAAATGAAACACAGACTTTGAAGTCATGAACATAAACCTCAGATTTACGTTTCTTCATTTTGTGTATTGTCATCTTTTTTTCTAATTTAACTGCAGAAATCATGAGTTCTTACAAAAGTATTTTCTCTGTATATTGAACAGTAATCAGAATGTGTCCCTGGTTCATCAAGATTTTTAAAGTCTTCTTCCCTCCTGTTGCTATCCAGATTTATGTTGTGGTATTTTGTCTCATGTTATCAGCCTTCAGTACAAACCCATAAAGATTTTTGTTGTAAAAGCTGTTATTCAGAACATGGATATGTTAAATTTCAGGAAGTTTAAAAAATTGAGTGTGATTTCTTTCATCAGAAATGCCAGGTGCATCTTGCTACGTTTCCGTATTATGAATGAAAAGAGGCATTTAATGATCCAGGAAATTTCTCCATAAATATCAGCAAGTATGGAGGTTTTTTTATTTGCATTTTTCTTTGCTGTCTTTGCATTTTTCAAAATGCCTCCCTATCTCCAACTACAGGCCATACTTACTTTGTGGAATTCTGTTCATAGTGCTTGTTCCTTGCATTCTACGTGGTAAAGTAAGCATTTATTAGGTAGGCGTACATTTTATTCAAAAGCAATGTGTAATGCACTATGAGAATAAAACCCCAAAATATTGGAATGTCTGCATCCTTAAAATAAATCATTACATTTTGTTTATAATTTTAAAACTAAGAAGTTGATTGCAATATGGTCATACAAAGTAGTTCGTTTCACCCAGGGAGTAATACTTGTGGTAGCTGAAAAAAGCCTTGCCTCACAACTAAGAACAAGCTTCTGGTTCTTAAAAGCACCGTGAGCAATGTCTGACACCGAGAACGGTTTTAGACCACTAGAAAGAAAAAATATTAAATGACACAACTATAATACCATTATTTGCTACAAATAGTTAGTCAAGCACCAGATATTAGGAATTAATTGACAACGTGATATCAGAAACCCCACTGAACGCTTCCAGCTTTTAAAGACACGATTGTTCTTTTTTATTAACCGTAGTGAAATAATATTCATTATCTATCTATCAGTCCTTTTATTCCATTGTACTTTTTCCTAGTACTCATCGTATCACCAGAACCTAAGGGAATAAACGCAACTGTCTGAAAGCATGTTGATTTTAAATTATCAGCAGGAACAGCATCTCTGAGTTTGGTGTTCATTCTGAAATTGCATGTTCGGATTTATATTTCAACATATTTACAAACATTAAGCAGACATTTGAGCCATTTGGACGATCATAAGGGTAACATAATTATTTGTGGGTTGAAGTGATCTTTCATTTAATTAAGGTTGGCCCTCAAATGTGGATTAAAAATGTGCTCATCCCAATACCATACAACAAACTTGCATTTCTATCATCTATCATCTGACAATAGCATATTACATAAATCTGATGTTACACAATGATACTGTTGTTCAACACATATTGGCAGCGAGCTATTTGGATAGCTGGTACTCAAATTAGGATGACTATCGAACCTTAATTGTCTCAAGTAATCAAAATATAAAAGTGAGAAAATGCAGACGCTCCTATCACTTTCTGATAGCGAAGGAAGTCTAGCTGTACCATCTCCATGTTAGTGAGCTCTACTGAATTTACTCCATTGTGTTAGCTTTCAGATCTAAAGTAAACCAGTATTTTCAGTTTCTCCCTGTCAGCTGTGGGAGGATACCCTGAGGAGCTACCCTTTAACGGGTCTCCAAACTCTAGCGATCTCCTGTTATTTAGACACCCATATCTCCAGTTCTTTACATTACACCAGTCTCTGAGGATTAGCAGGAAAAGGGTAATACTTTCAGTCAACTGATAGATGAGGAGGGACTAGCACTGCTGAATTTTCAGTTTTACTCCCAAGCCTCTGTCTAGGCTGAGTCAGCAGTTGCTTTATTTTAAAGACTCCATTCACCTGCACTGCTGCAAATTGATAAGACCTATAAATTCCAATGTACCTCTTAGAGGGCTGCTTTAGAGATTAAAAGTATATACTTACTTTGATACTACAGTGTAACTCCCAAAAGGATTAACAGGAGTTAAGTACGTGCATCCTAAGCAGGAGATACTCCATGCCTCCCCCCTTACAGAAGGCAAGAGAGGAAATGGGCCCCACACACTCTGTCAGGGAAGTGTAAAAGTGATGCTGGTGAACTGCCGACAAGATCAGTCTTTGCTCCCTCAAGCAAGCATGTAGCACACCGACTATTTCATTAGGGGTAGGAGTCCAAATCAGAGCAAGAAATGGTGCCATTAGATACTAAAGATCTCTTGTGAGAAAGTGCTTCACTGAACATTTACTGCAAATTGGCCACACAATTTCAGGTTTCCTGATATACACAATTTTTTTTTTTCTTTTACACTGCAATTGCTTCTAATTTCCTTGCTGTATTGCATGACTTCATAAATCAGCACAGGGTATTGAACCATTCTGCTGTTTACTTAATGCTGTTTACTTCACACTGGATAATATAAACTAGAAATAAGACAGATGACTGGTGTGATATAAATGTGGTGATCCATCTGGTGAGAATGAGGAGAAAAAGTAACATCAATTTATATGCTCACTAATGCCACAGAGGATATAATGCAACTCAATAGTATTTCTGTTTTCTGCAGAATTGTTGCTCCCCAATTCTGTATCACGTTCAGCTTATAAGTGCAGGACGGCATTTTTTTCTTTCAGATTGCACATACAGTACACTAACCCTAAAAATAAGCCGAAAAAAAAAGCTGTGCACAAAAGAAAACACATTCATGCAAGGCTACAGAGAAAACAACTTCAGGGAGGGCTACAGACTTGAGTTCATGAAGAAGGGTCTGTGTTCTGGATTTAGAATTTATGATTAAGGCAGTCCAAAATGGACACTGGACTCTTTTTTCTGGCATCCTAACAATACCTTTACTTGTTCTCTTCTATGTCAGAAACTTGTGTAGGCAGCATTATGACAGTGCTTTTGCTTTAGCAGCTGCATAACGAATAAGTAATGAAAAACTGAACTAACATTTTTAGTAACCTGTATATATGACAGAAGGGATATTGTAACAGTTCAAGCAAGTAATATGCACTTATGCTTCAAATGAGCATAGTTTTTATGGCAAGCATCCTCTAAATTAACAATGGATAAACCAGCAACAATCCCACAACAAATATAAGCATTTTATTCTCTAAGGGCACTTTCCTAAATAAGTTGTGAACCATCTGAGAATGCGGCACGCTCTTGCAGCTGTCTTCATAGAAGCATCTTCTACAGACATAGAACAGACAGGATACCAAACCTTCAAGGCAGAGTCTTTGCTAGAATCTCTTTACGCCACAAGTTGTCTATAAAACTAGTCGTGCAGGTGAAGATCTACTGATGTAGGTAAAGAAGGCAGGAGGGCTCAGAGGATGCAAAGACGTACTGGAGATATGAAATGAAAGATCTGTGCAAACAACTCTAAAATTTCAAACTGACAAGGAAGGGAATACAGAAGGAAGGACTGTTCTGTGGGGAGAATGACCCAAGGAAGTACATAATCCAGATTGACAAGGTAAGAGGTTGAAACCGACTTCAGAGCACGCATGGAAAAAAGTGTGGTGCACAGAAGGCACTCTGGAAGTGTGTCCGTGTATTGGAGTATGGATTTGAGGCAGAGGTGGGATATACAGCCGGACCTTAGAAGTAGGAAACATCTTGAGGTCCAACAACCCAGACACAGTCACTGTAGCTGGCACAAATGTCAGCCACAGTGTAAGAAACCATCTAAGGACTTTCTAGAACATAACCACATATTCAGCATCAGCACATATAAGTCACAAAGCTGAGGTGTTTCCAGCAAGTTCCGATGCAGGCAACTTATCATAGAATCACAGAATCATAAAATCATAGAATGGTTGGAAGGGACCAACCATAAGGTTGGAAGGGACCTTTAGAGGTCATCTAGTCCAATCCCTCTGCTGTTAGCAGGGACATCTTCACTAGATCAGGTTGCTCAGAGCCCCATCAAGCCTGACCTTTAGTATTTCCAGGGTTGGGGCCTCCACTATGTCTCTGGGAAACTTGTTGCAGTGACCTATCACCCTCATATTGAAGATTTTTTTTCCTAATATCCAATCTAAATCTCCCCTTTTCTAGTTTAAAACCGTTATCCCTTATCTTCCTGCTACATACATGCCTTCATGAACAGTTCTTCCCCAGCTTTCTTACAGGCACCTTTCAGATATTATAAGGCTGCAATAACGTCCCCTGGAGCCTTCTATTCTCCGAGTTGAACAAGCCCAACTCTCAGCCTGTCTTCATAGGAGAGGTGCTCCAGCCATTTGATCATTTTTGTGGCCAAAAAACCTTGCCAAAACCTTATTTTCAGGAAGCTGATCACAAAAACCTACAAGGGTTGGACCCGATGATCTGTCGAGGTTGGAATGGTCCAACCCCTACAATTCTGTGATTCTATGATTCTGTGTGACTCTGTAAAACACTTCCTGTGAATTGAAGCCCTCTGTCATTCCTTTTCACAAATTCAGCATGGGCATACAGCACCCTTCTCAGTGGTAGGCACATGGGAGGTGCCAAGGTGGCTAGATTAGATCTGTAAACATGTGCTTGACCTTGAAACTTTATTTACATTATTTTATTCTGTTTACATTTATCTTTCAATTGCTGAGATATTTCACACCCTCCAGTAGTGACTTACCTAAGAAGGCAGAAAGAACAAGTGCTTCCATTTTGTCACAACTCTATTGTTTATTATTGCAATTGGGCAAAAATGTCAATTTTCTAGGGATTTTATGACAATGATGCAAATCCAGTACAGACTTACATGGCAGAAGTGACTATAACTACACCAGAGCCATATTAGTGTTTTAATGTATTTCCTTACTGATTTTGTAAAACACAAAGCATAAAATCACAGGAATGTTTCCTGTAATTTAATAGAGTACATTACCATCTAATTAATATTTAATAAATGCATGAAAGAAAGCTGTGTGGAGAGGCAGAAAGAAAGAGGACACACAAAAAAATGAGAAGGGTGCAGCTTTGCTAACACTGCTGAAAGCAGTTTCTATCCAGGTATACTTTTATTTGTCTTGATTTTTCCTTCCCTGTAGGTGCTAAACAGCAATTCCCAGTGTATCCTTCAGAAAAATGGACGGCTGACAGGCTTTCATTCTTGAGAGCATCAAGTCCTCAACACAACTACATCATAAATATCAGAAAGCTGGTCTTGAGGTCAGTTCCTAGAAACCAAGGTTTTTGCCCTTAAACAAGAACATGATGACAGAGTATGTTGCAGATATTTGTGTAGGGTTTACATATTCATGCCCCTGGCAGAGCTGAGCTGTTTAACTTCTATTTGTGGATTTGTACAGGTCTGTCCTCCATGATCTCATTCATCCTGCTCGGCCTTCCTACTATACCTTCCTACTATACTTAGAAACATGAGAAATTGCGAAAATTATTATGTAGTAAATAAACGAAGTTTTCTAAGAAATTTCTGGATGCAAACTACTAAGAAAAATGCTTACAGATAAGGATATAAAGGCCAACAAGTCCAACTGTGAATTCATAAAGTCAGACTTTCTTGTCAGAGCTGCCCTCAGGCCTCTACACCAGTTAATTTCAGTGGGAATGGTAAGAGATTCTCATATCTCCCAAGCTATTAATTTAAATAGTTGATATCTGACACCTGCAGTTGAAAATTTAGTTTAAAATATCTCTTATTTTCTTCCTTTCTCATACCAGTATGACTGTTGCATCCATAAATACCAAACAGTTTGGTGCTACTACCACCTTACCGATACCTGCCCACATGAGCACTGCTGATTTATTCTTTCTTTTTGGAACTCCTAATCTCTTCATCAATCATCTCATGTCATAGTTTACCACTCGCCATGGGCAGAGACTGCCTTCTTTATACTGCTATAGTGCTTAGCATACTGTGTATCAGATCTTACCACCTTCAAATTATAAACGCAGACAGTAATAATGAACAGTACACACGGTGACCACAAACTGTGGTTTGCTGAAATGAAATGCTTCCATCAGACAGACTGTTTAGTAGTGAACAACTGAACTAGAAAATGAGAGTGTGACACAATCATGGTATCACACCTCGCAGTCTAAATCTTCTTTGATGACTCACATGAGCAGCTCTTGGCTATCTACTTTTCTGTATACTTCATATTCTAAACTCAGTATTTTATATACTTAATATTCAGTATTTTTATACTAAAACAACACTCAATATTAACTTTACACTTCTGTTTGACGCAAAAGATTGAATGCATGATAAATTGTATACTTTCAAAACAGAATTTATGTATGAATAATCATCAGGAATTTATACACTGACTCAGGTATAAAAAGTATCTACCAAGTCCACTTAAAATAGATGGTGAATGGGCACACAAAAAAACTTGTTGAGCTGTTCTAAATCCTCCAAGTCAGTCATAAATCTATGTGATGGTTCCAGTTCCTTAGTATCCAAAGAGAAAAACACACAAGGCAATGCAGAAGTAAAATCTCCTTACATACGTTACTGTTTTTTTTCGGATAATGATGTGGACGGTGCATCCATGCTACCAAAACTCCAAAGCACACACAGACCAAGAGCTACCAGGTACAGTCTCAGCAATACTCACAAACACGGTATAAATAAAACAGAAATCCCAGTATAAGAAAGATTTTCCTTCTAGCTCACTACCACACAGATTTGATTTCTAGGAATTAATCCTTTAGCTTTCAAGACTCTGTTGGGATCTAGCAAAAAAAAACCCCAAACCAAGCATTACTTTCTCCATACCCGCCCCCCCGCCCCAATAAAAATCTTGCTTGCTGCATGCAATGTAAGTGTGGATGGTATGTGGCTACTACTGCAATTAATATAACTAATCAAACTAGAAATAATTGTCTATCAATTTGAACCACATCAGCTTACTCAGATACATCTACCAGCACCACGTCAGGCTCTCTGTCAAAACAGTAAGAACCAAGGTCCCATCGTACAGTCTCTATACCAGAAACTCAACTGACAACCCTCTGCCTCGTACTTCTTACAGGCACTCATATTTGTCAAAAAAACCCAACAAAACAACCCAAAACAACCAACTGCTATTAGAAAGAACTGCATACCACTGAAATGGCTCTGACAGTGCTTTATACCCATCTTGTACAGAGCAGTGCAGAAGTTTGCCCTTCATGTCTGTGCATGGCAATGGAAAGCAGTACGGCCTGATGAGGATCTGAGGTGACGTGCCAAGATGGCACATCAGGATATTTTAGGACTTCAACTGGGAAAGTACATTTCTGGCTCACACTGAAGCCAGACAACCCAGCCCAGCAAGGCCCGGGGCTGCCACCTGCAAACACATTGTAAGCGGCTCCTACCAGGAGACCAGGGAGCACATCAGGTATTAAAAAGATTTTGTAACTCTCCTAACTGCTAAGCAAGCCATTGCTGACAAAGAACTGTGAGGCCAAAACAGTGAGTCCTTGCTCATTTGCATTTCATCAGAGACCATTTCATTTAGCTTTTAATTAGATTAAATCGAATCAATAGTGGACACAACAGTCATCCGGTTAGAATCATTCCTCAAAAACTACAGCGCAGTGTCACTTTTATGTACCTTATGAGGAGATAATATTCCACTTTTAATATTATCCCTACTTTCTGTAACTAAATTATGATGGTTCCCTAATAATACAACATCGCATCTCTTCAAAATACAGAGGAGGCCAACAGACATTGAAAAGCCGAGGCATATTGCTAAATAGTGTGCCTGGGAATCTGTGACTGTCTCTCTGCAGAGTATATATAATAGAAATTTCAAAAGGCAAAGGAACTTTAATAGTATCTTGGTTTTACCCAACTCATAAAGGCATTTTCTTTGATAATGCACTTGTTTCTCCAACCTGAACATGGATTTTGTTTTTTTTTAATTACAAATATGATTACCTTCCCTTGCCATAAGAAAATATTAATCTTTATGAGAGTGATACTGAGAAAATTGTTATTAGAGTCTAGCTGTGCTATCTTAAAGTGATTCTCCTACTAGGACTCATAGAGCATAAAGCAGGTTAGAAAAAGCAGATATTTAAAAAAAAATTTGGAACAAAATTTTGCTGAGTTCAGTAGAGAAACATCCATTTCCTTTTCCTTCTTTCTTTAAAATAGTATTGGAAAATAGATTTTTCAGCTCCAAAGGATGAAAGTGAAACCCCATTTTATTAATCCAAAATAAAACCCATCAATTTTAGTTGAAGGTTTTAATTTTGTTCATTTTTCAAAACAGTCCACAGAAATTCCTTGAAAAAATATGCATTTTGTTCTAAAGGTCTCCTGTCAAAAATCAAGTATTTGGAAAAGTATCTCCCTTTTCTAGAAACCCCCATAACAAAAAAAAAAGATGTACACATATGAATTACATAGTCATTAACGCTCCCTCGAAACCTCTACCGCAAAGCTAATTATATAAAATGTAAATTTGTTCACTTTGAAACACATGTATGCTTCTTTCTCCAATTCAGCAACACTAGAACCCTTACCACAGGAGGTTGTAGAGAGGCGGACGGTGGTCTCTTCAGCCAGGTGACAGGAGATAGGACAAGGGGAAATGGCACAAAGCTGTGTCAGGGCAGGTTCAGATTAGATGTTAGAAAAAAATTTTTCACTGAAAGATTTGTCGGGGCCTGGAACAGGTTGCCCAGGGAGGTGTCTGAGTCACCATCCCTGGATGTGTTTTAAAAAAGGGTAAATCAGGTACTTAGGGATATGGTTTAGCATAGGACGGGAACAGTTGGACTCAATGATCTTAAAGGTCTTTTCCAACCTTGTAATTCTGTGATTGTGATAACCCTGAATTCACAGATCACGTTCTGACTTCCATCTGGTTTAAACAGTACTTGTATTAATTTAAATAAACTTCAAGAAAGACAGCTCGCATATTTCTTCATTCAAGAATATACTATGCATGTTAAAGACTGAAAACTAAGCACTCCTTTAGCGGTATCTGTAAAAAAATTTTCCATCCATTATCCTAAGTGAAAAACTCCCACTGTTTCCACACTTGGAATTTATTCTAGCTTCAAAAAGAAGCCACCTCCGGTTAAGGCAAATGCTAGGACATCTGAAATCATAAACCAGTTTATATTGATTATAATGAATCCATGTATTAATTACTTTGAACATTGCTTGAATAAAATCATGACTGGCATTTCAGCATTACTACTTGGCTGTAACAATATTTTATGAGTCTGAATTTGGCAATGAAACCTTAAGTACATGGCTACCACTCCAAGTGTATAATGAATTTAGGTTTAGACAGTGATTTATTTAGATTATCCTTTGCAAAGTCCACCATGTGTTTTACTGGACTGAGGAAACATGCTGTCAAACAGTTCCTCCTTGGAACTGTATAAAAAAGTTGTTACACTTTATGTTAGTGAGATTTTGTCCTTGTTCCAGTATATTGATAGGAACACAATTTTTTTTTTTAAATACTGTCACTAAAGTTATTATTTTATTCAACTAATTTCATGCTTTATAAAATCCATCATCAATTTTAATTTTGAGGTATGACTTTTCCTTCAGTGGTGAATTCCTGGCATTATTCAGCAGCAATGCCACACTTACTGCCACCTACGCTGGTTAGCATTGTTGTATGTGGTCTTCACCGCATCTTGCAAATCTAACCCAGCATCCTGAAGTAACAGAATCCTTGCAAGAGTCCGTAAAGTCTGAGCCCTTGCAGTTATGTCACTACATGCAAGAAACATGGATGGCCGGGCCCAAAGGGTGGTGGTAAATGGAACAAAATCCAGCTGGAGGCTGGTCATGAGTGGCGTTCCCCAGGGCTCAGTCTTGGGTCCAGTTTCATTCAACATTTTTATCAATGACCTCGATGAAGGGACTGAATGCTCCCTCAGTAATTTTACAGATGACACTAAACCAGGAGGAAGTGTTGATCTGCCCAAGGGTAGGGAGGCTCTTCAGAGGGATCTGAACAGACTGGACCAATGGGCTGAGACCAATGCGATGAAGTTTAACAAGGCCAAGTATAGAGTGCTGCACATGGGACATAACAACCCCATGCAGCGCTACAGGCTTGGGGGAGACTGCCTGGAGAGGTGTCAGGAAGAGAAGGACCTGGGGGTGTTGGGTGACTGCAGGCTGAATATGAGTCAGCAGTGTGCCCAGGCAGCCAAGAAGATGGCATCTTGGCTTGTATCAGAAATAATGTGGCCAGTAGGTCTAGGGAGGTGATTTTGCCCCTGTACTCAGCACCGGTGAGGCCACACCTTGAGTACTGTGTCCAGTTCTGGGCTCGTCACCATAAGAAGGACATTGAGATCCTCGAGCGAGTCCAGAGAAGTGCAACCAGGCTGGTGAAGGGGCTGGAGGCAAATCCAGGAAGAACGGCTGAGGGAGCTGGGGATGTTTAGCTTGGAGAAGAGGAGGCTGAGGGGAGACCTTATCACCACCTGTGTTCCAACCTTGTGATTCTGTGATTCTGTGAAACACTTGTATGCATATTCAGCTCTTTATTCGTAAATATTACACTGAGCTCCCCAATGCTGCCTAGGCTTAGCTGTCTCCAACAGGATCCTTCGTCTGCAATTAATACTATAAAAAGCAAGATGCTTCCACCTGACGTAGCAGCACTGAGATAATCTATACCCTGAACTTCCACATCCAGCATTCTGTCCCAAGCTGCTCTCACTATTCCTGGTACTCGAGAGCTATTGTTAGTCATGGTCCTCTTGTAAAACTGACACGATCGGACAGTCTGAATTATTGCCCAGAGCTACTTATGCTGCCCTCATTTAAGAACTGTATGTAAGCTTTTCTAATTTCCATGGCAAGCACAAGTACTAATAGTGTTTGGCAGTGTATTTATTTGATAGCTGTTTGCAGCTACAGTAGTCATCACTGTAGAGAAATTACACGTACCACGGCCCTGTATTTGACTTTTTTTAAAAAGAAAGGGCTGCGTGTTTACAGTGCAGTAAATATTGACTTCCTATTAATGATCACTGTATGGAAATGGTATTTTCTGGCTGTGAGCTTCCTCACTGATTGTTGTATCTCTTCATTAATTTGTGGTACAAAGAAGACTGACTAATGTTTAATTGCTGCTTGAATTCCAGGGAAATCTGATGGGGCCCCACTGTCATTTTTTATTTAAATATATATTATCTTGTCAGTCAACCTTGCATAGTACAAGCTTGTTACTGTTGTAGTCTACAGACACTGCGATGTATATTTTAGAGGTTTAAATTATAATTTTTAGCCAATAGAGCACAAAGAGTTGCAATCTTTAATAGCGTATGACAATCACCTTTTAAAAAGGCCCTGTATGAGTTACAGAATAATTCAAATTTTAAGAAGCTCGACATGGCCAAGTGCAAGATCCTGCACATGGGTCAGGACAATCCCAAACATTGCTACAGGGTAGGCAGAGAAGATTGAGAGCAGCAGCCCTGAGGAGGTGGACTTGGGGGTGTTGATTGATGTAAAGCTCAACATGAGCCAGCAATGTGCTCTTGCAGCCCAGAAAACCAACTGTATGTTGGACTGCATCAGAAGGAGCATGACCAGCAGGTCAAGGGAGGTGATTTTGCCCCTCTATTCTGATACGGTGAGACCCTATCTGGAGTACTGCATCCAGCTGTGGGTGCCCCAACATAAGAAGGACATGGAGCTATTGGAGTGAGTCCAGAGAAAGGTCACAAAGACGATCAGTGGGCTGGAGCAGGCTGAGAGAGTTGGGGTTTTTGTTGAGACGGCTCCAGGGAGACCTTAGAGCACCCTTCCAATACCTTAAAGGGCCTACAGGAAAGCTGGAGAGAGGCTGTTTATCAGGGAGCGTAGTGACAGGACAAGGGGTAATGGATTTTAACTAAAAGAGTGCAGGTTTAGATTAGGTATAAGGAAGAAATCCTTCCCTGTGAGGGCTGTGAGGCCCTGGCACAGGCTGCCCAGAGAAGCTGTGGCTGATCAATCCCTGGCAGTGTTCAAGGCCAGGTTGGACGGGACCTTGGGCAACGTGGTCTAGTGGAGGGTGTCCCTAACCATGGCAGGGGGGCTGGAGCTAGGTGGTCTTTGAGTTTCCTTCCCACCCCAACCAGTCTGCTTCTATGAGCT
>VZTU01030662.1:26843-58427 GCA_013400835.1 Zapornia atra
GGTAGGAGCTTGCATAAGCCACAGTCACTGCACCCAGAGGCTCCATCAGGACAGAGCTGGGCTATGCTGGCAGGACAGAGACAGACACGCATCTCCACCATACACCCATACACTGCCCTTTCTGCAAACACAGGGATCAGAGCTTTGCAGAGGGATTTACCAGACACAACATCTGCAGTTCAAAACTGCCCTTTTTCAGCTATTTTTTTTCCTTTGAGTTTTACTCAACTTGAATTTCTTCCTTATCTCTAACGATACTCACCTAATCAATATGATTAAGCATGCCCCTCATGGCTTAATTTGCAGTATATTGGTGGGCACTGGTCCCAGTCCATGAGAACCTATTATTTGACTTGTGAGTTGATTTGTCAGGCATGACAAATCCTCAGCGTACAACCACTGTGACTCTAACAAAGCATGAGGCAAAGCTTTAATGTCCATCCTACAAAAATCATAATGCATAATGGTAAATTACATGAAACTCAGCATGTGGGAGAGTAGAGCACTCTGATGGTTGAAACTGCTTGTGCGCAGTCAGCAAGCACAATCAGTTCATAACACTCTAAAAACATTGTTGATGTTTTCCAGTCTGTAAAATGAAAATATAAGATACTACTGTTTCAGACAATATTTTATTTGTGCTTTTAAACAATGCCTACTAATTAAAGACGTCACTTGTTCAGATTACTGTCAAAGTATTTATAGAGCTAAATCACATATCAAAATCACACAGGAAAACCTATACAAAGTCTGTTCAACTAGAACTCAAATATATTTGCATTGTTTTTCTACCATGAAAACATACTTTTTGCACACATATTTCAAGACCCTGAATTACTTTAAGCATGTGAATAGTTCAATCAAAGAGCAGGACTGCCAACTTGCTCAGCTGCCACAGGTGGGAGCTGGTACTTGGGCAGGGTCAGAGAGACAACGTGCTACATTTCCCATTAGAGAAGCCTTAAGGTTTTCCCATTAATTTTCCTTGGTCAAAAGACGACTTTTCCAGAGAGACTTCCACTGTTCTTATTAGTTGTGTTATGGGGTCCAAGCAGAGACCATCCGGAAATTCTGAGGGGCTTTCAAAATAGCAGAAAATCTGTGTTTCCAGGGGACATGTCCTGGAGCATGTCAGATGTATGTGTGTTAAACATAATGAATCAAAACAAGGAAAAGTATGCATTAAACAGGAGGTAGGATTTCCCCACTGTGGCCCCATTTTACTGTGAAAGGGTATGTTTCTTGACTGACGCTCAGGATTAAAGGTCCAGAAAGGACAGGGAAAGCGTGGCTTTATCCTGTGATGCCACAGACAGATCCTGGTGTTGCGTATCTCAAAGCCAGTCCAGGAATACCAACCAGCAGCAGTAATACAAACCCTCCCACACCGCAAAGAGCTGAAGGCATTCACTTTGCACAAGCTCCTTAGTCCTGGCAGTGCTACGATATAGAGAGATCTGGGGGAATCCTTTAATTTCCATCCACACTTTGGATGTGCAGAATACAATTGTGGGGTTGTGTATCTAAAAGAAAGGCACCGTCCACACCAAGGGGCTACTTTCATTCTTCTGTCTTTTCCTTCTGGATCAGATCGGGGATTAAATCCTCCAGTACCCACAACTTTTAAGGGCAAAGAGACCTACAGTACCACAGCTCTCCAGCTCTAGCACATCTACCTGGCCACAAGTAAATGGTTTAAGGCCAGAGGAGATTCATGCCTGGCTAGTTCGGTCTGTGTAAATGTTCCTATAAACATGCTGACCTTTGTGAGCATAAACAAAAGGAGTACACCTTGCACACAGCCTTTATTAACTTTAGGAGTCCCTGTTTTCCTGAAGAGACCACTCAATGTGCCAGACTTGCTTAAGAACAGAGTACTTGGGAACTTAAATGTAACATATTCACATATGCGTATGTATAGATATAGATGTATATGCACACGTTGCTGTAATTCGTAAGGTTTTTCAATAGACAGAGAGGGACGTTACCCAGAAAAGCCATTACCAAAGCAGTGAAAAAAGGTATCCAGTTTGTCTCAGCTAGATGACTTTTCCACGTATTGACTGTTCTCTACACAACAGTAGTATAAATAATAAATTCCTCTAAATATCTGAGAAAAAACACAGAAATACTTGTCTGAAATTTAACTCTTGAAGCATCAAATCCAAACCCTGTAAAAATACAGGCAGCAACATGAGATAAATTCTTCCATAAATTGGAAGAGACCTCGACACACCCAGAATGTATCCAGCAAATAATCAAGCCAATTCTCATTGAAATCAGAATACACAAATCGAACCGAACAGCAAGAAAAAGAATGACTTGACTCAAACATTATTTCCACGCCTTCACAGCATTTGTTTATTCTTAATGAAAGGCATTTAGATAGACTATTTTGATGTGAGGATTAAACTTGAGACTGTTCTGTGTCCAAATACAAGCCCTGAGCTTCCTCACATACCTGTGCAACCTGAACATAACTACTTTGGACACAGTCTGGTAAACCAAGCTGCTACTGTTCTCAATGGAACAAAGCACATCCCTTTTGCCTGTACTGGACTGGGAAGACTGCTTGTCTTTCAAGCACTTTTTCTTGGCTTTCTCAGTCATCTGAGGGACATGCAGACCACAGACCAGATGTTTCCTCAAATTAGCTGGTCATCTGAAACTGATTGATGATTTCATGCTCTCTTAGTAACTAGGTGTCCCTTATCTTAAACATGTATCATTCAATAACAGTGAAAAATAATTTCATTTTATGAAGTGATTTTTTAAATAGTATTTCTTTGAAGAATCTTAACAAAACATTGTAACTTATTTGGAAAATTATAAAACTCTAAACCAATAAAACTGTAACCTATGTTGGTGACTAAATGAATTATGAAGCCAGCATTTACAGGCAGCAGTTTGTGTTTGCTGTTTGGAAAGTGAAACAATAAGCACTAGAAATTTAATCCAGAAAGGTTTATTGAACTGTCCCAAGGTTTCCAGTTGTTCTGGGGCAAAGAAATGTTTAGAATAAAGTTGACAGCTCAAAAGAGCAGTGAGCACCATCCTTTAAACTATTATTCTCACCTATCTTTAATTTAAAATTTGAGAGGGATGAACTTCTGTCCACTGTAGCATGGCTTATGAAATATTTTGCAATTTCTTTAGATGTCATTGGAGCTCTGTCTTTGGACAGCTTTGCTCCAAGGGCCAAAGACTCCCTGAGTGAACATGGCACCAACTATTTCCCCTGCCACATACCACTTCCAACTGTCGCCTCCTCTCACCTCTCCTTTCTCACCTATTCTCTGGGTGACCATGTGGTGAAAACCTGTGTGAGGATGTCTGCAGGAGTGGAGTGGAAAATTCATCTCATCAAACACTATACTGCAGGAAACAATTGTGTCTGCATTGGGTGGTGAGCAGCACTTCCAACCAGCTCACGGCTGTGTCGTGGATGTTAACATTGCAGACATAAGCATCCCTGTCAGTACTGCCAAACTAGTGCGATATACCATCATAATTTGAATCCACACACCTGTGACAGCTTCCCATTACAATCATCTTGCTGAATGACTACCTATGGATCGCAGCGTCTCGGCTGAAATTTTATCCCATAATCTCTTTTTATGGAACTGATTGAAATTTTAAAACATAAGAAGGATTTGAAGTCTAAAATATGCAAAAATAAAATTCATTGTATAAAGCACTATAGCTCACTATCACCAAATGGCCAAAAAGGAAGCACATAAGGTCTGCTAGCATATGTTAGAGAAGATGACAAAACCCAGCTTGTTTGTTTGCCCGTTAATTCTGAGGTAGCAACAGATGACAGAACCTAAATCAAAAAGGTATTTGCATTTTTAGGTAAAATGCTCATTCCCTTTAACTGAACATGGTTGTTCATTTTTTACGCATTTATCTGTTCAACCACACAGTAATTCAAATAGAATATTTTTCCAGGTCATACAGTCCACTTTTTGACTGTAAAGCTAGGAAAAAATAATTTTTTGAAGCTTTCTACATTTTTCTTGAACAAACATTAATTTCTTAAAAAAACAAGGAAAACGTCAGCTACACGGGTTCAGCACAGGGTCTCATTCCTTTACTGTTCCCTAAAGTAAAGCAGCAAGAACATTACACATGTAAGCAGCACCTTAAACTGCATTTCTTTGTTCTGATTCTGGTATGTACTATCAACTAATAATGCACATCCCTGTTCATTAGTGCTCTGCAGTAGGGTCACATTGGAAAGACCTCTTCATTACTCATGCACTGCTTGTCAGCACACAGACTGGAGCAAGATTACTAATACATCTGTCTAATTTTACTGAGAATATTGATGTGAAATCAGGCTCATCCACTGCCTGCACAACCAGAAAGCCAGTCCAATCGGGAAAACACATCCTGAAAAGGTTCTGAAAGATCCTAGGTGGTAATGAGGAAAGGATGCAAGTGGTCTGTTGTGCCATATTTGTAATCTGTAGTAGTAATCCAATACCTTGATTGCCACATGTAATTCTGGAAACTAAAATTCCACTAAGGGGCATGTGCTAGCTTTGTAAAGAGAAAAAAGAGGAGGGAAAAAGAGAAAAAAATGCACATCCTAGTAGATTTTCTTATATCACATACATACCACCTTTAAAACCTAAGACTTGAATCTGTACTGATTTATGGTAGCAGAAGTTCTCTCCCTGTCTTATTTGGTATGGCATAAAAAGCTTGTGGGGCTTTTTTTTTTCTAAATGGCTTTTACAAAATAAATTGCTGTTAAACATTAATTAGCTTGATATTTAGTACTGAATATGAACAGTCATGGTCATGTTAGTTGTTTTCTGTGGCTTCAAAATAAACCAACAAAAGGCCCCCTGTATCCAAGCAATTTTCTCACCTATCACAGATATCTTCCTAAAGAAGAAGACAGTGATAAAATACAGAATGAAATAAAATACAGGGAAATAAAATTTAAATGATCTAATTATACTGTTTGTCATCAGAATTATTTCTTGTTCTCTATTAAGTGTCTTATAAGGTTGAGATTAAAGGGATTTCTTCTATTTCTCAAGAAAAGTAGAGTCCTCGTAACTCTGGTAGAGATCAGCTAACTAGTTCACAGTACGGGGTAGACTTCCACGTCTCAGCGTTGTCCCTGTTTGCTGCACTGTCTTGCTTCACTGACATAACATACTGTGCTCACTTATTAAATCATCATTTGCATTTTTTGAACTTTCATGCAGACAACATTGTAATATCCTTTAAAATTGTTGTGGCTTCCTCATCATAGAAGTATAGTTTCCAAAAGGAAGTCCTCAACCTCTTCTTATGTTTCAAAATTTCAGTGTGGTGGTTTCAGGAAAAGAATTGCAGATTATTTTACTCTGTCATTTTGATCTTCTTTTTAAGCAGATCTTCAAAGGGCTCTGACAACTCCGGAGTGTTCTCAAGAACTAGTTGTTTGGATTTTGATTGACCAAGAAGTCACAAACATCATATGGAGACAGAGAGTACTGCAGCAACTTCATAGCTGGTAAAGAATATAATTTTTAATACCAAACTGTTTTTTTAGGTTGGTTTTTTTTTTGATTTAGTATGACTAGGTCTTGTACTGCTACTGCTTGGATCACTCCATTCCATGTACCAACAGCATACGTGCTTCATATTTTGACTGTTTTCAAGACTGGAATATACCAGTGAGTACTACAAGATAAATGTTGTCATCTAAGACTTCTGAAATAAAACTTAGGCTGACTTCTGAAGATGCAGGAGGAAAAAATGTCTGAATAACTTATTTTTCAGTTTGCTCACAATTCTGAAAATAAAATCAACATTTGCTGTGGATAGAGATGAAAATCTTTTTTTTTTTGACAATAGAAGTCAGAAATATATCTGAAGTTAAAAAAATCTCCTTTTGGGTTTGAGTAATTTTGAAGGTTCAGAGTTTTACACCGAATGTCAAATTAAAAAAAAAAAATCAAAAACTAAAACTGAAAATTGGTATTTAAGTATGTATGAGTTGACTATTATGATTCCTAAGGAGATGGGAAAAG
This sequence comes from Zapornia atra, assembly GCA_013400835.1. Lineage (NCBI taxonomy): Eukaryota > Metazoa > Chordata > Aves > Gruiformes > Rallidae > Zapornia > Zapornia atra. Next base: position 32,879 of record VZTU01030662.1, read on the forward strand.
AAAGACAGGCAGAGAGCAAGCTGCCAAACATATGCGCAAAATCTAAATGGATTAATGAAATGTCTCAATATCAACAAATCTGTGTGTTTGGATAAATGATATTTTGGAGAAAACATTTTGTCTAGTTTAATCAGTCATCTTGACATGTCTGTCTGCATAAATTCTGGAAAAGCAACTGCCAGTAGCTGAAGACTTGTCTCCTTCCCACTCATTTGGTAGCTCAGAGAAGGAATCGCACTGTAGGTCAGGAATATGATGTCCCTCTACCCCTTTCACACCCCAGGATGCTGTGAGTTTCAGGAAGACGCACGAATGCAGAAAGGGATTAGTCAAAGTCATGAAGGATAGATAAACCGGCAGAGTAAGTTACCATGGCATGGATATACACACTGGCTCCAGAAATTTCTACACTCTGCCAGAAATTGCACAGGTCACAGAACAATGATTGCCCTGCACAGGCATTTTGTTTTTCTATAAATATTCTCCAGTAGCAATTGGTAGAGGCAGAATGGCACTTAGATGGAGTTTGGTCCATGTTGCACAAGTATTCTCACATTGCAGTGCTCTGGAATTGCTTTTCACATTTTCCTATTTGACTCCTGACAGTGAATCCTTTCCATCTGCTTTTTGTTCTCTTTTGTTTTCTTGATTGAAAGAGACCACACTAAAAACTTGTTTTTCACCCTCACCAACATCTGCCAGCCCTTTCCTTTAAACCATTTTTTCATCCCCCTGTTTCACTCGCCCCAAATTAATTTTTTCTTTTTAATTTTTAACTGGAGCAGTACAAATGCCTTCTTTATTGAGAAACCTGTTTTCATTTTGGCTTTGAGGTATTTTTTTCAAAATGAAACTAAAATATTACTTGATTCTAGGCTCTGCTCCACCACCCTCCAACTCTGGAGTTGAGACCACTTTTTAAAATGAAACGCAAACTACTGAAAATGAAAACTTGGTAAAGGAAAGGAGACAAGAGTGAATGTAAGTTCAGATGAATGCAAATTAACTCAGTCTAATTACATCCATGTAAAGCCTTTTTCGTTCAAAAAATCCCTTAGTCTAAAAAAGAGGAGTCTAACATCAAAGGCGAGCAGTGTTGTATCTTGCTTCTTTTGTTTTTATTGGGGCTTTAAAAAAATAAATTAAAAATTAGCTACTGCCTCCACTCTGCAGTGCAAGCAGAATTTTAATGTCCCAGGCTGTGAATGCAGTTCCGGTGGCAAATAATTTGAATTATATTTAGGGGGAGTTGTAAGGCAGCAGCCACTCCTAAGAATTTTGTGTTGCTGCAAAGTAATAAAATAGAGAGGAAATTGGGCTGACACAATTGCGGAACTTGAGAAATGCAGATTCTTTCAATAAGGGCAGCCAACAGACCCACGCTCTTATCGGTGTTTGACAGGAGTGTTCAGCTTTACTTGGGTTATTGCTCTCGGACCTGTTAACCTCTACTGAGCCCTGATTTTGCCTCTTACAGTCAAGATCACACAGGGATGATTGGAGCAAGTAAATAAATAGAAACCTCCAGAAGCACAACATTTCTCATATCCCTACTCTTCCTGCCACCCTAAAAAATCTCCCCACAGAATAAAAAATTGATGTTATCTCCTAAGCTCAAGGAAGTATGGCCTACACGCTAGAGCAGCCACAGAACTGTAGTATAATAGATGTATCTCCACTGTTAGTTGTTTGCTCTGCAGACTGGTTCTTTTTCAGGGCTCTCGGACAACCACAGAAGGTATCAGTGGGACTTGCAACAATCCACATTAAAGGCAATTTCACTGCAAAAAGTAACAACAGATAGCACCGCGGGTTTTATTATTCTTTGACCTCCTATCTTTCTGACCTCAGAAGGTGCAGTTTTCAGCTGCCAGCTGTGCAAATATCTTTTTCTGCATCACGGTTATTATCAAAAAGCTCAGAAGATGAAAAATAACTCTTTGTCATATCTATGCACTATTGTTCTTTGGATTATATTCTTGAGTCGCATGTCGGCACTGCCCATTGCCTTTAATGGGACGATTAGAGTAACATTGGGGAAGGTGACAATGAACTCCACAGACACTGCACTAACGTGAGATGCCAAGGTTTTTCCTGTTGGTTTTGGCCAAGATTCAAAGCAAGGAAGTTTGTAAAAGAATTAGAAAGAGCTTCTGGTAGGCAATGGAAGTCTCTAGTTACTTCTAGTTTTGAGGCCAGTTTCTGTATTTCAATATTGAATGCACATTTTCAGCTTTTTGCAAGCTACCCCAGAGAACAACACGGTCTCTTTGGCCTCTAAGCAGAAAAGTACCTCGCCTGAAAGAAACTGAGGGAAACCACATGCAGGTAATTATCTCCTTGACACTTTAATAGAGTGACTGTGCGTGTTGCAGTGTGTTAGTTCTTTTTGCTAGTTCCTTCAAGGGATGAAATATTGCCACATGCTATTGTCCCAGTAGTCCCTGATGTCAACAGAAAATGCAAACCCATGGTCTTGCTTCATGACAGTGGTCTGTGGGACTCCGTATTACCAGCCCAAGCTTACGGTGAAAACAAGACCCCTCAATACAGCAAAATTAGAGAGGTACCTTAAGATCAATAGCAGGTGGGCGTAGAGGAGAACCCTGTCCAACCCTGCTCACTGTGGCATCTCGTGAACATGCTTTATTACCTATGGAGGGTGATGGGCTGTTAGCTAAGTAGAACAGTGCTGTTAATGGGTTCTGTTACAAGGTACGGCTTCCTTAACAGAGCTCTCAAAGAAATCAACAACTTCAAAACTCCCATAATCAATCCAATTTAATCTGATATATGCTCTGTCAAATTGCATTTCAAAAGGCTTTTATAATACCAAAATTCACTTATCTAGTAACAGCATTAGCAATGTTAATTTTCTAATCAGAACGCAAAATCATTAATTATCCATGCCTTCCTTAAGTAAAAGAAGCCGCAGTTCTTAATCAGTAACCCTACAAATCCTTTGATGTTTCAGAGTAGAGAGAGTACATTCTCCTCTGGAAATACCTGTGAGGCTTTCGTTAGAGCTAGCGTGTGCCCCGAACACATAATTGCTTCACTGGGTCTGAGCCTCTCCTGCCTTTGCATCTCATGCCGTCACTTACGCCTTCGCAAGGCTGATGCTGAGCAGCTCTGCTGAGGCTGATGCTGAGGACTCTGTGGGGGTCCCCTGCCTCTGGCAAACCACACTCGGCCTCAGTTTCACCAGTCCAAAGGTATCAGTTTGCCATCATGTCCAGCTTGTTTATATGTCAGCAGAGAATTACATGAAGACTGTATAATTGTAAGGGATTTGGAAATATCCCCCAAAATAAGAAAGGTAATTCTGCCGCAGGCAATGGGTCCACCTATCTCCAGCAGTGGCTAGAAGTGAGTATTTCCCCTGGATATTCTCCAGGCATTCAACTTTTAACAGCTCCTGGGCATTCTCAAGTGGTTTGGCCTCATGTATCTCTTCCCCCAGTGCACAGCTAATCTGTACCTGAATCCATGCAAACTTCTTGCATCACTAGTTTTATTCAGAGAAGAGTCCCACAGGTCTGCCACTCGACATGCAAAAAACACATCTGTCTGTTTGTGTTTTGAACCTGCTGCATGCAAACATTGTTGAGGATATGCAGTGAAAATGTATGAAATAATAAATTGCTTTTAATTTACACTAGTATTTCTAAACCCCTGGAATGTCATCCCTCTTCTCAGGAAACAATTGGTTCCATACTTCAATTGTTATTAAAAAGCCAGCATGTATATAAATTTCCTTTAAACAACAGCCCAACAACAGAGGAATTATTTTCAGAATTTTTTTTCAGGCAAAGATTAATGTGCGAGAAGCTTAGGCTACATATTTAATAAATTATTAAAGCAAAAATTAAAAACAGAATAGTAAAACAATAGCTCAGCGGCTGTTCTTGCCCTTTACAATCAGGGAATTAATTTGGCTGGTAAAAAGTGTTCTCTATGCTCCAGGAATATACCATCTTAAACTTGATGATAAACTGAGAAGCAATTGCACACCACACACTAAAATTAAATGACAGCTTTAATGGTACTAGGGAAAATGAAACATATTGCTAAGGCTATAAACTTGATAATGAAAATACTATGAGACAAAAACAAGAAAATATGCATAAATTTCTATTTATTTTTATACTAGTAATATATTGTCATGTAATAGTTTATTTGCTCTTTAAAAGAATTCCTATTTTTCAGACAGAGCATTTCCAGAGAATAAAGACAACCATAAAACACAACCATCATGAAGTTCCTTACACCTACATCTAAATATGTAAATGGCTCTTAAATTGTGCTCCAGCTGTCAAGAAGCTAGTCAGGGAATTTAGTTCCTTCCAATCCAGCTGGTAACCAGTTCCCTGGCCTCAAGGAAAAAAATCCATTCATTTCCGCATTTGTAAAATATGTGTGCTTTGGCCTGAAGAGCCCTGCAATGCTTTGAAGGTCTTCTTCAGCTAATCTAAGGTATAAAGGTGCCCCCTTACACTTGTGAAAATGGGGAGCAGAAACCTGCCCTGAAATAACTTGGCACTGAATAGTTTATACCATTGATTCCATTTTCTTCAGCTTTTTGTATGTTTTCAGCTATTAAAATATCATTGCTGATAAGGACATCTAAATAAAATGAAATTCCTGTCTCTGGAACATAGATGATCAAACTGGACCTAGAGCCACTTTGTCATTCGTATGTATGTAGGAGATGCTATTGCCCACACAGCATATATAGCTGGGCACTGAATCTTTCTGAAATTTCCAGCTGTCCTAGAAACTAAAAAAGAAGGGGATTTTGGTTGATTCTATTCATTTTGCAAACTGAAATTGAAACAGAACTTGATAGTTAAAGTCACTTCACATAATTACTGAAACTGTAATTGGGTGAAGCCACGTATATGCTCCAGCAGAAATCTTTCTGACTTTTTTCTCCAGACAAAATAAACTGCCTTTGACATACAGTGACTCAATCAGGAGAAAAATTGAGCCCTATTTTTCAGAAAAGTGAGCAACAGCATCTTCCATTAGCTTTCCAGCTGCTGGAGCAGTGGGTGTCCTCAGAACACCACTGCTGGAAATCACGTCCCAAACGCCTGATCAGTAGAAAATAGCCCAGATCATTTCTGTTCTCTGTGGCAGCAGCGATGGGGGGCTCTCCTCACGGACTCTAACTGCTGAACTTTGCCTGGTGTTAAGAATTAGAGACTTTCCTCTTCCCACTGCCTACACGGACCACCTGTGATGGAGGACACCAGCCTTGCTCCGGATCTCTTCTCTGCTCAGCTCTCCTGACCCATTACAGCACACAGAAATCAAATGTACCTGAGCAGCAACTGAAATAATCTTTACATATTCCACATAAATCATGAAACATTCAGGAACTTAACAGGCAAAACAAAGACCTCTGAAATTCCCAGCTGAAAGACAGTGAGGAAGCCAAAAGCTTCTTTTGCTTTTTTTTCTTTCTCATCGGGGAGGGGGTGGGGGGATGGGAAGGGGAGGCAGGGGGAAGCATCAGCTGTAAGGAAAAGACTAAGCAAAGCTTCTAAACATCAATCTATAGGCAGCTGTGTTCACAGTAGGCAATGGGGTGTCCAGCTTCCACTAGGAACCAGGTATCTTATGCCTTTGGCTATTTAAAACGACAAGAACCTTTTCCATGCAAAAATGCCCCTTCCCACTCATGAATTATGTTCCCATCTACAGTGTAGAGTAAATGTGTACAGTGACGCAGACTAAGTGAAACGAACCAGTGCACTGGGGGGCTGTGTGTATGTGGATATTTAAACTCCCCCATGAAGGTTCATGCACTCTTAGAACCTCTCAATGTCCAGGCACAGAGTTTGGTGAGGCCAAGGCACCTCCTGGTCAAGCCAGTCCAGACAGTCAGAGAACCACCATGGGTAGAAGCCCACTAACACGTCTCCAACTAAGCCTACACAATATAAATTGGACGTTGTATTAAAAGCCATTTTCCTAAGTGTCCAAAGACACCTTGACAAGAATAAAACAATGTCAAGAACAAACTGAGAATTTCCATTTCTTATGTCTCACTACACCTCTCATTTAAACTGGTATTTTAAACTATGGACGTATATATTGTACAGGTGCAATTTATTCACCTTTAGGTTAAAAGCATTCCCAGTTATAATAATTATCTCTGATGATACAGAATTAGGTACCCATCATTTTCATACAGCTGATTACTCCTCTGAAGCCAGCCCGATGGTTAGGCAATAGCGTACTCTGCTCACGTTACAGCTGAATATGTGATATGTTGCACATACATCACAGTTCTCACATGCTACTTTTAATTTATCCTGAAAAAGAATTGTTGAAGTAGGTAATTACATGTTTACAAGAGAAAGACTGTGAAAAGTTCATTACCTAAGCAAGGTTTTATGTCATTAAATCAATGACATATCATCTATCATACAACCCAAATTGATAAGCAGTTCAGTTTCTGGAATATTTAGCATGAAGTCAATTAAAATTTTATATTCAAGAACAACTGGAAAGGACAGGGTTAATAAATATTTTATTCAATACATACAAAGTTTAAATGGGAGCCATTAAAGTAACTAGAGAAGTATTTGCCCCAGAATATAAGAAAACATTAAGGCTGTTCCTTCAGGTTTTGTGTTCAGCAGTTCACATTGTACTTAAAGCTCAGTTTCAGAATTCTGAACATTTGTGATGGATGTACATTTGTCCTATTTCCAGCCCCTCTTCCTGGAACAACTTTGAGAGCTCAAGCACAGTAACTGCAGCAAGGCAAAATGGAGAAAAGAAAAATTCCACACATCTTACTCTAGCATCTATTATCTACACACCATCTTCCATTTGTCTTTCTTGCACCACAAAGCCAGCCTGGTCTATTTGTCTACCTCCTATTAATGAATTATAAATACACTTGATAATTAAAAGTCGGTATTTACAATCCCGCCTATGCAGTGCCACGTTGTGTGATGCAAAGCTGTCGCTCTGTGTTAAAAACAAGGTATGCAGCTCTCCAGGTCTTCTGGCAGCATTTCAAGAAGGCTTGCTAGAAACACTTAGCAGACATGCTCTTACGACATGATCACAGTATATTAACCCTAAGGAGCAAGAAAAAATCCCCACATAATTTCAAGGCATACAAACAAGCACTAGCTATTTTGCTTATTAAAAGGTCTAAAAGTTTCCCTCTGAAAGCAACTATTTTTGGAGTCACTTATATTCACCTTAGGGGTTGTAATTGAGCTTTTAATGACAGTGCTCACTGCAGTAAGCCCGAGGCTGATAATCAGTGTTTATAGGCTCCTACCTCTATGGAAGAACAGCTGATGTCCTCTCCAGGCTGGCTGCCCAGCCCCCTCCCCTGCACGGACACGGGTGGCCAGGCACCAGGCAGCACCTTGTTGGGACCCCAGCCCCTGTGGTCAGCCAGAGGTGGGCACTGCTCAGCAAGGGCAGCGGCAGCATGTCCTTGTGCTTAATGCAGGTTTTCTCCAATATTCTCAAACAGCTGCAGCCTGCCCGTGGCTCAACCTGCCAGCTCAACCCCGTCCCCATCCTAAAAGCAGTCCTGTCTGTTACCCAGGTGGTGCAAGTCCCTTCCTGCGGCCAAACTGGGCTGGGCTGGTCGTGGGGACACCAGCACCCTATAGCGAGGGATGCCACAAGCCCTGGAGCACTGCCACATCTCAGGGTGACAGTGAGGTGGCAGCAGCTCCACAGGTGGTTAATGGTCCATGAAACAGCATTAATACAACACAACAGCCACCTAGGTATGCCTTGCTGAAATGGAAAGTACCAGCTGTGCCCATCTTCACCCACTTTGGAGTTTTACAGTTTTAAGATTTGTAGAATTTATATTTGAGGTCTTGGGTTTATGTGTGAGAGAAACCGAAACAAAACAAGCAACAATAATAAACAGCAAGAAAGCAAACCCATGATCCTTATCTGAAAACCAGTCAACACACTCACACCTGATCAGATCACTAACCCTCTTCTTACACAGACACAAATGTTACAACAGAATTTTAAAGACATTTTCTGCCCCACTACAGAAGGGCTTCCTTCAAGTCACACTTTGTCTATCTGAACAGATTTCCCTAGTCACAAATTAAAACAAACCCTGGTGACTATGGCAGCCCTTCCCCTTATGAGAAAGCCCTTTGGTGCCACAGGATTACACCAAAGTTTGTTTCTTGGAAAAGTTTCATTTTCACACATTTCCAGTGAAAACATGACCCCAGCCTTTCTGTTCTCCCTCAGGACAAGTGCAGAAGAGACCTGGTTTTCATTTCCCACTTCCTCCCAGGAAATACTTTTCACCCACCTGTGCTCCACGTCATTCTCCCCATTCCCGGGTACTGGAAGAAATCACGCTTCCAGTAGATAATCACAGGAATATGGAAAATACAGATTGCAGGTATGCCAAAAATCCCCAAACAAAAACCAAATCATCCTGGTATCAATAGATTAAACAGTACTGTTGACAAGTTCCCTTCATAAAGCTTGGTGAATGTGATGGTCACAGAGGGAAGGGAGCAGGCAGGGCAACACCACATGAGGCAGTTGAGATGACTCTGCTCGTCTCTAGCTGCCCAGTCTCATTTTTCCAGGATGCCCTCGTGACTGCCTAGACCTTTGAGATCTGCTGTAACCTCTCAATACCCAGAGCATGCTCTGGGAAATACCTTGGCTGACAACAGAGCCCTGAGAGGGACAGAACAAACTGCTGAAGGTCACCCTCATCCTGTGAGGATGTGCAGTGGGACAGAGATGACTCGCTAAATACTTCTACAGTGCACACCCACATCCCTGAAGAGCAGGAAACAATAATGAAGTGGAAAGAGATAAGCAGTGCATCTAAAATACAATTACATATACCAGTTGCTGCTCTGGGCCAAATTTCACTTCCATTTTACACCTCTGCAAATTCTGAGAAGTATCTAAAGTCTCTGAAATGTCTCTGGCCTCCACACTCTGAGGGACAGCAGAGCACTGAGCCAAAGCTTCGGCCCAGGAATTTCCTGCTGCTCTTTTTTTTTTTTTTTTTCTCACGTACAGTACTCTAAATAAGCTATAGGATGAATATTACCACAGAGTTATTATTTCTGTCATAAATTTTAAAAACTACCTATATGAATAACTGTAAGTCAAAGTCCTTCAGGGACTGTCATAAATCCAAAAGCTGCCTGAGTGCTAGATTTAGGATTCTGATCACTGAATTAGCTGAAAGAAGTCTAAAAACACATACAGAAGGACAGGTCTCTATTAGCTGTACACATTTACACAGACTTCTGGGCAACAGTTTCAACCAGAAATGAAAACTTGGTTCAAGTACGTTAACTCCCACACGTTTCCAATGGAGTAGTGGTATTTGCCCTGCCAGGATGTCCGATGCATCAAGTCTCTTAAAATCTCTTCCTGGAAAGCATCTCCTAAATGATTACACTTGTCTAATGTGAAGCCAAAATACAGCGTTTTAAAGGTATTTAAATGTTTTGTTAAGCTTTCTCTACACACATGAAAGAAAGATGTTTGTTTTCACACATTTCTGACTCTGCAACTCAACCTGAGACACCACCTCAACATGCTGTAGTGCAGCCTCCGTGACCTGTCCCTATAATCCCAAACTTCCCTCTTGGTGAAAATGTCAACCAAGTGTATAATTTGTAGCAATCCTAGGAATTAAAACATTTGAGCTCCAGAAATTAAACTGTTGCTCAAATTCTCTTGTAGATATGTGTGAGAAAGCCAGGGCAAGACATAAGTTATAAATATGAATGGGAGGCCTCAAAGGACAAAAGTGTCTCACCCTTGTTTTCCTCACTTGGCAAAAGGGAGCAGAGACCAGTGCCCTTTCTGGGTAGGGGCTCTCCTGGGTGGGCTGCAGGTGTGGGAGAAAAAGGCCCTAGGAAGGTGAGGACTGCCAGCCATCAATCTATTTTCTCCTCATGCCCTCAGCACAGACAGACAAGGTAGATGGTGGAGTTGCTGAAACATAATTCCATCAAACCTCTGCTGCAGTCTTTTGGGACAACTGTCAGGTGTTACCACTTCCAGGGGACTGGATCCAGACATCAGGAGCCAAAGCATGTTGGGCTTGTGTAACCTCTGAGGTTTGTCTTCTTGCATGAGGAATGACTGGCTACAGATAAAGGCATTTCACCCAGTAAGTATACTGGGAATGGTCACATCCAGGCTGGCCTCCATGGAGGTCTACCATGGGTTACAACTGGCTGTGCATGGAGACAGGATTGTGGCACATCCTGGATTCTACGAAGTCTGAGCCATTATTTGCTCTCTTGAAGTCAAGCTTCAGGACAGGCACATCAACTGAGGTGACGAACAAAGCTTTTTCAGTCACCCATGCCACAGATGCAGGGAGATAGTCTGCTGTGTTACTGTCTTCTGATGATTTTGGATGCTTCCATCTCTGGACCTACTGAGACAAGTGAGACAAAGGGGCAGACTCCCACGAAATGCTGGAGTTGTTCTATATTCTTAACATGGAAAGTTACAGGCTGCACCACTTAAAAAATATATCTAGGGTTTTAAATCACTTCGCTATTTTTGTCTCAGTGAAAAAACTATGGAAAAGCTTATTATGGTCACATATATCCTTAAGGAACTTATCGTCATCACAGCACTAACAATAGGTACAACATTTTGAAAGATTGTCGTGGAACTTCTTAATTTTAATTAAGTGTGAAACACTTTTTTTTGGGCCAGGAAAAGGCCCCAGAGGATTTTATTTCAGTAGATACAACCTGCTAACTCACCATACCAATAATCCAACAGTTTGCAGACAACACTTTCACAGACAGGACCAGATTGGAAGGTAGTGAGTTATCTTAATACATATCTTAAGAAACCAACAGGCTTAAAGCTACACCCTTGTGTTACATTTTTGTTTGCACACATTTAACTCTCACTGACACTCCTATGATCTACATCATGTGCAGTCAAGAAAGGAAAATGCCTCATGTAAACATGCTCCCTCTGAACTGGACAGACTTTACCCTTTAACATTCTCGTGTTTTCTAGTCATATGCAGGGAAAAAACCTCCTCCATACTGCTGATTCCCCTCATTCAGGTTCTCGTTAATGACTTTATTTGTGCCATCAGTTGCTCAAAGATGCGAACAGGAAGACTGCAGCCCTGCTTGACCATACCAAGGCTAAGGGAGCAAGGTGAGGGCATGGAGAGCAGTTTCCCAAGACAATGCCACTGGCAGGGGATATCCACACCTTTTCAAAAGGGGTAATTTTATGCTGGATCTCACAGACACTATATAAGAGCAGGGAACTGCAATAATTATTATTATCCTATTATTGTAATTGCTCAAAGGATTTTCTGCTAGTCTCCCATTTAGCATAGTATGTGAAAGGCTGACAAAGAAAATGTGATTAAGGTGTGAAGCTCTGGTGCCTGCCAGCTGTACTGAAGTGCAAAAGATTCCCATCATAAACAGTAACTGAAAGAATGATGGGCTTTCTGGGGCTTTCACCGGGAAATAAAAATACAGGAGTCCAACGTCTGTCAGAGGCCCAGAGAAGAATGGAGGAAAGCAATCCAATTCATCTGTATAAACTGTCTTTTGTGGTACAACTCCACCACTCCCTCCTTCCATTCACTCCCTTAAAATATTGAAGTATTGACCATGATGGAGTCTATGGCAGGTTGCGGGGAGTAGTACAGAGACTGAAACAGGCATGGTTTTTCTGAGGTTGTATAAGGATATAATGCCTTTTCTGCTCATAACCAAGAAACAAATGTTTTATGCTCTATCCCTTCCCTTCCTTTCCCAGCGGTAGTTAAGCTGGTGGCTATTTGTAATCGATACATTAAAGGAACTAATAACGCCTGCTGAGCCCAGAAGCTGCAGCGGCTTGGGGCAAGAGGGAGATGGGTGACATGCCTGGGATGCTGGCGGCTGCCTGTGGTCCAGGAGCACTCATCCAGTGCTGCAGAGCTTGGGAAGCACCATTTCTACTGGAGGTGCTTCTTGCAGACTGTTCACATTTCACTGTGAAACACTGGGGGACGGAACTATGACAAGCACAGAGGAAGAGGAGGATGGCTGACAGGAAAGAACAGAATTCTCCCTCTGTGTCTTTGAAGAGTATTTTTTTAGTCTTACAGTCTTCCATGTCTGTTAACTCCTATTGTATGCCACTGAACAGATGGACTAGTGGTTACTTCCCCCTCTATACCATTTTGTGCTTGGCACAACCACATGTTGACCTTAAATGTTTTTCAAAGTCATGTCAGCTCACAGCAGCTAATTCACCAACATCAGCCACACCTTCCTGCTCTGTCTTCAGAAGCAGAGAATGCTCCACACAGCAAGCAGCACTGCACATCAGCTTCTCTCAGAAACCTTCATCCCCAACACTGAATAATGCTCCTGTTTATCTTGAACCCCGTCTCTCACCCAGCTGAAGCTGGAGGGCAAAGGGCAACTTTGGGTGCAAAGTCTCAACCTTGTTTGACTCCTTGCTCCAAGAAATGTGTTGCTTCTGAGTCTACAATGGTCCCCAAAGGCTGGGGGCAGATCCACCTCCTGCCTGGACTCAAATCACCACACACGATGCCTGGCCGAACCTCACCAATTATACACTGCACATTAACACAGACATTAACCGTGCCTGTTCTTTTTCTGAGTTAGTTATCTAAAAACACCTTGTCATTTTCCAGCTGATTTTAATAATAACTGTATAATAAATCATTTAAGCAAACCATTTAACAGATGAAATGGTGGTAAACAGGATGCCACAAGTACAGCTATTAGTATACCAAAATTAATTGCTGAGGTCTCCTGTTACTCTTTCTCCCTGTTTTAATGACTTGTGGTATAAGAAAATAAAAGGTTTGTCCTTTTTTTCCTCCTTCCATATACATTTGCTATTCAGAACAGCACAACAGATCATCAAAGACAGCTATGGGAATGCTTCTTGTATTTCTTTATTCAGGCTTTTGCTTTCTGCAAATATTCCTGTGCACTAAATCTCATTCATCATCATGTTTGTGTTTGGGCTGCCATCTCCTCTGACAGACAAAGCAGATGAAACCAGGGACTTCCAAAGCTAAATTCATAACTCCTGGTATCGTAAGCTAACAGCCCAAATCCTCCAGGTGAAAGCAATAATAGATTCACATCCTCCATGGCTCATAGGAAGTGAAATATATGTAACATACATGACTATTAAGTTGTATTTGTAGGTAGACGAATATGGGAATACAAATAACAGGGGTTACCCTACATTTGCTAGCAAAAACAGACCATATGGTCTTTGAACATATTTACCAAGCTTATATTGCTATTGCTTCAAGCCATACTCCCTGCTGTGGGGTTAGAAGATGTTCTTCCTCAGGAGAGGAAAACAGCCCCATTTGTGTCCACTGCAATCATCTTTCAAGGGAAGCTGAAATAAGCCCCAGTATGTCCTTACGTGTCTTGCCGTGGCATAAGCCTTGCTACTAAGGGTGTCCCACACTGCCCTTCTGCACAGGCAAGACACGGTACCAAGCTGCCAGAACAAACCTCAAGGAGCTCTTGGAGCTGTACAACTGTGATGACTGGATGCAAATCATGCTGCTTATGGTAGCTCTAAATGAAAGGCCAACAACAAATCCAGTAGGCATTATTATTTTTTTTTTCTGCTTGCCTACCCTGTATGACTCTTACGTTCAACATAGACAAAGACAGCAAGTGGCATGTCCAAATCATGTGTTGATGACATGCATATTTACTTACAATTCTTTCAGTCATTAATTCAACAATGGATTTATTTAGAAAAAGCAGATAGCCAACAAGTAAAGAATTATGGGTTTGATAGCAAAATTAATTGAGGCTGGCTGACTGTCAGCTCTCTGGTCAGACTGGGTGATCAAATTGGTCCCATCCAGCCTTGAAAAACAGTAATTGGTGAACACTTACATGTTGTCCACTCTCCCATTTATTTTGGTAACCCTCTTGATGTTTTCTTCTTTGAAGCACTGATGTTCATAGCCATTAGACATCATTTCATCTTCCAGACTGTTTTCACATCTACTCTGTATCATACATAAGGATTTGTAGCATGGATCACTTCCGTATGGCACTACTCCTGACCTGCCAGCCAGACACTTTCATGGGGCATAGGTAAACCTGAAACAGATGCAGAAGTATGTCCTCGAAATACACCAATGTCCCCTTGCGCTCTTTTGCTTGGACATTTATTTGTGCCTCCAGACAGCAAGTCCAATTCACAGATTCACAGAATAATAGGATAGGGGTTGGAAGGGACCTCTGGAGATCATCTAGTCCAACCCATCTGCTAAAGCAGCATCACCTCCAGCAGGTTGCACAGGATCGCATCTAGGCAGGTTTTGAGTATCTCCAGAGAAGGAAACTCCACAACCTCTTTGGGCAGCCTGGTCCACAGCTCTGCACCTTCACAGTAAAGAAGTTTTTCCTCATGTTGAGAAATGTTCCAGTTTTTGCTCATTGCTCCTTCTCCTGTCACGACACCACTGAAAAGAGTCTGGTCCCATCCTCTTAACATCCACCCTTTAGGTATTTGTAAGTGTTGATCAGATCCCCTCTGCCTTCTCCAGGCTAAACAAACACAGGTCTCTCAGCCTTTCCTCATAAGAGAGATGCTCTAGTCCCCACATCATTTTGTAGCCCTCCTCTGGATTCTCTCTAGTCTGCTGTGAACTGGGGAGCCCAGAATTGGCCACAGAACTCCAGATGTGGCCTCACCAGGGCAGAGCAGAGGGGGAGGAGAACCTCCCTCAACCTGCTGGCCATGCTCTTCTTAATGCACCCCAGGATACCATTGAATCTATTACTGGCCAGAGGGACACATTGCTGGCTCATGGAGAGTTTGTTGTCCACCAGGACTCCCAGGTCCTTTACTGCAGCACTGCTTCCCAGAAAGTCAACCCTAACCTATACTGGAGCATGGGGCCGTTCTTCCCTAGGTGCAGGACCCTAGTCTTGCCCTTACTGAGTTCCCTTAGATTCCTCTTCCCTCAGTTCTCTAGTCTTCCCAGATCTCACTGAATGGCAGCACAGCCTTCTGGCTGGCCTGTCAGCCACTCATTCCAGTTTTGCATCATCAGCAAAGTTGCTGATGGTAAACTCTGCTCCCTCATACAGGTCATTGATGAATATGTTCAATAAGACTGGACCAAGCACTGACCCTTGGTCACCACTGGCTACAGGCCTCCAACTGGACTCTGTGCCCCTTACCACAACCCTCTGGGCTAAACTCAGCCAGTTCTCAGCCCACCTCACTGTCCGTTCATCCAACCCACACTTCCTGAGCTTGCTTAGAAGCATGTTGTGAGAGAAGACAGTGTCAAAAGCCTTGCTGAAGTCAAGACAGACAACATCTACTGCTTCCTCACCACCCACACAGCCAATCAAGCCATTATAGAAGGCTATCAAACAGGTCAAGCATGATTTCCCCTGGAAATCTATATAGTCATGTTTCTATATAATCATGTTTCACCTAAAGTATTACCCCATTGCTTTTACCACTCTAGAGAAGCACTGAACAAGGATACCGACTCTAAAAAAAAAAAAGAACCTAAGAAAGGAAAAAAACCCTCTCAACCAGAGGCCACACAAACAGCTAGAGCCCCAAGAGCCAGCTTCTTACCTGGCTTGGGCTTTCTACTCAGAGCAGAAAGGAAAAAACCTCTTCAGTCAGTCAGGAGCACGTGACTATTGATTTTCAAAGGAAATTATCCTCCCAGCGGCAGTGTTTTTGAAAAGTCCGTTCTTAAACACTCTTCTCAGATTAAACAGATGGAAATGACCAAGGCAGAAGGCCTTCATTAGCAAGCCCCTCCAGGACAAATCCACAGAGCAAACCTAGAGGAAATCATTACTATAAGGTCCCATGCAACTCTGATGGGACTGTGGGTCTGTGAAGTTTTGATCCTTTTTCCCCCATCAGCTTAGGTGAGGAAGTAAAAGACTAAGTGCGCTGCTGTGCATGCTCTTTTTAAAAAGTGTAATAGCTTTTTTCTCCTGAATTTTACATGAACCTATCCATGCTTTATAAAGCGTTTTTCACTTATACTCAATAACATTTTCCAGACCTGAACACAGCACCACCCAGACCCATACCTCACATTACCTAGTAGTGTGAAATATTGTTACTGTACCTTAGGAATATTAAAGAAGAACAGGAAGCTGTTGCAGACAAATATGGTACATTTTGTACTCTCTTTGCTCTATGGGAATTTTCTCTCTTTCCCCTGCTTCTACCTTGAATATGTATTACACGAATCATTTTACCCACTGAGGAAAGTGGTCTGACCCTGACACCGAAAAGAAAAAAAACAACCAGGTGGTATCAGTGAAACCATTAACAAAAGGAAATGAAGCATAATAGATAACTGTGAAAGAAAGTAACAAAACCAGAATATCTTATACAATAATTCCTAATGATTTTGCATAGTAACTTCAAATACTAACACATGCATTACCTTTTTCACCACAGTGTGAAAATGTATATTCTACATCCATTTAGAAATGGATTTGAAAACTGAGGCAAACAAAGCGTAAAATTATCAATTCTTTTCAGCAATTAACTCTCACTACCTGTGAACTTTTTCCTGAAACACCTTTTTGATGGATACCTGAATTGTACAAAAAGTTGATGTGCAAATAAGAATGAAGTTCAAATTTTATGGGATTGAGAGAGTACTATGCAACTATGCAGATACATCATAAAAGCCGCTGGAGGAGCACACATGCAGAAAAGGCACAGCATCTATTCTGCAGAGGGTCTGCAAGTGAGAAACAGAAGAATTGTTATGGATACCTAAAAGCTGATTTTGATACCAGTCTTCAAAATGTGTTTAAAGCCTTCCCTTCTCAATGAATCTAATAAATAAGCTGGTTAAATTTTCAGCACATATTGTTTCTCTTGTGCTCTGTTTGTATTTACAGAAAACAAACCCTGCACTCATGCCCATGTTGTCCAGGACATTAGAATATAGAAAGGTACTACAGAAACCCACATTTTTCAGGAGCAATGGTTACCTATAAAAATACCACCCAAAATAGGCAGTGGAACGCAACAAAACAGTAACTGAAATGATGTTCTTTTAAAATAGGCAATTATGTGCAAGGCGTCCCATCCCTCAACAAGTGTTGTGGGGTGCTTTTTTTAAGTAACAGGAATTAATCAATTTCACACCTTTAAAAAAATGAAGCTGAGGAATAAGAACCTGTTCACCTTGCAGAAAACGTGATTCCTTCTGTTCCTTCAGTATTAAAGGCTTCAGTCTGCAATTCCTGCTCAGGCAGAGCCCCTGCTTAAATCACAGACAGCTCTGCCCAGGGAAAGAACTGCAGGACAAGGGACAATATTTGAACTAGAATTTGTTAATGTTAGCATAGCCACCCAAAACCCAGCAAGAACAGTAGCCTGTTAATAAGTATCCAGGTATTCCTCCTTGAGTCCAACAGAAAGCTCATCTATGATCAGCTTCTGAGGAACCGTGTGAAGAGGAAGGATGGGCTGGGTCTTTACAGTGCACTGCCAAGACAAATGTGATGTGTATGTGATCCTCTGGTTCCAAGAAACAGCTGGAATTATCTGAACAAGTCAGGTAGACGTTTCATCAGCATTATGGGAAAAAGAACCTGGAATAAACAATTTCCTCACAAGAAGAAGAGACAAGACCGCTGACCCAAGTGTTACCACACAGACAAGGACAGATTTTCCAAAGTGCTCAGCAGTGAGTATTTCCCGTTGGGAAGGTAGGTGCTACTGAATACTCTCGAAAATACTAGAAGGTCTCAAAATGCCAAAATGTTCTCCATTTGAACATGAGTCCCTGAAAAGTGACATTGCTGATACAGAATTTTTAAGAGTACTCATCCCATTAATTCCACTGACAAACAAATGAATCCATACCAGCATTGTTAAAAGCCAGTAAGACCTTAAAATAAATAAATAAATGAATGAATGAATAAATAAGCTATGTAAGAACCTGAACTAGTTAGAGGAAGATAACAAAACTTCTGAGAAATGGCTAAAAGTAAAGCAACACCAAAATTTTCAAGCAAGATGCTGTGATCAGGTACTCTTGAGCAAATTTGTTTTCCCAAATTCAGGACAATTCTGCATTTACACAAGACTAAATTATCTAGTTTGACTTTATGTCCCGACATATAATGTCAGTAAGGCATGCCCACCTAAGTTGCAGAAGCAGATTTGGTGCTATACTAATCCAAAATCTTACCTCAAGCCAACAACCCAGAGGAATAGAAATCCAGAGAAGGGGCCAATTTTTCCTTTTAATTTGACCAGTACAATCATACAGAGTTCTTCACTTTTGCAATAGAACAAATTTCACCTCCTTTAAATCAGTCATACATTAGGGAATAAGAACTATGAGAAAAGATTATTTGGTCCAACACGTTTAAACCCAAAGAACTTCACCTGCTCAAAATCTGAATTTGCACAATTCATTGTAGGATCTAAAATCATTAAGAAATCAAAGCAGACGGCTTCCTCTCTCATGAACAAGCAAGTCTCAAAACAATCAAGACCTAAAAATGAAATGCATGAGCTATTTTGACTAGCATACAAACTTAGACTGCAATGATAAAGCTGAAGTTAATCAATTTAATTTACTTGCTTAAGTACTTTGTCCTGTACAAGAAGTACTGCATTGTGTTGGCTTCTGCAGGAGGAATGAAGGAACACAACCGTTGCTATTAATCCTCTGAAATGAAGATTAAATTATTTCTGTAGTCTATAATAAAGCTCTTGAGTTTACAGTTTAAGCCAGTCCAGCAACATGCTAGGATGGAAGTCTTATTTCATGCCAGGGAAATGCATGTTCTGAATTTTCACTGAAGAAACTTGCCAATATTTCAGCGAAGGCCCTTCATTTGTTTTCCCAGCAATAACCTTGAAAATTAAATCCAGACTCTGATGGATTGGAGCTATTGATGGTTGGTTTTCTCTCTGCTGCATAGCTATTTACAAGTATCATATTTAGAGCTATGAAACTCTTTGAATATGTACCTTCTTATATCTTAAAAATGTACAGAAGCCCCCTTACAGCAAATGACAACCAAGTACATACATATTCTTTGATTCCATCAGCAAGTGCTAATAATAGAAATGTTAAGAGAAATTGTTTTCAATAATTGGAGTCTAGCTTGAGCTGAACTCCATGTATTAAAGCAAAATACTCACTTCAAATGGGTTTTTGTAATCGATCCTATTTTAGAAGGGTACAATCTAATCCAGATCCATTTTTCTAGCCAACTGGCACACTATTTACTTTTGCAGTTCAAACCTGACCGTATGGTATGCCTTTATGATAACTCTCAATATACTCCGAGCTGCATCCCTGGAAATACTGTACTGCTCTTGACAGCAAAATACTATTTAGCTGTATGAAACCTCACTTTCTAAATAAAGAACACCATGGTTTTAAATAACAGTGATTATTAAACTAAGGTCATAGTCCTATTGCTAAATTAAGTCGTAATTATAAAGTAGAATTAATAACTAAATTTAATGAAAATCCCATAATGATGCAGCTTAGCAAATCAAAGCTGAAACTGCTGTAAGATGACAGATAGTTGCAATATAAAGGCAATACTACACTTCAGACTATTTCCTCACCTTCAGGGACATCTCGGCAGAAAAATTAACTCCAAAATGACATTGCCTTTCCCTCACTAGCAGGGACAAGCCCAGGGACAGACCCATAGAGAAGGCAGAGTGACAAGGGAGGTCCCTGTCTGTCCTCAGGGCTGCCTTCGACCTCGCTGGATCTCACCCAGAAACTGCATTCATGTGGTGAAGCAGAACCAGCCCCTCCAATTTCAGGTCATCAACCCTGTGTTAGTCCAGAGGGCATAAAAGTCAAACAAACTAACTCTTGGAAAAAGAGGAAAGTTATTCCAAGATACACGGTTTTTAATTCCAGAGGGCTTTCTTCTTCTGATCCATGTTGCACATAATAAACAAAGGTATATATTTTTTAGGTTTTGTATCTCTTAAAAACTGAATTGTGCAAATGATGAAACATGAGGGGTGCCTGATTTACCCCAAATTACACTTATTAGGAATATATTAATCTCAGAATACCCATAAAGTCAAACAGAGTCTAAGGGAAAAGCTTCACTTTTAGCACGAAACACTGATTAAAGTCTTCAATTGCTCTCTTTCCCATTTACCCTAGTCCTGTACAAGAACTGCAAGACTGGTTATACATTAAGGATTTTTGAAACTTCAACTGAAAAATTCACAATCACAAGACACATGCTGGAAGGCAAATGGTTCGTTGTAAAATTACAGAGCTACCTCTCAAAAGCCTGCAAGCAGATTTAACGTTGACTGTGTTGCTGAGGTATACTAATGTAATATACATGGTGCACAGAGTGGAGAAAATTATTTTGCCAAAGAGTAAGTACATACAATCCTCTACAAAAATCAGTGCATTGCTCCAACATCTGAAATCAAGCTGCAGGTAGATTTCCAATCATGAGCAAAATTTCCTGCTTGTAATGTGCAAAGCGACGTATGGCAATACTCAAATGGTTCAGCTCTGGTGTATTGTGTTCTGATGAGTAAGGATCTTGTACTATTCATGTTTTGCAATAATTTAATCTCTTTCTGTCAGTAAGAGAGATTCTCTGAATAATGTATGTAGAGCAAAAGAAATGAACAGAGTTTAAATAAAACACAAATGAGAAGGGGAAAGGATGAAGGGCTATCTCCAACCTGATACAGATTGGATCAATTTTGCAAACTTGTAACAGAGTGTGTCTGGGTAGGTAACCTATTTCATATGCATTCCTGATTTGGAACAGAAAGGCTGATGTTTTGGGCCTGTTTAAAGACAACAAAAATGCCTGAGATAACCACTAGAAGGTAGATATTAAACCAAATGTACGATATTATTCCAGTTCCAAAAGTACTCCTGGGCAAACAGTTTGACTGTATGCTATTATGCAGTGAGAAGAAAGGAAAAAATATCCAACTTGTCCTGGTGCAGTGAGTTACCTGCTGGTATGTCATCCGTAACCCTTTGAAATAGTCTGTTTGCTGTCCCCAACACATGGACGGGGCCAGGCCCTGGCTTTTTGCAAGTAACCTCTGCAGCACACGGAAACAGAAATAGAGGTAACGGGTCATGCCTCAAAGCTTTATGCTTGAACTCACATGAATATTCATTTCAGTCCAGCAGCTCTAAGCTTTTGTACTGTATATTTGAGGACACATGTGCTGAGTAATTTCTACACAAATAGTGAGATCTAAAGCCACTGTTTCACAGCAGTTCAGCAAAGAGTTATCATTTCATATTGCCACGAAATCACTTAATTCAGAGCTGATGGTGGGGGTTCTTTAATTAGGTTAGAAAATCTCACACATCTGCGCTTTAGAAGCCTCTGTCAAGCCAGCAAATTCAATCACATGGAAGCCGGTGTCCTCCAGCTATCAGACAATTGATTTTTGCAGGATTCTGCTCATATTTAGCTTAAGGGACATGCGGTATGTTCATTCAGTTGTCAGTCAGTTTGCCTACGTTTCATTAGAAGGTTTCTTGTTTAAAAAATATTCTTAAGTTTTAAAATGTTTAAAAGAGAAGAAGCAGTCGGATTGCTGGCACAAGACTCCAAAACATGAAATAAATCCAAACTTGGACTAATGCAAAAATACATGTTGGTTTAAGTGGGAATTACAGATGTAAATAAGGCCTGTAGGATTATGCCCGTTTACTACAGACAGGTACAGAATTATAAAAGCATATACACATGTAAACATACAGATTTACTTTGCCCCTCTCTCTCTGTGCCCCCTGCCCTCCCCCTACTGTAAAGATTCATCATCTCTGAGTCATTAAACTCTTTGGAACTGTAACTCGGTTCAGTTTAAAAAACCAAAAAGATCAGGTTATGAATCACTCTTTCTATAAGACAGCAAATGCAAGGGGACAGGTTTTCCTCACTGTAAACAATGCAAGGTAAACATAACAAGGTAACTGGCATGACAGAGAAGCATACGATGCGAACAGGAAAGTTTTGGGGAAAATCGTTTTTGAATCTATGGTGTTAGTGTTACACAAGAGAAGTGGTTCAATTTTAGACAATTTGAATTTATGCAAATCAGAATTAATTCACTTGTGTCCGAACAGAAATACCGTGCAGTACCCTTAATCCAAAAAGTAACAATAGCCTCAGAAATTATTTGGTACAACTAGATGCACAGGGAGACTCTAAAATAATTTACTTCACCTAAAATTACTGATTGTGATATACAAAAATTTTAGTCCCGTCCTCTTTCACAAAAAAACCTGAAAGTTTAAAAAAGCTACTGTGTCATCTGTCTTCATGGAATATATAATCAGTGCCTGCAAAAGTTGACATGCATTGTAATATTTTCTTAATGAACTACACCTGCATAGAGCTGATTCCTTCCAGTTTCAAAGCACCATTTGAAATGTTTTCTCCTCATGCAATTTGATATTGATTTTCATACTAAACACAACTAATACATTGCTTAATATAGAATTCACACTTAACGGGACATCAATCTTTCCTGCATAAAATGAATGGAGCCATTTTGGCAGCTCAGCAGCTTTTCCTGGTAAATAAGGTGGCAAGGTCACCTGAAACTTGGAGTACCAAAGACTTGTAAAAATAAATTGTAACGATCATTCAATAAATTATGCAACAGAACTGCATGGTACATTGTACGTTTACGTATTTTAGAATTGCCACAGTGATGGCTGCGAGAAAGTGGAGAGAAACATAGTACTTATTTCAAAGGCACGATGAAGAGTAAGACCTTCTCCAGTGTGTTTCTATTTTAAACTCGCTCAGCAATGTTGCTTAGGGCATCTACTTCCAGAGGCAATTCACTCTTGAATGAAGAGGAGGGATTTGGAAACTTAAAGGCCACAGAGGAAAACCTATAGAATCCTGAAATACGGACATCAAAGTAGTAATGCTACTACAGTCTTCAGCTTTGCCACATGGTATCCCAGTGTCTTATATAATAACATGAATTCTTTTTTTCTAAGCCTGACGTACATGAAGATAAATAGAAATAACACTTTGCCACTTGCAGAGATTAAGCAGAACGCAGCATGTGTTTTAACCAAGGCTGAAGATCGTGACATGTTCTAAATGTTGGAAGTTCAACTAATTATACTCTGCTTTAAAAACAAACAAACAAAAAAAAAATTAACCTCATTTGGTTAGGGCATTTCTTTCTCTGATTTCCTCTCCTGGTGTATGTGCTTGAGTGTGTGTGTGTGTGTGTGCGCGCACGCGTGAGTGTGTATAAAATATATAGCAGAATGAGAGTATTTGTTCCAGTTGAGGTGGTCTGTGAAATCAAGTAGATCAGATACTAACTTGATTTGGCACCAATGTATGGATGCATAGAGACATATCCACAGGATGTATGCATTGCGAGATGATAAGAGACATTTACAACCTAGAATATAAGAGCAGGGCTGCCTCAAGTGACATCACCAGATCAACTGCAGCGTCAACCAACTCAGATATATTATCCTGCACACCACTGCTTCCCTATCTCCTTCCCAGCCATGAGAAAAGCAACTGCAAGCACAAATAATCATCATGTATTTTCAAATACACGCAAGGCATGCCATACCAAAAGCGAACAAGAGTAACTGTAGGGTTTACGGACCAATCGAGACATTCATAATTTTTCTTTACAACAACAAAATTCATCTCCATAGAAACCGAGAAGCAAGAAACTACAGTAATAACACTAAAGTAAATGTCACATCAGGTTAGTCAGCAGAAGGCAGGACTGGGGTTTTTGCTCCAGTTAGGAACTAACGAGGATTGTTACCCCTTTCACTCTTCTGCAAAGGGTATCTACACTGAAGGCAGACTTACTGATGTATCTCCAACTCAAGATAATGATCTGGGTTCCTGTTATTTCCACTGCAATTTACTCGTAAAGGTGGTCAGATCAATGGCGTGTTTACTTACAGGCATTTGTTACAGCGAAGCTGTTAGCTGTTTCAATGTTGTCTACATGAGGAACCAAATTAAAAGGTGCTTCGGATGCATTGGGGCTGGTGTTATGGAGAAAAATTGCTAATCGAAAAGCAGTATATTCCTGATCTGTGTTCCTGATGAAGAGACCACCTACAAAAAACAGAAGAAAGCAAAAAGCAAAGGAAGGAGGGTGAATTATTTGTAAGCCACTTACTATCTTGCAACACTAAGCAACTGTCTCTCCCAAAGCTGCACAGCAAGGCAAGTCCTAAGACTTTAATGGATAAGGAACTAATCATATTCATAATCACAACCGCTGCCTTTAAATCACTGTCCTCAATCGATTTTAACCTCCCTGATGCATTCATGCTTCTTCTCAGTTTCCAGCCTTTCATACATAAATACCGAGATTTGTCATGATTACAGTGACCTTTGAAAGTGTTTTGCCTCCATCTCCCTGATACTGAACACACTGGTAAATCAGCTACTCAACAGCCTCTTACATTAAGTGGCGGGCTGATTGAGGGGAACGATGCTTTCTGGATTAAACAACAAACCCCCCCCAAAAAACCACCACCCCCCAAAAAAAATAAAACCGCCAGAAAGAGAGAAAATACCAAGTCAGTGCAGGATAATCTGCACTGACCAGGAATATAATGAACTTTGCTCCTCTGCAGCCATGTGCAGGCAGGGAGCAGCTCAGCCTTATTAGCAGCATCTTTACAAGTCCACGAGAAATGATGCAGTGATGGAGCTGAGCTGGAAAGAATTCAGATAGCTGCGTCCCATCTAAAACACGTCCGAAAGGAGGGAAACTGGAGGCGATGGGAAAGGGGTGAGGAGGGGGCACAAGACTACACGGAGAGACCTACAAAATCCCAAACTTTTTAACTGTGAGAAGGGAAAGAAGGGCAGCGCTACCTTTCACCCCCCACCCTTGCCGGCTACCCGCAACCTCCGGTGCCCGTAACTCGCCATCCCTCCGGGAGCCAGGCAAAAGCGGGGGCTGCCGGAGGGGGATGCAGCAGCCCAGGGACATCAGCCCCCAGCCCCTTCATCCCCTACTGATCCTATACACCCTGGAGCTGGGACGAGTTCTGTAAAAGACTAGCATCCTCCCCACCACACGCGAACACACAGGGATATGTACGGATACACACACACACAGAGGCATACGTACACAAATACACGCCGATTTTTACTGAAGGCAGGGAAATGGGATGAGTGGAGGAGAAGGAATCTGCAAACTGCCTTCAAAGCCTTCTTCCAACTCACTTTGCACAGGATTGAACCTCTGGACACACGCACACAGACCAATGCAGCGCTTACCTATTTGCACGCTGCTAGGAAAAGCTCCCATCGCTAGTCCCCAAAAGCCAGAAAACAACAAGACAAGCTGTCTGCAAATTATCCTCATCTTCTCTTTTGCCTCTCTGTCTCGCCTTCTTCCGCTCGCTCGCTCGATGCTGCTCAGAGAGGCATTGAGGACGAGGGGGCTACAAACAAAATCTAGAATTAAAAAAAAAAAAAAAAGG
>VZTU01030662.1:59361-92218 GCA_013400835.1 Zapornia atra
GAATAATGGTGCTTTTTTTCTGTCTAGCCCCTTATTTTTGGTGTCTTTGGATTTTTCCTCCCAATCGTTGGAGGTTCCCCAGAGCGGCTGCCAGAGGTCTGGGGATATTGCAGTTAATATTTAAAAGATATATATAATAAATGATAGCTAATGAAGTCATCCAACAATAGCTGTATGTCTGAGAAGGCAGCTTCCAGTTTTATATGTGGCTTTGCAGAGAGATTTCTGTCAGTCACATGGAAAGATTGGAGATCCAATAAATTAATTATAAAATATTAATTGGTAATATGAAAGAATACTGATTTTTAAGGTGAACCTTGTGGCTCTATGTTCAAATGCACACATTTCTCCAAGACCAGAGTTTCACCTCCTCTGACTCAGGTTTGCATTCTTAATTTATTACTATATCCCGTGTCCCCAGGCTCTCTTGTTTTGGGGTGAAGGCATCCCCTTTAATTGCTGCAGAGGATGACTGATTGCTAAAGCATGTCAGTTCCCTAGCATCAACTACATACCCCCAAGAGCAAGCAAAGAACTGTGAAAACAGATAGATAGATATATATATACTTATCTGCATGGGCATGTGTGACTGCATGACTCTGTGTGTGTGTGTGTGTTTGAGAGTGTGGAGTTCTGTAAATAAATGACTCTTTGAGAGATTTCTTTGCAAACAGACTTCACCTGCATTTCAGAATACTCATTCCTTCTTTTTTTTTTTTGTCTGCTACTTCCCTTTACTTTCCCTCCACGTATTCCCATCCTGCCTCTGAATCTAGAGAGTTGTGCTTCACCTTATTTACCCATGGCTTTTTGTGACCTCTGCTTTTGCTCTTACTTGTCTTTCTTTTTCTCTTCCTGCCCTTGCCTCTGTCTCTTTAAATCCTTCACAAATTTGTGTTCCTCCTTTCTTCCACCCTTTAGCATTTAACTTTTTTGACTTTGTAAATCAAAGTAAGAAGTAATGAGAATGGAATAATATTTCCATTCATTAATGGTTGGGTGGTCCTTTACCATGAGGACCAAGTGAACATTGAAACAGGTGAAACATTTAGGTAATTTGTGACACATATTCTTGTGAATTCATGCCAAATGTGCATAAATGATGAGGAGTTTAGATATATGTCCATTATAGTGCCACAGCAAGTTACTGTCTACCAGCTGAGCTAAGGAATATGCTTTGGTCTTTTTCAAATGGAATAGTAGCAAGAGAACTTAAATTTAACTTTGGAGTCCACAAGGCACTATTTCATACGGTGGTCTGCTTTGATCTGACCAAGAGTCTCACCCAGCAGTTCCTCCATCAAGTCTGTAATTTCTGTGTGAGTTGGAACATAGATTTTAGTGAAACATCCAACCTTGATTTAAATACTTCAAGAGGCAGGAAATCCATCGCTTTCCTGTGTAAGCTGTTACCTACTCTTATTTGTTAAAACCTGCATTTGTCTAGCTTTGGTTTCTAGTGTTGATTATCAAAGATGAGTCCAGTATTCCTGTAACGGTACCACTCAGTGCTGTTCCTGGAATAATCCCATCCTCTGCTTGACAACTCCCCTGTTTAGACATCTCAGGATCATTTTTGCAGCTATGGAAGGCAGAGGCGAGAGAAGAGAAGGAGTCACCATAGCAGTTTTGTTTAAAAGATGCAAGGAGAAAAGAAAGTTGCAGCATCAAAATCCTGTTTTGGTAAGTTGTGAGAAGTGAGTGGCAGATGATCAAGAAATTGATTACAAGGTTTATTTTACAGAAAACCTGAAATGGGAAAGTAACAGGAATTTAATCAAGATTAAGCTTGGAAGGAGCAAAAGACAAGTTTACAGACTCACTGTTGCTCGGGGGGGTTAACTTGGCTAGCTGCTGAGTGCCCACCAAGCCTGCTCTCTCACTCCTGAACGGACAGGATGAGAAAATAAGATGATAAAGCTCATGGGTTGTGATAAGGACAGGGAAATCACTCACCAGTCACTATCACAGGCAAAACAGACTTGGGAAGAATTAATTCAATTTTTTGCCAATTAAGAGTAGAATATGTTGGTGAGAAGCAAAGACAAAACTCTGAAACTCTTTCCACACATACCGTGCTCAACTTCACTCCTCCCTTCACAACTCTTCTCTCTCCTCCCCTCAAGGAATGCCAGGGCATAAGGAATGGGGGTTCTGGTCAGCCCATAACACTTTATCTCTGCTCTCCCTTTGTCCTCTCACATTTCCCCTGCTCCAGTGTGCGTCCTTCCCAAGGGGTACAAGTCCTTCAGTAGCAGGCCACACTACCCCAGCACAGGTGGTCTACACGCTGCAGTTCCTGACAGAAAGCTCCTGTGTGGGCTCTCAGGGGGCTGCAGCTTCCTTCAGGCATCTCCACCTGCTGCAAGGTGGGGTCACCCACAGCCTGCAGTGTCATACCTACTCCACCACAGTCTTCTCCAGGGGAATCTCTGATCCAGCACCTGGAGCAGCTCCTCCCCCTCCTCCTTCACTGACCTTGGTGTCTGCAGGGCTTTTTCCCATTTCTCTCACTTCTCTCTCATGCAGCCACTGTGCAGTGTTTTTTTACCCTTTCTTAACTGTGTTGTCACAGAGGTGCCACCAGCAGCACTGATGGGCGGCTTTGGGCAGCAGTGGGTCTGTTTTGGAGCTGGATGAAACTGGCTCTGACAAGGAGGCAGCTCCAGGTGTCTTCTCACAAAGGCCAACCCTGCAGCCCCTCACCCCCCAAAACATGCTACGTAAACCCAACACAGGTATACACTGCCAAGTAAGAGGAGACTGGAAGGGAGAACTTGTGTGTTGTCCTGGTGGCTGCCAGAGAGGTGCTGCACAGAGACACTTCTGAAGTGGGGTCCCTGCCTCCCCCCAGTTCCCCTCAGACAGACTGTGAAGGTTGTGGTAGGTGATGAAGAGAAAGATGGAAAATCTCTGAGTTCTGCAATAAAATACCAGCAAAATCAAGAGATAATTGAAAAATGTTTCATTGAATTTGTGAAGAATATGAAGGGGACAGATTAGGGAGAGTCTGGAGAGGGTCTGCTGGTTGTCAGTGGTGAATTCTTGCTTTGCCTTGGGGAACTTAGCCACTCATCTTGGCTTTGCCTGGAGGCCACCACAAGAGGAAAATCATTCTTTAGAGCATCAGCTGAGAGGCTGGCGGTTTGCTGCAGCACCTGAACAAGTCCTGCTGCAGAGGATGCATGAATATGATGCTGCTTCTCCCTCTGGCAAGAATTGGAAACCTTTGGCTACTTTCTTCATCACATAGTCCTGTACTGGGACTAAATACATTTATGAAAAGACCCTGCAGGAATAGGAGGAATATGAGAAGATGTGTGCTAGAGAAGAAATGAAGGCTGCATGTTAGCCAGGAGGAATAAAACTGCGGGGAAGATACCAGAGGCATTCACCTTATGGGAATCCCAGGGGATGAGAAGGATATGAAGGAGAGAGACACTTTGTAGCAGGGCCAGAGTTTGTGATGTGTAAGTACTGGTAAATACCCACATGATGAAGTAGCAACTTTGATTCATATTTGTATGTTCTTCCACCCAAAATGCAAATCCGGCTACACAACCTATCTAAAAGGCATGCTATTATGTTTCTGGAGACATGTAGCTTTTTGAGGGAGAAGTGGACTTGACTGAGGAAGGGGGAAAGTAAAGTTGTGCTCATTATCAAGCATTGGCAGAGACAATTAGGAGTGCAGAGAGGAGGAGATGCGAAGAGAAGGGCAATTTCACTATTGAGACCCAACTAACGATTCACCACCAGCCCTCCTTGCCAGGTTCCAGGTGCACCAAGGCAGTGACAGCATGAAAACACACAACACCCTCACCCTGGCCTGTGTGACAGTGCTGCTAAATGAGCTCCTTTGAATTAAGCAAACTTCAGTGCCACAAAGGCTCCTCATGGCACAACTGTCTGGGCACAGAGTTCTGTCCCAAAACTGGATCCAAACATTTAGATTAGTCTTGCTTCAAATGCAGTTCTCATAGCAACTTTTACCGTGTGGTCACTGGAAATCCTTCAGCAATAAATGAATGATGGGAGAAAACGATTGACTCAACACCCTGTCCTTTCTTAGTCCTTTTGTGCCTTATGAAATGTTGTAGCTCACATATCTGTCAAATAGATCCATTAAACTGTAAACTCTGGAGCAAGGCTATGTCTTTTGTGAAGTGCTTAGCATTTCTCAGCGATAAAAAGTAAATAAAATACAAATCATCTATGTAGAATTTCTTACCCTTTGGCATGGTCTCACATCACCTTTTGAAGTGATACCGGCAGTACTGAAAAGATTGGGAGGGCACTAGAACAAAATACAGTTTCTGTTCAGTAGCAAAACTCCTTCTCAGGAAATTGCTTTACAGTGTTTCCTCGCATTTTTTGTTCTTACCGACTTATTTTTCATTCATCTCCATTCGAGGGTAGGCAGAGCAGGTGACTTTTTAATAGTGCTTCTCATTAAAAGTGTTATGTTGATACTGAAGCAAGTGTGGTACAGTGCATTTAACTTTAAGGAAATTCATCCACTTGTCCTGCTCCTTTCCACCATGCTGTATGCTGACATCAGTCTTTGCAAAGCTACGTTTAGAAATTAAAGCAATATGGTACGAGACCTTGACCATGAAAGGAGAGGTTATTGTGGTCATCCTGAAGAAAGCAAAAAATCTTGATTGTGCAGTATATCATCAGTGAGGATTATTTCAGTTTAAGGAAAATGTAGTAACCCCGATATAATTAAGAACTGCCATATTAAGTTAGCCTTAATATCCATTTAGAACAGTATCGTATGTCTAACATTAACTGATAGTGTTTTATTAAGGAAGAGTATTGAGAAAACGGAGCAGTCCTTCATTTAAATTTGAAGGGACTTTGGAGAGGTGCTTCCTTGCTGAGTGCTCTTACTTCCTGAGAACCAGGGCTTTAAGGTTTCTAAACTGAAGGTTTCATTGAGATCCTTGTGTTGAAGAATTGCATACAGTTTTAATTTCCATGTATTTACTTCCAGCATCCACAGCGTCCTATGCAAATGAGCTCTATAATCCCATTCAAAGTAGTTTATTTAGTTTCTTTTAAACCTTATTTTATATTGAATCATGCCTGACACTTCTCTAAGAAAAAAAGAGGTAAAAATCATTTAGTATACTTTTTGTATACTTATTTATATATCACCCTTCAATCACCTCTTCAGATGTGAAGAATCCTACTCCACCTATTCTGTTGTCCTCTATCCTGTAGTCTATATTATTTATCAGTACTCTTTCTCACTATTCTCTGCTGCTTCTCATGGCTTTCTGAAAAATAGGATGCACAGAATAGGATACATTTTCCCAGGTGTAAAACTGGCTTGTGTTTTACTCATTTCCTTTCCTAATCATTCCTAAAATGCCACTTCCCTCTGAGCATGCAGACAATGTTTTCAGGAAACTATCCACAAAGCCTTCAAGATCTCTTTCGTGAGAGGTAATAGCTAATTTAGAGCCTACCACTGTGTATGTCTAGTTAAGATTATTTTTCCCATGTGTACTGCTTAGCATTTTTTTACGAAATTTCATCTGCCATTTTATTGCTCAATCAATTAGTATTGTGAAATTCTTCTGCAATACTTCCCAGACAGCTTAAGTCCCTGAGAATTCGATACAAGAGCGAAATTGGAATCTATGCCCTTTAAATTTGATCTCATCTTCGTTACATTTTTAATGGTGTAATACGTTTCTTCTGGCCCAGATTTATAACCTGGGCTGCATCATGGGATGTACCTGAGAAAGTATGAAAGTTTGAAGCAATGTTTCTTTCCTAAGTACAGCTTATTGCAGTAGTAAATGCCAGACATTTCTGAAGGATGGGGCAATTTCCTCATCAATTAGATGTGTGCATGTGGGGGAAATGCATCAGCTTCAATAGATTCCACCTGAGCCCACTGGTTATACAGTGAAAAAAAGATCATCCTTTCCTAATGTTGTCTTCTCTCTGTCACTTATCACAATTCCTGACTTCAAAGTGAGTTATTGCTAGTGTTATACGTATGGTACGAGTTAGACCAACTGCCAGTAAGGTTACATGAAATAGTATTTAAAGTATTTTGTTCCTGGTTTTGTACTTACTCATTTGAGTAATTTTCTAAAATAGCAAAGGAAGGTTCCCCTGGGTGTATCTGAGGCCTCTGGCTGGAAATCACTCACACTGCAAAGTCTGGCCAACATGGCCATTCCCTGAAAGGAAGGGTACAGGTTAGGCAATGAGGGCTATTTACCCACATGTCCCTCTACTATGCATTGCAGGTATGCATATGGCCCTTATGAATCATGCAGTACTTAAATATTGCCTTTTTAAACTGGGAGTAGGATGTTGATTCTACATTGTCTAAGCAAACAACAGCCACAGTAACAACAAAACTCCCCCAAGCAGTCAAAAACTTTGCAGTGAAACTGAATTCAGTGTGGAATAACGTGAAGAAACCAGAAGAAAATCATCAGGAGACAGAAACTCAGGTTAGATAATTACAGATATTTGGAATGTGAGTTATTATGAATAAAATTGGTTTCCTCTGAATGAAAAAGTTTCCTTGGGTTCTACTGAGGGAAAAAACCCAAACATGTCAAAACAGCGCTCTATTTCCATGAAAAAAGTGAAAGATTTCCCCAAAACTGCTTTGTTGCTTGTTTTTTTTTTTCAACAGTTGATGGAAAATATTTTTCATTTTCTTACTAGTTCTCATTAAAATGTTTTGCCATAACCTCTGTGACATAATCGAAGCAGCAGAGTAAGGAAGATGTCAGAACAGTATAAAGAATGGCATCTGTTCACTACCCAGAGCAGTTTGCTGGATTGACCTAATTGTCATTTCCTGTAAAAAACCCCGAAGTTCACTTTTGCCTGAAGGTGTCACTTTTTTAGCTTATTTCTGTTGTTCCCTGCCCTCTCGCTGCCACCCGTGTGGAAGGGGTGAGCTGGTTTCTCTGGGGCATATCACTGTCACCGAATCACCACATCAGCTCCAGCTGCAGAAGCCTCAGTATCG
Organism: Zapornia atra; assembly: GCA_013400835.1. Taxonomy (NCBI): domain Eukaryota; kingdom Metazoa; phylum Chordata; class Aves; order Gruiformes; family Rallidae; genus Zapornia; species Zapornia atra. The sequence continues at coordinate 66,374 of VZTU01030662.1, forward strand.
GTGATGCTGGCTGAGCAAAAAGGTCAAGTCTGAACTCTAGATCCAGGGGGAGAAAGGGGATGATGAAATTTCTGAGAAGAAACCTCCGCTCTGTCTTTTTAACTCATGAAGTGAAGCGAATTTGATAAATCTTTCAAACATAATAACCAAGAAACTTTCGATCCCATTTCTACAAAATCGTAATTAATGAAAGTAATTGTGGTTTGATGCACTGAATTGTTTGTAAAAATTAGTTTTAGTGAGGTTTATTGCCAATGCTAACAATACCTTTCACTGAGTCCTGTGAGCTGCTCTTACCTTTCCCAGTTAATTCCAGACCTGTATCTGCATCTCTCTGTTAAAAATCTTCTGCCTGCATACCGCCTGTGCTTTTATATCGAAGTGCTAGTTACTTAAATGAAACTATTTCTCAGATCTGGGGGAAAAAAAGAATAAATCAAGCAATCTAATGCTTTGCTTAGCACACACACAAACACTCTATTTTCTGCTTAATTTCCACATTAATTAGAGCTTATACAGTATTGCCTACATTAGAAGATGCTTCTTTAGCCCACAGTTTTGGCCTTTTTGCATTCAAGTTTGTATTATTATCTCTGCTGTGGGGGTTAAAGTTTATCTCAAATAAATCTGTCTGTTTGCCTCAGCTCAGCTCACTTCCAGCACCCGTCCCCCACACTGCAAAGGCAGCAAATGGGATAATTGCTGCCGTTCAGCTGTAGCCGCGTGCTATGTGTTTGTAGAACTAGAATCTGTTTTCCTAGAAAACCAGCTCAGTCTTTGATGCCTTAAGTGCTGTGAGCATGCCTGGTATTTATTCAAAAGTGTATGTTCCTACAAGAGTTCTGGTAGTCAAGACACGTCTGGTTTTATCCAGTTATTTCTTCTTTTGAAAATGCATAGTGAAGGTGAGTTATCTCAGCCAACATCGAGGTGAGTTTGTCTGCTACATTACTAGGTGTAGCGATATGAAGCAAATTAGTGCTGTAATGATGTCATCTAGCACATCCCTTAAAAGCAATTAATTTTAAAGCTGCTGATTTATTTATTTAATACACAGTGATTCATACTCTGTGAAGCTTGTGATTATTCACAGAAAGTTTATTTGTGGAGCACCTTTTAAAAGAGATCTTTTTTTTCCTAATCATTCCTGTTCATGTATTTATAAAAATTATCCAAAATACATTTTATAGCAACTGGCACCGTCTGCTGAATAGCACTGTAATCTGTGAGTAACTGCAAGGGAAACAAGAGTGCCTTTTGGAGAAGAAAGTACTGCTCTGCAAAAGGGTGAAATTATCTAACCTTATGTCACTTAGAGACCTCTTTTAAAAAAATCCATAAATGGTCCTTGCTAAAGCACATCATGTGGTCATTGAATTAGAAATGCAGGGATGGAATAGATTTCCAAAGGTTACATAGTCCAGTCCTCTGGTTCTGCGGAAGAATCAAATAAGCTAGAGCTTCCCACAGAGATTTTTATCTGGTAGTTTTTTTTTAGAATTTCTGCCAAAAGACTTTCTGAGGGTGTCCTGTTCAAGCTTTGTTTCCTCACATTTTTTTTTTCCTAAATCTATGACCTATATAGTCAAGTTACACTGTTTTCTTTTTGTCTTTCTTTCTGGTGAACAATTAATTGGTAACAATCGATCACTGTCTTCCCTATTAACAAACTTCCTTATCTTGGAAGATTTATCTTTACCTGCCCAGACTAAAACACCTGCAGGCTTCCTGAATCATAGAATCATAGAGTGGTCTGGGTTGGAAGGGACCTCAAGGATCATAGAGTTCCAGGCCCCCTGCCACAGGCAAGGCCACCAACCTCCAGGCATGACCAAGACAAGGTAGCTCAGCATCCCATCCAACCTGGCCTTGAACACCTCCAGGGATGGGGCATCCACCACCTCTCTGGGCAGCCTGTTCCAGATGGATGTGTTCTCAGCCCTCTTTCGCTGTTTTCTGCTGCATTCTTTCCAGAGTGACTACATGTGTTTTGGAGTATGACACTGAAGACTGCTTACAGTGCTTCAGCTGCATTCTCTCTGGAAACAAGTAGAAGAAAAAGATCCTCACCGATATTTTACCTGCAAAGTTGTTCACAGCACAAGATTTTCCCTTTCCTTCCTTTGCAGTAATAATGCACTGTTAATTTCTGTACCGGTCATTTGTAATACCTTTAAACTTCCAAATCCTTTCTCCTTATTTGGAATTTTGGGTATTTGTTTTTCCTTACTAGTTACTGTGCTTTGAGGTTTATTTATTTATTTACATTCTGAATTATGCCTTTATTGCAGAAATTTTGAATCTGAAGTTCTTCCCCAGACTTCTGTAACCCTAACACATCCTAGTTTTATGTACAAGTTTTATCCATTTACTCTATAATGCATATTTGTAGTGAAAATATTGAACACAGTTGGGCCTGGAATCTCTGAGGGAACCAGATTGAAAGGAAATCCTTGTTTGGTCCAGATACTGATAACTTCTTTGACAAGAGCTTCTCAAGCACTTGCACAGTGTCTTTATTGTTGGGTTATTTTTTTCATGTGGATAATATTTCCTCATTTTCATGTGAGAATTTAATATGGAAAAATAGTTAAAGTCTTACTGTACTCAGGGTACTGCAAACTTATTCTTCTTAACCAGCATTCCAGTTATTCTGTCCAAGAAGGAGATTAGCTTGGCTTGACATAGTTTGTTCTTGAAAAATCCATATTCACTGTTTTTATTACTCTTCAGGCGCTTGTAAGTTCAGGATTTACACATCTGTTCCATTTTTCTGTAGTCTGTAATTAGGCAGTATTTTGTTTTCTTTGAGTTCCCCATTACTCCTTTTTTAAAGATAGATGGTTTCTTATTTTCTGAGACTATCCCCATCTAATGTGACTTCTTACATGTAATCACTGATGCTTCCAATACAGTGTAATTTATGACTTTATGCTCTCAGAGGTAAATTTAATCATGTTGTGGACATTTTAATAGATAAAACTAATTTCGAAATATTAGATATTGTAACTACCAAAATTCAGATGTCCTTCAAATAGTTTAGAAGGCTGAAAAGTAGCTTGAAGGAATCACCATCATAAAACTATTTTTCAAATGATGTTAGTAAGGTAGGGAGCGAAAGAAATAGTTTAATAATGCAGTATTTCAGGAGGAATCTTGAGTAGTGGGAAGAAGACAGTGTAATGCCCCAGGTGAACAAATTCTTTCTTTAGAGGTATTTTGAACACATTCATGTCATACATGCACCCGATACACCTAGCATGTGTAAACTTTGCTGAGAGTTTTTACATTCAGATCAGGTAAACTTCCAGCCAAATACACTTATGAATACAGAAGTAATTACTGAGCTCTAAGGACACGTTGCAATGACATTATCATTTGTCAGCAGGATACCAGTGACTGCTGTCATGGAAAATTTACATTAGCATCATTGTTAAATAGTCTGTTTACTAGTTTCTTAATGACCTGCAGCAAACAATGATTTGAACTACTTTATGAAGTTCAGCATGGCAGGCTGCAGTTATGTTGAGTGTATTCTCATAGGTTAATGATATTAAGATGGAATCAACAGCAGCTGTCATGTTGTATGCAACCAAATCATCTGTAAGTAGGTCTAGGTGACAGTTATTTCTGTGACGCTGGTGTAGGTGAGAGATACCAAGTTAACTTTAAAATGCAGCGTAAGTAGCCTGATACTTAGCATGAAGCACAGGGAGAGCTCTGAATGGTGTAAGAAAAGCAGGACTTACTAAGTCAAAGGTGCCAAGAGTAGTTCACTATAGCATCCAGCCCAGATCAGAAGTTTCTATGATAGCAGTGTAGACAGATTGAGACATACATGGTTTTCTTCATAATCGTGTCTTGAGAGATAATCAAGAAAGATGGGAAAGTGCCAAAGAGTTTCAAAAACTTATTTGCTTTTTGATTTCCTTTTTGTCTAAGTTTTAAAATGGTACTTTTTTTAAAGGAATGGGGAGGAGGGAGGTGTCATCCTCACACTTTTTCATATGGGCTCTTCATGGTGTCAGCTTTCTTCAGGAAATGTCTGCCTGCTGTGGCAGGGGGTGTTGCATAGCTGTAGCATGGGTGTTTTCTCCACAATGGTCTTCTCTAGGGGCTACAGGAGAATCCCTGCTTTGGTGCCTGGAGCACCTCTTCCCCTCCTTCTTCACTGACCTGGGTGTCCACAGGGCTGTTTTTTCACTTCTTTTCCTCATCCATCACAACAATTACTGCTATTCCATGTGCACAAGATGAAATGCCTCCTTCATTTCCATCCATAATAGACTGCCTCACAGTCCTAAGGCTACCAGGAGCACCAAGCAGTGCTGATTTCTGTGTAGAACATTTTTGGACATCTTTGCAATTTAGGCTACAATCCATAAAGAGAAACAGCAGCCCTATAGAAAAGATGCTTGATTGGTCATATAAAAAAAGTGTAATATGTACTTGGGAGGAATTAATGCAGGGAAACATTTAAAATCCAGTCTTTCCTAATGTCATTAGCCAATGTATCATTTTAGTATATTCTTCAGATCTCTTCATTTCCATAAAAGTTCTTGTAAGTAAAGATAGGTTGAAAAGTTGTCCACTAAGTATTTACTCACTGGAGTAATAAATGCATACTGAGTCAGAATTATGTGGAAAACTTTCAAAGTAGTTGTGTAATCACAGTTTATGCTAAACAATATATGCCTGAAAAGGAACAAATTTAAAATGACAAGTGCAGTACCACTTGATTTTCATAGTTTTAAGTACTTGATTTTACTGTTTTAGCTGCTTACTATTGTAGGGTTTTTTCTTCTCATGTAGCATAATGCTTAGATGGAAGTAAAAAAGCTGCTCCAACAGGATAACTGCAGACTGTCAAACTGAGAAAAAATATATCTCAAGCCTCATTATTGCTTACTGCAAAATTATATTAGGAACTGTATTTGTATTTTCATAAATTTCCCTCATAGTGCCTTCTGAACACATTTATATCTACTGATGTGGGAAAATGTATCTTTCAATGTCAACCAAAACCAGTAACACAATTAATGTTTAAGAAAACAGAAAAAACCCAATAAAACCCCCCAAAACAAACTTTTTTAAGACAAGAAACTTCTGAACTTCTAAGCAGGCTTATCTTTAAGCGTGACAGCTGACATAAGAAATGTATGTTCCTTTTTTTGGCACGCACAAATGCATTTCTATGGAAAGTTGCTTGAAAAGTCAGTGCCTAATAAGAGCACACTGATTAATTAACAGGTTCTCACACAAAAACTTTGGAAACTTTTACTGAAGATGAAATTTGCTCTGCTAATGGGAACTTATAAAAAGGCTCAGAAACCCATTTTTTGTGTGACAGGGTGAGTCCTGACTAAACTAAAGAAATAGATTTTTGAGGATGATTTCTGAGTAAGGAAATGGTATTACTTTAATTAAGGGATTTGCTATAGAACACAGGAAGAAATAATCATAACACCTGAAAATTTATAATATCTAGTTAATTTATCCACATGAATAAAAAATCAAATTCCAACTATAAACAGAATATTTTTTAAAAGATAATTTTATTAAATACAGATAAGATTTAGGAAATAGGGAAACATTAGATATATTTAGCTCTTTTAAGTAAAGTATTTGATACCTGTAGCTCAAGACTTGCCATTGTCACTAACAGAAGATGTCATTGACATTGGAATTGAGAGCTGGGGATCTTCACCTACGGGAGAAAATACATTTGTAATTTTAAAGAGCTTACAACAAGATCAGATTGATCACTAGGTATTGTACAATAAGGAACAATTCATTTTAGCAGACAGACTGATGCATTATTTTGATCCTCTCTCAATCTTTCATCTATATTGTCTGATCTGCCACTGTGAGGAAGTAACTCTAATTACGTGATTTATTTCCAGGCTTTCATTCTTAATATGACACGTGACCCCATATCTGAATACCTGCATACACAGCTCGAGTATTCAGTATAAAATATGTGTTGAAAAAAATCTAGGTCTTCCAGGAATTCTGCATCCATCAACTTTCTCCCTAATTATTCCCCCCAACAGATAGCCAAGACATCCCTTTGGAGAGTTGAGTTAATGTCTTATTCATAAAAGTGCCATTAAGTTTCAAAAACAAAAATAAAGCAAATACTTGTCAAATAAAAATAACAGTATGTTTCCTCTTCTAAGGTAAACAAACATGGAAATAGCAGTCGATTAACTTCCAGTAGTCCTCTGAACATGTGATAGTTTGGAACACCTGGATATACATACCTGCTGTTGTTTCTTATTTTGCCAGCTTGCTTCTGCTTGGAAATGAGCAAAACAAGAACCACCTAATATGTTCATGATAAAATAGAAAATCCTATGTCTGTTTTATTCCAAATGGAGAAAAATAAGAAATAGTGAATGCTCATGTTGATGTTTTCCCTGTTCTTTGTACAAGATGTACAGTTTGAGAGCACTTGATCCATGCAAGTGAACATACATTGTATCTACAATGAGGAAAAAATACATTGAGTTAATACTGAACCTAAAGAAATAGTCAAATTGCAAAATAAAAAGTATTGCAATGTGCTAAAATTACCAGAAAAACAATTTAAAATTTTCTGGAAATGTATCGGTTTCAAGCTTTAACTATTTTGCGTGAAAACAAGTTGCTCTATTTCTCCCTTGGTAGCTCTAGAAAAGTTCAGTAATAACAGAGAAGGAGGAAATATTAATATATAGCCATCTTCATATATGCAAAAATACTGGAAACTATAGCAATTGAAAACCAGATTGCTATTCAGATAGCATTTCAAAGAATTCAGTGCTAGCTTTTTCTCTTAAACAGTGTCAGTTTTTGTAGTTATTCTTTGGCTCTGAAACTTATACAGAGTTGGTTGAACTTTTTAGCAAAAAAAAATGTTTCTCAAGAGTTTAGACCTATTTCCTCAGGCAGAGGAGGAAAGAAATCTTGTAGAAATTCAGTGGTCTGAATTCCAAGATATTTGAAGTTGCTCGTTACTAATGTTGAAGAGTTCTGAGATTCCTTCAGGTACTGCACACATGAAGGAAACAAAGTTTACTGCTTTGGGTGGTGCATCAAAAAAGTTTATAACAGGAAGCAAAACACAGCCAAATAGAGAAGTGGGAGCTGGCTGAGAAGGACGACACATAATAGTAAAACCAGTGATAGTTGAGAGACATTTAGACAGGCTTGAATGCTTTCCAAATGGTCAAGCCTTGCTGCAGTTGCTTTAGGAGTCCCTTCTTGACCCAAGATGAATCCCAAACTGTCAGCACATCAAAACAGTCTATCAATTAGTGTCAACAGGAGTTTAAGAAATCATAATATGTAAACTTGAAAACTTTGACTATGTGTTATGTTCTCAAATGTAGTACCAAGTTCAATCATTTAATTAAAATCTATCTTACACATAGTGTATTTCTGAAATACTTCCACAATAAGGTCTTGGTCCTGTAAAGTTATTCACATATATAACTCCACATACAAATGATTCTACTATCTATGAAGAGCTAATCAAAGACACTATAATGAAGAATAGTTTGCAGCGTTTGAAGAATGAGATACTAAAATGACATGTTGTGGTTTTGCGTGGCAGGGTTCTGGTAAAGGAGGGGGGCTTCTGCAAGAAGCAACTAGAAACTTTCCCTAGGTCCGACAGAGTCAACACCACCTGGGCTCAAGGCCAGATTTGCTGCTGACCAAGCCCAAGTCCATCAGCGATGGTCACAGCACCTCTGGGAATCACATTTAAGAGGAAAAAAACCTCAAGCAGTCATTTTTTGCCAGCAGAGAAGGGAGTGAGAAGATGTAAGAAACTTTGCAGACACCAAAGTCAATGAAGAAGGGGTGGGGGGAAGAGGCGCTCCAAGCGCTGGAGGGAAAGATTCCCCTGCAGCCCATGGAGAAGACTGGGGTGGTGCAGGTTTTTCCCCTGCAGCCCAGGGGAGAGAATGGGGAGCAGAGACCCTACCTGCAGCTCATGGAGAGGCCCCATGCTGTAGTGGGTAGAGACAAATGGAAAGCACTGTGACCCACAAAGCAAGCCCTTAGCAGGATCTGCAGCCCATAGAGAGAGAGGCCCACGCTGGTGCAGGTTCTGGGCGGGCACGGGGTGTGGGGGTGTGGGTGTTATGAATCCATGGAGAACAAGGCTGGAGCAGTCTGGGCCTGAGAGACTGAGAGACATTCTAATATTCTATGACTGCACCCACATAAAGTGACCCACACTGGGGCATCTGGTGAAGATCTGAAGCCCTGTGGGAAAGGGCTCACATTGGAGAAGTTTGTGGAGGACTGTCTCCCATGGGTGGGACCCAATGCTGTGGCAGGGAAAGAGTGTGCGGAATGATCTCTCCCTGTCCTTAGCTCGACTCCTAAGCCTCTCAATATATATTTTTTCCCCCTGTCCAACTGAAAAGGGGAGTGATAGAGTGACAATGGTGGGCATCTAGCCTCCAACCAGGGTGAAACTACCTCACATGTGAAGTACAAACCTGACATGAAGAAGGACCATTATGATGCTCCATAAATTACAGCAGCAAATTCTTCAAATCCTATACCTGTGCATCCAAAGGGCAATGTATGAAAATCAATGGAAACAGTTGCTTGACTGATTTATTGACTGATATTATGTACTTCGACCTTTAAGTCTCAAGTGAACATTTACACACATTCATCATGTGGTTGGTTCATAGCTCATGCTTTTTGAGCACAGCTGTAGAATTAGGCTTTAAAGGATGACTATGTTTGTGGTTTATATGTATTATTTAAATGCCTCTTTACATGGAGCACGGCAACATCTCTCATGCCTAACTACTGCCTTGTGGACTGGGATCTTGTCTTAGCTCAGGATCATAACTAACATTTGTAGCACTGGAACACCAGCATCCTTCTCAAAAGCTGTTGTTTTCAGGAAGTTAGTGAGTTTGAAATGAAAAGAAATTGTCCACTGAGCATTTGCTGCCCTTTCATCGGTTTCTCAGGAGCTTCAACATTTAGATTCTGTGGCAGTCGGGAAGATCCTCAAAAAGTGAACATACTTTTTAAGAAAGAGAGATACTAACAAAATCACTGTCTTTTTTTTTTTCTTCTTGCACTGTGTTGCAAAATATCCAGGGGGAATTTGAAGTGTTTCAGCTATAAATGTCTGGTTTACTTATAAAAATCCTGTTAAAATTACCATTAAGCTTATCAGATGTGTAAACAAAAAATGCCATAGAGACGAGGTACAGATACAAAATTTAATATTCAGATTTATGGTGTACATGTAGGTATTCCCAGGAAAATATGGATATAAAAGAATAATTTATAAATGTAGGCTTGTCACGTGTATTAGATTTAGTGCTGATGGTATTGTTCCTCTGAAATGGTGTTACGCTTGATAACACAACAAAATTGAAATTGGAGCAGAAGGAGGCTAATATTTGGGTCTCTAACTGAAATGAAAGCGTCATGTAATCTGACATGTCCTTTTCATTGTTTTGGGGTTTTTTTTCTGTGCTACTGGAATTTTCTTCAAGCCTAAGAGCAAACTAATCTACTTGTATAAATGATTTCAAAGTCATCAGCAAGCATGATACTCTAGTAGGGTTTCTAAAATTTCAGAAGTGTTGTCACTAAGGGGTTTTTTTAGCCATTAACACATTTTATTGTTGGGTCAGAAGAAGACTGTGAGGCACAGAGCTGCTGTTATTTGCAAAGTCTCTAAGGGAGTGAGGTGTATGGAATTAAGAAATGGAAAGTCACCTTTATCATGAGAAAAATGATAAGCTGGTTTCTAGAGTGGTACTAGAAAATGACTGCTGAATGGTACTTCTTAAAAAGTTAAGTGTTGCCCATATGTTACTCTGCCTGAAAATAATGCTAGCTGATTGTTGGCTTGTATGTGATAAGACTTAGAGGTGTCATCGATTCAAGAACATACTGAAGATGAGGCGTAATTCTGGGAAGTTTAGATTAGTAGACTATTTTTTAAACAACACATATCAGTTACAGAAGTTTTTCTGTGTAGTTCTGTTGCTTTAAAACCAGATAAGCTTTTTTTCCCCTGTTGTGAGTATTGCCCAGCAATGATAAAGCAACTTTATGAAGTTAATGTCAAATGCTACTATAAATTAGCTGTTAGAATATAAAGTTAGTGTATTGATTTTTTCCATCTAGTACATATTCTTTTTATAAACAAACTTGATCGTGTGCCTATTGGTATATTGCAGATGCAAATTGTATTAGAAAATATAGGAAGAAAGTAATAAAAGCTATGAACAGGCAATCACTATCAGCAAATTCCATTAGTAAACAGATAAAATTTCAAGCAAGCTTATTGTTTTTTAAAGAGGTTTTGATTATTCCAAAAGACTAAAATTGACTGATGTACAATGGTCCCTAACCATTTGTGAAAAGAAAGAAAAAACCTTTTCACTGACTGGTAGAGGATAGAGAGTTTTCCATACATGTTGATTTTGTATATATCCTGATTGGCATGCAAAACAACCAGCAGAAGACATCATAAGGTATAAATACGGCAGACATCTTTGTGGCAAGTGTCAGTCTTCTTCTGGAGCTGTATCGTACATTCACCCTCAACAACACTGTTATAAAATGTCACACTGCGATGATACCTTCAAATGCCAGTAGAATGCCAGGACTTCTTGGCCTTTTTAGGAGAATGAATCTGTTGAGTACTACTGCAGAAAAATGAGATAACTGTGTACTGAAAGCAGACAAAACCAGTGAGACAAGCACAAAAGGAGGTGGAGGCTGATGTAAATTCCTAGTATTGTCTCAGTAGGTGAGAATTATAAATCAGAGACAGTGTCATTGTCTCACCTGTGCTACCACTGCAGGTAGATGTAGCTAATGAGGTAATTTCATGTCTTCTATAAATGCAAAACAGGATAGAAGCATTATTGGTGAATTTTCCTTAAGGCTCAGACACCTGCTCCTGCTCTGTTTTCTGCTGTTCTACCAACAGCTTACATTATAGTCACACCATTGTTTTGATGGATTGCTTATTGTCCTAATAAGGCTGTATACAACCTCTGTTTTGTGAGAGTACTAGAAAGTGAGGAGTTTTTAAAATCCAACACATTTCTGTTTTAAAAGGCTTTGTAAATCAATTTAGCTCTGTCACAGAGTTTCATTGGGAAATATGAAAACAACTCTTTTTCTATGAGCTAAGCTTGCAAAGGGCAACATGCTATTATTTTATAGCCCGATACTTTCTATTTTCCATTCCTGAGATCTGCACTTCGGTTTGAATGACAAGTATTTTTGTACAGGATTGTTAGGTGCAGAAGAGTTCACCTTACATACGGATGTAGGAGGCCTGAGGGCACAAATAGTACTTGATGGCCCTGACCACCTAGGACCCCTCCATACTCCCTGGCTCCATTTAAGCCTGGTCCTTGGCTATCTACTGGTCCCTGTCTGAGCTCTATTGTAAGTGTGTCTACCTCTACTCTTGTTCCTGGATTATTGCTTGGATTTCCTGGCGGGACCTTGGTGCTGCCTTGCCATTGCCTGATGATTGCTAGGCTGTTGGCAGAACCCTGTTGTCTCCACGCCGCTCTGCTTGCCTGCCCCTGCACCCTGTAGGTATAGGCACTACCCAGAGGGGACTTGGGCCCCTGATTCCTCTCATACAGGGAGTATCCCTCCTCTTGCTGCACCCTCGCAACAAGACATCTTCACATCATCCTGTTCAATAAATGTGTGGTGCTGACCAAGCTTTTGGAACAGCTCTGCTTGTGTACTGAAAGGTTATGCAGAGCTTCCTGGTGACTAGGAGGATGAAGCTCCAATCTGCCTGCTTCAAATAGGCACTGCTATTGCTCACACCCTTTATGTTAGGTATTAGCATTGTGTGGCTTACAACAAGCAGCCACAAACTTCTTGCTCTGTGCAGTATTTTGAAAACCTAAGAGTACTTCCTGCATAAGATTCTTTGCAAGCCCATGGGTTTTGTGTGTTTTCAAATCCCACTGCTTGTACTAGCACAGAAAATATATTGCTAGCCAGGCATTTGTGGTTATCCCAGCCTCCCTTTAATAGACACCTGGTAATCTGCAGTAATCACATTGCTAAATCACAGAAAGATTTGGAAAGGACACGAAGCTTCAGAAGTACTATTGAATTCACTAGGTTCTTTTTGGAAGAAGAGAACAGGGTATTTTATATACTTAAGGCCTGTGTTGATGATGAAAAAATCCTGCCTATTGCTGCACAGTGTGGGCAATGGGCAGAATTCCCTAATGCAAGCTGGTGTAATATATTTCTGTATCTTTCACAACACAGGAGAACACCCTAAGACATGCTGGGCCCTTTGGTGTGGGAGACTGATGTCTTCTGATGGCAGTGCTCCATTGCTTAAATAATTGAATTTTTAGTAGGTCAAAGACAGGAATCCACATTTCCTGGTATGACAATTCAAATAAGAATTTGGAAGATGGAATTGTGCTAATCAAGAGCTGGTTTGGGCCTGTTAGCAAAAAAAACCCCCACTGAGCAGTAGTGATAAAAAAACACTGTCCTTTGTGCTCCAGACTTTAATCCTATTCTCTATTCCCTTTATGTTCATCTGGAGAAAAGAGGTCCTAAGGGAGAAGTGGAACTTGCTAGGTCATTTTTACTTTCATGACCTGAGGAAATGGCGTTTGTTACTTTTGATAGTCCCCATGGAAGGCCAGCTACACTCCAGCACTTTCCCTATATAATGCATTTTTTATTACTTATGAGTGGTAGCATCAAGCCAGCCTGTGAAAGACCTCTCCAGTTAGTTTTATCTCTGGTACTGCAGGTGGTATTCACCTATTTCAGAACAGGCTGGGACAGGCCTAGGTGTTTTGCCTGGTTTTATTCTATTTCAAACTATAAATCTCATTTCTTATGCTCTAAATTTAGGAATATTTTCTTCATTTCTTTATGTCAGTCAGTGACAATTCAGGTTGTGCCTTTCCTGATGTATTAGCTGGTATTTTCACTAATTTGATTCTCATTTTGCTTTCCTTCCATGCTTCTGCTTATGTCTGTGTTGCTGATTAGGAGCTGACGGAACCATTGTGTCACTGAGTAGCTGAGGTTGGAAGGAACCTCTGGACGTCATCTGTTCCAACCTCCTTGGTGGAACACCAAGGCAGATGGCAGGTGGCAGGGCCACCTAGAGCCCAGGGCAGGACTATGTCCAGATGGCTTTTGGATGTCTCCAATGATGGTGACTCTACCACCTATCTGAGCAGCCTGTTCCAGTTTGATGCCCTTTAATGTACAGGCGAATTAAAACCGTACACTCGTGCTCCTTCCTTTGAAACAGTGGGGAAGATAAGACCTGGCCATGTACTGGTTCTCTCAGTGGCTTAGATTTCCCCTGTTGTTCCTTGTGAGATAGTCTTCCAGTCCATTTTCAGACTGCATCAGGCTGTGTACATTAAACATGTACATTAACCTATCATTGCAGGTAGTTACTCTAAGACAAAGAATTGTATTTTTTCCTGCTGCCCAAATACATTTCCTATTCAGGCAGTGCTGCATGAATGGACGGACTACTGCATTTGCTATTTATATTTTCTCTTTACTACATTGATACTCTTAGGAAGTAAGGTATAATATTTACATATTATACCTAAACTAATTCATTTTTCTTCTAGATTGGACAAGTTGCTGGAGCAGCACTCTGAGGAATGATAAACATCCATTTTTCTTCCAAGCAGGTATTGTTACAAACACTTGTTCTTAAAAACTATTGCCTTTGTGAACTAGCCAGTCTTATTGCTACATCTGCAATAGATAAGGCTTACTGCTGAGTGTGCAATATTTCCCAATTTTGGGGAATTACTGTTACGATTACTAACATTTCTGAAGGTAAAAAGATGATTGAAATCTGTCAGAGAACCCTGCTTTGGAAGATCAGACACAACCTGCTTTTTTTTTTTGGCTTCCTGGAGCTACTGTGGAATTCTAAGTTATTTGGCACTGTTTATTGAAGTCTGAAATTACTACTGGCTTCATGATTAAATTCTTCTGTTCTTAAGAGTGCTATTCACTTTGGCTGTTTCATGAGTACCTTCCAAGAGCAGGAGAATTCCCTTCAGCTAGGAACAAGCAACTAATCAATCTGATGGCCTAGTAATACTTGTGTCATAATTAATACTATATAGCAGACATGCACTGAATATTTGTTTTGCCAAATACCCATTAAAGAGAAACTCAAAACATATATCAGTGTTCCATCTTATGGTATGTGGACATAAGATTTCATTGTGGAGATTATAACATTGAAACCAACCTATTCATCTATCCTACTGACTCCCTTTCAACCTCAGCCTTTCTGCAATTACTTTCTAATTTTATGAGTTCAACCCTATTTTTTTAAAGAAAATAAAGTATTTGAACAAGTCTTTTTGTCTCATACAGTTATGTAGCATCCAGCAGAAGAAAAAGACTGACATATTTGTGTCAAGTTATGTTTGTATAGTTACAGGGGTGCATGTGTTTGGGTCACTGTACTGTAATTACATACTCTATGGGCATATCCTATTTATTTCTGGTATGTTAGAAAGCACACAGAGCTCAACACTATGGCCAAAGTGTTTCCAAATGTTTCTTTAAAAGCAGTATCAAGAAGACTGAGAAATTCTGCTGGAAAAAGGGAAGAGTCAGCCAATCCAGTATTGACTTGCTGTTGAGCTGATGAATGTAATCACATCTGAATGCTTTTTCTGCATGTTTAGGGCATTGCAGTTGTGCAACAAATAGTGCATTTGCAATTAATTAACAATATTGGCCTTCCTTGCTACAAGGATGCATTGTTAACTTCTGGTCAACTTGGTGTCCACCAGGAACCCCAGGTCCTTTTCTGCAAAGCTGCTTTCCAGACAGTTGGCTTCCAGCATGTCCTGGTAACTGGGGTTATTCCTCAGCAGGTGCAGGACTTTGAACTTCTCATTGGTGAACTTTATGACGTTCCTATTAGTCCATTTCTCAAGCCTGTCCAGGTACCTCTGGATGGCAGAATGACCCTCTAGCCTATCAGTCACTCCTCACAGCTTTGAGTCACCAGAAAACTTGCTGACAGCACAGTCTGGCCCACTGTCCAGGTTATCAAGATATTTAGCCAGATCAGACCCAGTTTTAACTCCTGGGGTACAATGCTAGTTATGGGCCTTCAACTAGACTTTGTGCCACTGATCAGCATCCCCTAGGCCTGGGCATTGAGTCAGTTTTCAATCCACCTCACTGTCTGCTCAACCATCCCACACTTCATCAGGTGGGGGGGGTTTGTGAGGATGCTATGGGGCACAGTGTCAAAACCCTACTGAAGTCAAGGTAAGAACAGCCACAGCTTTCTCCTCATCTGCCAA
Organism: Zapornia atra; assembly: GCA_013400835.1. Taxonomy (NCBI): domain Eukaryota; kingdom Metazoa; phylum Chordata; class Aves; order Gruiformes; family Rallidae; genus Zapornia; species Zapornia atra. The sequence continues at coordinate 81,730 of VZTU01030662.1, forward strand.
GTTTAAGTTCACCCTATGTGGCTGCTGAGTTGGGATATAAGGTTAGGATTGGAAGCCCATGTGGTTCATAGTGATAAAATGCAAGTCTGTCTGTTGGAAGAACAGAATGTGTTTTGTACAGCAGAAGGTCTGCAGCTTACATTGATAACCATCCATATGTAGTACCTAGCAACAGAAATACACCCAATGAGAATGTTCAACCTATCTGGAGCCCTACCTGTATTTTAAGCTTTCCTGGCATCCCGCAGTCATGAATTCCAGTCACATTTAATTTTATTTTATTTCAGTTCCATTTTGTGTTTGAACTACACTTACTGCTTGATAATTTCCTAGTATGTTCTCTAGTTATTTTGCTATGGCATAATAAGGATAATATTTCTCTTTCTTCCTTTTCTATGTCAATAGTGATTTTACAGAACTTTACCTGTAAAAACATAATTTTCCTTTTCCCAGCTGAAGTCTATGTGTAAAATGTTATATTATTCTGTTCATCTTCTTGTATACATTTTTTTAACAATGACCAGACCCTTATGAAATATTCCAATATGAAAAATCTGTGGGTTCACAAAGTGATGTAAGGATTTCTTGGAGATTGTTCTCAATTGTTTCTGGAGTGACTCCCAACATCCAGTTACTAGCTGAACTGCTGGTTGAATATTTTCTTGACATTTTCAGAGGACCATCCACAATAGTTCTCATAGTTTTTTCTTAGGGATAATGACTGACTTGGAGTCTTCAGCATCCATCAATAATGATTATTTTTTCCTGCTTGCGTTACTTCTCACTTTGCTGTTGAATTTCAACTGCCATTTTATCACTTGGTCACTGGGTTCAGCTAAACAGAAGATAGCAACAACAAAAAAAGGGTTACTGCAGCTGGAAAAAAATAGCAAACAAATGATGACTTTTCAAATGATTCCTACCTTGCAGTGACACTTTTTTACTTAAGCCATTGTCAGTAACTGTCACTAGGTCAGCAGCTGTCATAGGACAGCAAGTTTTGGAAAAGAAGTGTTTTGAGGTGTCCTTGTCAGGAATAATTACACTGGTATAAAAATATCCACAGAGCTCCACAGGATCCCTGACTTGGAAAAGAAGAGAGTTTTCACAGCAGTTTTCATAGGCAGACCCTTGAATTCCCATATAATCTTGTCTCTTTGCACAAATCTATGGGCCCTGGCTTATCAGTGCTGTAAGAAACCATTACAAAGTATGATCATTTGCCTTAAATAGCAAGAAAATAGGGCTTATATTTGAGTCTGACCACTGCTTTTGTCTACAGGCAGATTAACTGACTGAAACAATGGGGAAGGAATAAAGGAGAAGGTTTAATTTATGCTCTTTTCTGTTAGATTTTCTTCCCTTCATTATTAACCCTATAAAAAAAAATCTACTAAAAAAACCCCTGTAAAAATGTTTTCACAATGGATTAACCTTGATAGAATTACCTTCTGTAGTGGAACCTGTTTCCATATAATTTTTCTCATTATTTTAAGCATTCAGGATGAGGTACAACTGAACAAGCTCCCCCACTTAAAAATGTAAGTCTCTAGCAAGACATCACAAATAGTTGATATTTTCAGAATTTCCAGTGAAGAATATTGAAATATCTAAATTAATTCTATAAAACTTAAACAAACAAACAAAATCAGGTCAAGTGGAAAGTTCCATAGTAAATTAGACACATTTTTTGAGTAATAGATGTAAGACAGGAAGGTATTTTCTCTCTGACAAGAAGACAGGACAAGAAGGTATTTTCTCTTTTGCTCAGTCCTAAGAAGCCTAGAAAAATGGACTTTGGGGGTAGAAAACACTGTTGAATAAAATTATTGCTGCTTTTCCTGGAGGTCTTTCGGGCTCTGTGTACTGGTTTTGGCTGGGATATAGTTGGTTTGGTTTTTTTTTAAAGTAGCTCATGTGGGCTTGTTTTGGACTTTTGAGGAGAAAAATGTTGATATTACAGGGATGTTTTTGTAATTGCTGTGTATTGCTTACACAGAGCCAAAGCCTTTTCTGTTCCTCACATCACCATACCAGTGAGTATTTATGGTACCTATCAGTGAAGCACTGAAGTAGAAGTTTTGAACAGATTCTTCTCTTCTTTAGCAATTAAAGAATGTTTTTCCCTTTCAATTCCTAAATTTACTTTTGCAACCATTTTATTCTTTTAAAACTTGTATAACTTTTTGCCTGCCATCAATGCAATAGTCATCTTCCCAGTGTTTCAGTTATGCCTTTATATATAGTATCCAGAACTCCTTAGCTTCTGTAATCTTAGGTTATTATTACTTTGGGAGTGCATGAGGGAAACTTGGTGCATGAGTAATACAGGTAATAGTTAATTTTTCCAGTTTTATCCAGCACACTAGTCCAGACTTTGCAACTCCTACACAAACCATGCTGTTTTCTCTGGATTACTGTATTCAATAAAAAAGTATGTCTTGGAGATGAAACATGGTCTACCTTCATGAAAAATGCAAATGGCATGCAGACACAGGATATTTAAAGAATAAAGTACTACTCAACAGGAACAAGGACGTAAGACAGTGATCTAAAAATATGGCTTATACTTTTGTGGAAGCATCATGTTGTGTGAAGTAGAGGTTTTCATAACCCTCCTGTAGCTGACCTTTCAATAAAACAATTGTTGAATCAGGCCAGACATATATTGAAACAAAGACTTGCATCAATAGCTCTACAGTAGAGATGCTAATTAATCCCTTTCCAGGGGAAATGTTTGAAAAATAATTACGAGATTGGCATGTTTTTGTTTTGCTTTTTTTTTTTTTTTTTTTCCCTGATCTAAACTTATAAAGATTCCTTAACACTCAGCATATATTTTTTTAAAAATGATTGACCCATTTAGGGAAGTCTATACATCTGAATAATATGATATGGGCATTTGAGGTGTTGTGGTATATATTTCATATTTTTTCTGCCTATTCCTCACTGTCCACAAAGCCTTGGCATCATCATCAAGACCCCCAAGGGAAGGAAATGTATCATTTCACAAGATTTCATTTCTCTTAGCACAGAAGGTAGTGCATGTGCAGGTGGCTACTGGTGCCTGCTTTCACAGCCATATTGCTCCAGTGTTACCTGATGCCTGTTCCTATCTGCAGAGCCATGAGCTGTTGCAGCACTCAAGTGGTTGCACCACATATATGTATTGTGCAGTGCAAGTCTCTCTCTATGAACAGATCTATACACATAGCTCTCAGGTCTACTATGTGTGCTGATTTAGCTTTTTTCCCAGTTTATTCTGAGTCATCCCGCAGCAACTAACAGAACAAAATCTAGCTGATGATCTTTTCTTCAAGATTAAGGATCACAACTAACATATTGAACATAATTGATGAGATTATTTTCTTCAGTTTAAATTTATCTTCCACAGCCTTTGCTTTAATCTGGAAACAATTTTTGACCTTAGACTATTTTCATTCAGACATAACCAGAAGACAAAAAACCAAAACAAGAGGAACCTGCTCATTATATTTTCTTCAGGGTTGTATTTACCACTTTTGTAGTTCTGGAATATACCATTGAGGGTCTTGTCTGGCTCAGCAATCTTAATTCCAGGATCTGAAAGAGTACAGAAGATGTGTGTTGAACATTACCAACTATGTTATTGTTGGTTATTTTCCTAGCTGAGAATTTGTGTATCCATTTTCACACAGTAAAAATCAGCATAAAAATATTGCCACTATTCTGGAAATCCATGATAAGAGTGTTTCTGATCAAGGCAAGTGTTGAAAGTGTCCCAGTATAGAAAGTGTTGGGATACCATGGTGATTGTCTCTATAAAAATCTATACCCTGACAAACTTCAGGGATCAAGAGCAAACAGCTTGTAATATGCTTTATGAAAATCAATTAGCAAAAAAAAAAAAGACTGTACGAGTATGAGTACACGATTACGAGTACTGTAATTTTTTTCATGTGTCTGAACTCTAACATGTCAACTGTTTTAAATATCACTGGTATCTGAATGTAGAGATCAAGACCTAAGCAGAAACTCCAACAAGCCTATCCTAGTTTCTGAAAGGTGTATAATGTAGTGCTGGGGATTAAGGAAAACTTTTTCTGTGTGTCTCATCTGTCCTTTCATCAGGGTTCATTGATATGGAACTCAATAAACTCTTTGAACTAGAGCTGTCTACACTCCAGTGAAGTGTGGACAGCTGCAAGAATGGTCTGGACTTCAACTCAAGCTCCTTGTTATCAGGGTGTCAACCTGATCAGGGCCATCTAAAAGTTACATACGGGTTCCTCTGCCTACACCACACTATCCAGAAGCTTGTTCCAGTACCTCAATACTCTCATATCAGAAACCTTCCTCTGATTTTCAACTTGAATTTATTTCTGCCTGGTTTACATTTTTTCTTGTGTTAGTCTATCTTACCGTTTATGTAGTTCTTCTACCTCCCTGCCAATTCTCTTTTCTTCTAACACCATCCTACCTCATCTTCCTACACCATCTCTTCGTTATGTAAGAAATCAGTCATCATTTCTCTCCACAACCAAGCCTTCATTTTGGTAAAATGTGCAAGTCGTGTTATTTAAGTGTTGACTATAAAGTCAACCTTTTTCATTTCCCTGTTCATGCTATGAAACTTCCTCTGCTGCTTTTGCAATTTTAACTCCTCTTTTTGAGTGAGTATAGCTAGAACTTTATGGAGTTTCCAGATGAAATCTCATGAGTGTATTATACAATGGCATTAATATTTTCTGAGCTTCTACAAATACTTTTTCTGATACACTCTATTGCCTTATTTTTTTTTTTTATTTAATGTTATATCTCTTGGGTGAGATATTGTAACGTCTGTCTTTTTACCTCCATTTGTGTTATGTCCAGTTCAGTAGGTGCTAGGAACTTAGGTCCTATTGTAAAGTTTAATAATGTTTTATTAGTAGTATTGATGAAATGCATCTCTCATTATTTGAGGATGTTGGTTATATATTTTATTAATCCTTGGTTACCTTATTTCTCCCTTTATTTTCAGTTCATTTGCTTCTCATTCATCCTGCATTTGCACGTGTTCATTTTAGCTGTTGTATTTCTGTGCTGTTGCTACCCTTTAGGAAATGCAGAAAAGTTTACAAATCTTACTATTGCATATTCAGATCTTGTTGCAATATAATTGTAAGTTTCAGTCTGCACATCATAAAGTTCACAGATTTTTTTACTGGAACTAAATAAACAGTAGTCAGCATTACAGTAAATTCTAAATAATAAAAGTAATGTTTATAATCAACTCTAATGAAGCTGCTATTTAGATGACAACATATTTATTAGACCCAATGTAATTTCATTTACTCGGTGACTCAAAATGAAAAAATGAAAGTTTATATATACTGTTACAAACTAGATAGACTGCAGCTGCCCAGGGAAGTGGTGGAGTCTCCATCCCTGGAGGTATTTAAAAGATGGTTAGATATCGTGCTGAAGGACATGGTTTAGTAGTGGATGGTAGGTTAGGGTGATGGTGGATGATATAAAGGGTCCTTTCCAACCAAGACAATACTATGATTCTATGATTCTATTATACAAAGATGAAAACAGCAAGAGAGAGGAGGAAGCTGGTCAAAATCTAACTAGACTTTCTGATACAATAAAATAGACTTTTACAGTACATAAATTGGTGGTCTTTTGACTTTAAATTCAAGACATTGCAAGACAGACATATAGCTATGTATATTTCACTTTATACAACCATTCCAGTATCATGTAATGCTTGTAGGATATAAGCTGTATTTCTTAGTTTACTTAATGTGTGTTATGTACAACATCTGCATTTATCTAACTTGAAAAGAAGTCTGAAAATCTAATTTTAAGTTTAACATTTGAATCATCATCTTTTCTGCACTACCCTAACCCTAGCAGACCATAGACCCCATTTTCAGGGAATGGGGTACAAGAAAGATGCTGTACAACATGCCTCAAAGAAGACTACTGCATGTGCTTTTTCATGCTTTCTGTTAATGAAACCCTTATGCACTAACCCAGGGCTCTGGGAGAAATAATATAGAATTATAAATTCTTAATAATAGTAATCATCTAGTGGGGCTTTTAGATGAACAAGTGCAAATATTGATCTGTTAAATTTTCCACATTTTCTTCTTGAAAATAATGTGACTGTTTATTGACATTGTTAAAACATGTAAACATGAAAAAAGAAATTTTATGGCCACAGATAAATGATTACTGTAATAATAATTTTGAATGAAATGGATGATTCTTATTACTTATTATTTTTATTATTCTTGTGTTGGTTTTTTTAATCTTAGAATTAAATTAAAAGCAGTCTTGGGCTAACTACCTTTTGATTTGATTTTGTATAATGCATAGCACAGAAAGATCTCTAAAGAATTACATAAATAGCCTAGATTGTTTTCTGGAGGGTGGGGTAAACGGGCAGAAAATAATATTTTCTATTAATCTTTTGCCCTCTGTCAACATAGTGTTGCCTTTAAAAACGTATGTCTTTGAAGAATATGTTCTATGCCATTAAAGAATTGTTGGAAGGGAAAGAATAAGAAAAATTAACAATTTAGTTATTGAATAACTGAAAAAGAAGATCCATATTCAACAAAGAGGTATATAAACTAGTAATTTGATAAATGTTACGGTTGCATTAGTTGCTGCAATGATCTGGGGTCATCATACTGATGTTTTATTCGGGTGTCCACTGTAATTAGAGCAGTAATGTAATAACATTCCACTGCATGCCAGATTTGCATTGAATGAGAAATATAGACAAATAAATAATTCCACAGATTATTTTAACAAGAAGCATTAAAGCAAAATAACCCATATAAATTCTGATTCTGGAATATGTCACTTGAATGCATGACGTTATTTAGAGAGACAGTGGCCTTGGCTGCTATATACCCAAAGTAGAGTCTGATTGGTAAAACGTTTGGACAGATTTTTTTTTGAGTGTTCAGAATGTAAAGAGGGTTTGTGCAGATCATTCCCATTCAGGGAATTTCTACTTGAGTTTGCATGGGTTCATGCCAGGCTCTGCTGTATCATGCAGTAGCTCCTGAACTTGATGTCGGAACCCACTTCAGAGTAAATGTGTTTAACAAGTTGTTTTGCAAGTACAGTGTTTTTAAGGCTTCTGAATGCTGCTATTCCAAATAAATTTTCAGCATGTGAACTACCTCAAGTGGCTTCAAAAGCTGACCACCATAATATGCATTCCTGTAGTCAATTACAGAATACTGGTATCTGATTATACATCAAATCAGGCAACAATTCAGAGAATGACAATTACATGATCTGCTGCCAAGAAAACCTCTAACATAATGTGTTGGCAGACACCACTACCTGATGTAATATTTTGTAAAAATACTGAAAATATTAAAAAATGAGGAAAGTACTTCTGAGAGGAGGAAAAATATTTAACATTTCAAGTCAAGTGGGTGATTCAGGAAAAAGTAATGCTAATAGCAAAAAAAGAGCTTTTTTTTTTCCTCTTTCACAGTGCACATTAACTGAATGTAATGGAATTCAGCTCAGCCAACTAAAAAGAACAGGACAGAAACACAGGTTAGATAACATAGCTGGCCAGAATGTTTGAGTGTAGCAAACACAAGCCTTTGTACAAGGCAGGTTTTGTAAAGAATCCTGTATAGTATGAACATACTGGAAAGATGAAAAACAATGAGAAATTTGAATGTTTCCTGTCTATGAATACAGCTTTCAAAACTCTGGAGATTCCAAAAGGGATGAAGAGTACACTTTGCTTATCCATTTCATGCAATGTATTAAGATACAGTTTAACCAGCAAAGAAGGTTAAAACTGATTGCTAACAATTTCATTGTATTTCAGCAGCCTCCCACTATCTATATTCTCCCCCTTTTCGGCTGAAGGGGGGAGTGAGCAAGCAGCTTGGTGGGTATTTGGTCTTTCGTTAGGGCCAAAACCACCGCAACATGGAACTTTATTTGGTTTGTTTACCAGCATGAGAAAATTTAAGCCTAAAAAATGCTGAAGTACTTTCAGAAGATCATTCAGGTTTGGATGGGAACAGGTTTCTCTGACTATTGCAAGAGCTCCCTGAACACTAGTTTATGCTCAGTAAGAATTTCTTCTTCCTTCCGTGAATTGTATACCTGAAGGGATTTCTGCAGAAATTAAAAACACTTGAAGCCAGGGAGAATGAAGCATGAAAGAGAACATGACTATGTTTTATATGGCATTCACGGCTATGCCACAAAATGTAAAACTAAACATACCAACTGTCTCAGTTCTTTGGTAAAGGTGTTTTATCATCAGGAGGGGATAGACACTCCATTTAGTGTGTCCAAAAATATGTGTTTGAAGAAGTGAAAGGAAGGGCCCAGAGAGAAGGAAGTCTTCAGAGGCTTGTATGGCTAAAGTTTTATTTCTATGTTTGAAACATTTTTTTTATAAGAAACAGAGGATGTATTGGAGGTTTGACATTTAAATAAGGTAATGTACAAGTCTTTTCCTGCACTTTTCTTGATGTATGGCATCTTATAAAACTTTAGGTTGTGTATTGATCATAACACAGAAGAGGAAACTGAAATAGTGCTATTTCCTTTCTGAAGAACAACGTAGGTGAAACCTGGAAAAGATTCTGAATAGCAGAAGTATTAATCTCACAGAAAAGTCATCCGAGTTGCCTTTACAATGAATTAAGGCAGGAGGTCCATTTGTACCTGTGTTGGGAGGAAACAGAATAAAAGAAGAATTCCAGCCTCAATGCAGTGTCCAAGGTGAAGATGCCATGTGAATGTGTGGTTAAAGGCTTTCTGGCTGAACAGTACATTTTTTCAGAAAATTTCCTTAAATATATTGGAATTAAATGTTTCAATTTTACACATCTTTATTTCTAAAACTCATAATCATCCCTGTCCAAAATTAAAATCTTCATAAAAACACCAGGACTTGATTATGCTGAATAGCCAATTACCAATTACCATAGGACAAGACTGATGAGGATGAAACTGGAGAATTAAAGTGCTTCAAGGAAACAGCAGCTGAAGATGCAGAAAGAAATGATGTCATTCTGGAGATAACCATTTCACTGTGCTTGTAAAGCTCAGAGCCTGTGAAAGTAGTTGTTGACTGCAGAGATGAGTTTGGAGGCTTGTGTCACTAGCAGATGGAGCTCAAGAAGAAGTTCAAAGTCTCTTTGGAAGCTGATTGGTCTTAATCTTGGTCTTAATTCCATGGGTGCAGTACACTTGCTCTGCTATTAAATCAAGTGAATTGTCCACTTAACAGAGAAAGAGGATTCCTGCTTTCAAAAGCGAAGCATTCGAAATATGTGAAAAGTCAGCCATTTTAGCGTGGGCTTTTGGCAGTTTTGTTCTCCAGCTATAAAATGAGGTTGATTCTTACAATCTAAGCTCACAGGTATTCTGTGGAGCTAAATTGGTTAGTGCCTTTGAAATTCGTATGTGGCAAGCAGAACAGAAAGAAAATAATTGCTTATACTACAAAATCTGGTTAAAAAGGCACGTGACCATACATTGGATTGGAAGATCAAAGCAGTAATAGAGAAGATATTAATGAAGAACGACTTGTGAGAAAAAACAAGGAAAAAGTCTGTGTCAGGACTGTAGCAAAGTACAAGAAGGTGAGCTAAGAATATATATATCAAATAAATGGTTACAGTTATGTTCTCCATTCTGAGGAATAGAAAGTAAATATAAATACAGAAAGGCTTTTTTAAGCAAAGATATTATTTGTGAAATCAAATGCTTATATGGCAGCAAATGTCAGAATTGCAGTTATTGATGAAAATTGAATGACAGAGAATCTGCTCCCTAAAATATGGTGTGGAAAAATAGAAGTTTTAAATTCAATCTGAATATATATCATATACATTTCCTCTAAGATTTCTTACAATATTAGGCAACAGATGTTGAGAGAAACACATCCTTATTGATATGCTGGCAATGGCTGTAACGTAAAAGTTGGAAGTTAGATGGTGCTCAAGGGCATTCCTGTAGCCTCCTGAAGATGATTTTGCAAACTTGACCAGTCTACCAGTTAAAGGGCTGTAGCCTCTTCCCTACAGAGACAGCTGCACTGATCGAACATGCTTCTAACCCTTCCTATTTCTCCTATCATCATCTGTGGGGTTTTGTTTTTGTTGTTGTTCTTCTTCTTCTTCTGTGGATATTGTCTATTTTTCTATATTTTAGTCCTGGATCCATTTCAGGCAGAAAACAGGCAAATTGATGACATTTGGTTTTGAAAAGGAGAGCTGGCTCAAGAAACCTGCTTAATTTCTTGAAGTAAATGTCAATAAGAGATGACAAGAATTAGGGAAGAGATATAATCTACGTGGACATCAAGATGTCCTTTCATACTGTGCTGTGTGAAAGGATCATATGTGGAATTACTACATACATTAACAATGGTGAAATTATTCATAAATACTTAATCTAGCTAGGAAGATTATAGCAGTAAGTGAATAAAGATTGGTCCCTTGCTGAATGAGGTGGG
>VZTU01030663.1:408-43892 GCA_013400835.1 Zapornia atra
AAAATGGAAAGATAAAGTTGCAAAAGCCTGTCAGTTGAGGGCAGAAGACGTCTGCGTTCAGCTCACCAATGATTATGAGGCCAAAATTGCAGAGGTAAAATAAGGCTGGTTTTTTTCATATTCTCTCTTATTCACTCCCCCATTCCTCCAAAACATCTCTTTCTCAGAAAAATGGAAAAACATAAGGACTTCCCAGCAGAAAAATCCTTGGACTCCCAAGTACTCAGGAACTGAGGAGATCCAAGATCCTCTACTATGGTTTCTAGGTGGGATTCCTCCCCTCCACCCACCTTACTCCCCACCATTGATGTAAGATGATACTGATCTGCACACACAGGTGAAGCAACTGAACTCTTCCTGAAATGAGTCTCCATTTGGCCACCAATAATGGTGATGCTTGTAGTGACTCTGCGTTTTGAGGTCTTACTGAAGAAAGTTGAAATAGACCATTTTTATTATAAGTGATCATAATGAGTACAGTATTTTTTTCCTGTAATGGCTACTCTGTTAAAGGCTGAGTTCAGGTTTATGCACTCTGGTCGTGGGCATGCTATAGTACAAGGAAATGACAAGTAGTTCTTAGTCCTGGTAAACCAGAGATTGAGAGTGAGAATGCCTATCTTTGTAAGAGTAGTAAGTGGCTGTTAACGTTAATTAAAGAATATGTTGGTAGCTTGCACTCAGAAGTACAAGACAGCTGTTTCCTTTTTCTCTTCTGTAGCTAACTTCTACTTTGGAACAGACAAAAGCTGAGATTCTGCGACTGCAGAGTGAAAGAGAGCAGTATGAAGACACCATGAAGAAAGCCTTTATGCGTGGTGTGTGTGCTTTGAATCTGGAAGCAATGACAATGTTTCAGGGCAAGGACAGTAGGACGGATCCTGGTCAGTATAAAAAGCAGCTCTAATCTGGTAGTGTGTGAGGACTTTTTGGCTTGTTTTGAAGGATTCTCCCTTTGCTCTTTCCTTTTTTTCTATTTTTTGTTTATTTATTTAACATTAGGTTTTGAAACAATACAGACTTCATCAAACTCTTATTGCTTAAAAAGTCCTGTTGAATATATTGAGAAATATTGTGACCCTGAACTTGGTAATGCCGTAGTTGAAAGGTGGAACACATTCTCTTTATCCAACCTTGCTGTGATGGTGATAACCTGCAACTGAAGGCAGAAAAAGCAGCCAGGGATGGCAGACTTCTTAGCATACTGGGGAAGATTACCCAGAGTTCTGACAGCAGCCAGGGGGAAATCCTATAAAACCCTTCTCTGTTCTCTGGCATATCAGTGTGCAATGAATCTGCTTTTCCCAGACAGTGCTCCCTTCTTTCTTAGTCTTGTCTTGTAGTGTAAAAGGGCAACTAAATCTCTCAGGATCTGTGGTTGGTTGGGAGTTCTGTGTCAGACCAGGAAATGCTGGTGTAATTATATCTGCAGCACACTCATAAAACTAGTGCAGCTACACAGGAAAGAGCTGCATGCCCTTAATGATGCAATGAAAGTCTCCCCCTCAGAGTGAGACAATCTATAGCAGTAGGAGCATAATGGTGCTGATGCAGCAGCCTGAATTAAAGAGAAAATAGCTGTGCCAGCAGGAGTGTGTCCCAGCTGTACGTGTGGCTTCACAGCAAGATGTGCTGTCAGCCGTTGTTCCAGGCCTTAGACAAGAAGCTTCAGTTGCTGAACTTAACAATCTTATGCCAGAAGTTTCTGAGCTACTTCAGAGAAATTCCTCTCCAAAAATGTAGATAAACGAAGAGGAAATAAAAACCTGAAGAAGGTTTAAGAGAATACTTGGTGAGCAGCTGTCTGAGCCTGTTAAACATACATGGTGTTTGTGCACTTGCTTAGGGAACTAGAACACAGCATTGGGCAAGTGCAGTAGCTGTGTGCTAGTAAAAACATAGGTGTTTGGGGAAGGTCAAGAATTAATGATTTCTTGAAGATACTGAGTTTGGGAATAAAGTTACAGGGTGCTGCCCAAGTACTTTATTTTTCACTATCTTTTAAATTAAGAACTACTCTCTCTTGAAGCTGTATCTTAAATTTGTTTGTTGATTGTTTTCCAAAAGCATGCAGCAGACAGTGGGTCTCCCAAATAATGATGGGTAGCTGAGTGGTGTGAAATAGGAAAGCATTGTTTCTGCAAACCTGTAAAGAGGGTAAGTAGGAAGGAAATGAAGAGGTGGTCTAGAGGCACCGTGAATAAGCCCTGGGATTCATGGAACAAACATTTACTTGATTTTTACTATGAAGCAGGAGCTGGTACTCTACACAAGCACAGTCCTTAGAGATTTTATTGTGCAGGACAATGTTGAGGTACTTGTACCCCAGTTTTTTGGATGTCAGCATCATGCTTTTTAATTTCTTGTGGTCACTGTAGTCTTCATCAGGCTTCATAGCATCTCCCAGTATCTCTTGTTCTTGGTCCCATGCCTGCCATCTTTTTCTACTGCCTCTTGTACCCCCTTCTACCCTGCCCCGGGCATGCTGGCTCGCTCTTGCTATAGCCAGATGGTCCTTTTAATGAAGTTAATTACATAATTATTTAATACGGTTGTACAACTGTTTGTTTGTATTCTTCTTCAGGTGTAACAGAACAGTGATCAGACCATCAGGGGACTTCAGGCATCAGATTAGATGTTTATTGGCATTTGTTCTAGTCTTGTAACCTGTGAGCATGAGAACACGCATGTGCCAGAGTCAGTCAGTGACTGTATAGGTACAGGGATGCTGCAGTGCCACCTACTGCCATTGGAAATAAAAGCAGAATTTGGTCCCTTTACAGATATATTATCATTAGGTTATTATAATGTACACTTAATTTACATACAATATACAAAAAGATTGCATGTATTATACATTATAATTTAAGTTATTGATAGTTTGCAAGTATCACAACCTTAATGGGTACATAACGTTTGGAGTCAATGTTGATGTTCTAAAGTCTCTGGCTGATTTCCTGACAGGTCTTGGAGGTAGTAGTGCTATTATTATTACTTTTATTAAGATTATTTTAAACATGTTTCTTTACAGGAACATTGAAACCACAATAATTTGTGACTTTTTAATTTAAAAGACCTAATGCTGCCTTTTTAAGTAACACAAACCAAATCTGATTGGTCTGTAACTATGCATTGGTCCTGTCTGTGCTTAAGCTTCATGTGTGCATGCATATGTATGTAAAAAATGCATATTCTGGCATGCTTTCACTCTTGGAATCTCTTGAGTATTGCACCGATTTGAACTCTTTCCTTGCATTTTTCCTGCCTCATGTCAAGAGAAAAATCAAACCCCCAAAACGCCCACAACCTCCACATGGTGTCACTCTAGTCCCTGGAATGAGCAAAGTTCCCTTGCCCTGGCAGTGCTCCTAGCAGCATCTGCTGCAGAAGTAGGAAGGTAAAGAAGAATACTTCTCTCTGCTTCCTTTAAGGAAGTTTGTATTCCAAAGGAAAAGGCTGAAGCTGCTTGGAAAAGATAGTGCTTGGGTCTGTACATCTGACCTCCCCAGGATGTCTGTGCTGCAGGACAAAAGAATCCTGGCTGGATTTGCATGAGTTTAGGTTTACCCAGCTGGTGGGAGGGGGGGCGGGACGGACCTGTAGGGTGCTGTACATGCTCCCTACCCTACAGCCAGGATGGGGCCAGTGTCCAGACATTGTATATAGAGATGAGATGCTGCTGAGCGTGATCTGTGACTCCTTGGAACTGCAGTAGGTTCTCAGGAAAGTTAAAATAAGATTTTATTAAAGATCTTACGCCCTCTCAGCAGTCCATTGTGGCCTTTCTGTGTTTTACTGCTCTCTAACTGAACTGAATTTTGGCCCTTAGCATGTGAGCAGCTCTTGCACACTGGTTTTAGTATCAGCAGGCAGTATGGAGAACCTCAGATCATTGCACTACAGGTATGTGACAAAGAAGTGCCACGGGGATGTTGAAAACAGAAACATACCCCTTGGAAAATATTATTTCCAAGCATTTGAAAGGAAGGGTCAAATACAGGAGTGGTTATGTATGTATGTACATACATACCCATCTATAAAGAACATTCTGATCCTTTTAATTAGATCATACCAAAATCCCAGAGGAACAATAACATTTTTTCTGTGACTTACCTCTTCTTTTTTTTTTCCCCCTTAGGGTTTGCTAGATTATGTGCTGATCCCATTACTTTGTGTTTCTAATAATAGATGTAGGAAGTAGGAGAAATTATAACAGTACCATTGTTGCAGGAAGGCTACCTCCTTCACAATATACTCCACCTTCACCACCACCTCCACCAGCAACTGCTCTCCAGCTAGAAGACATGGTAAGTGTGTAGCTGGAACAGAACTGTATTTGGTAGTGACAAAAATGAGCCTTCTTGGTTGGAGCTTTTTAAAGATCAATGTCAGAGCCCATGAAGGAATCCAAAGACTGTCTTAAGTGTAAAAGGAACCTGTGGGTATGCTCAGACTGCACTGTGTAAATGAAGTGACCAGGGACACAGCTGCTAGACTTCCATTAAGCGCTGTGTTTTATTTCAGTGAGAATGCATTAAGCTAATGAAGACGAGGTAACAAGCAGAATTTGTTCTCTAATGTTCTTTTGGGAAAAAAAAGTTGTTGAAGAATGTTTTGAAGAAGAAAAAACTGACCTTAGTATATTCTGAAAAGAAGAAAAGCTGGCTTGACGTGAAGCTTGTTTTTTGAGAGTGTAACATACATAGACACTGCAGGAACTCTGCTTACTGCCCTGTCATGTCAGCTTAGCCAGATCATTATCCAGTAGCTTAGATGTCCTGCGCCTGCCCTGGAGTCCTGCTCAAGATACTGACAACTAAAAACAATTTCATGCTGGAGCACTGGTTAGAATAGAGATCTGCTTGCCTCTCTTACTGATTTTTCATTCAAGTAGTATCAAATGTTATTCACAATGTTTCTACAATTTTTAGACAAGCACTTTTAGGTTAGCCAGAAAACAGTAAAACTACAGACAGAATATCTGCAAAGAAGTTAAATTTAGGTTCATTGGAATGGTCAAGAAGCTGACTATCTGAGAAGTAAAACTGTGTTTTCTAGGCAGTTACAGTCATTCTTTGTAACCTCTGCTTTCATTCAGTTTTCTAGCCACCTGGGTCATGCAAGCACTTCTCAGACCAGGCTAGATTCTGACTCTCCAGTAATCATCACTAGCACAGCTGCAGGATCTGGTATGGCGTCCACTCAAAAACTGGTAATGTGCTAAAATCAACTTCTAATTTTTTAAGGCATAATTGTAACAAATATTTGTTCGGGTATTGTTGTTTCTGTGTTTTTTCAGAGCAACACAAGCATGTAGTTGAGGAAACTGCCATAGGGTCTATGTAGCTGTGGGAAGACAGTAGCATGCAAACACACATTAATGTTACAGAAACCTGTTTATGTTAGGAGCAATTTAAAATTGTTTCTGGAGTAGAGAGGGGAAAGTGTGGCAAAATGAAGAACAGCAGAGTGTGCATACATGTAAATATAGCACAACAGGAACTATTTCATATGATACCATTTTGTTCTGGAAAGAATAAGCTTTGGTTTAGCATCCTGATGTTTGAAATTAAATCTTTCCCTCTTCTGTATTTGTTGCTGAAGTGTCCTTTTTACTTTACTCCATTGCCTCCTGCATTGCTCTTCTTTCTTTTTCCCACCTGATAGAGTTTGCTACCAGCTGTCAGAGAAAAATGCAGCATTTTACTGCATGGAAGGTTCTTTCTCTCTTCAGTATCACTGCTAGAAGGATTTTCCAGGGTGACGGAAGAGCCTGCAGCTGTCAATCGAGTATGCAGCCAGTCAGCAAAGATAACTATCCATGCTGCTTGTTTTTTGTCAAATTAGCCTTACTCCCCCCAGGATAGAAGTCACTTGTTCGAAATGCTATCTTATACTTGAGGTGGAAAAAGATGAAATTAACCAGGCTGCAACTAGGTGGAGCAAATTCAGTCCCAAATAACACAACTGGGTCTGTAACATCACACGTTCTGTTTAGGCACGTGGCTGATAGAACGAAGCTGACGTACTAGAGCATTTTAAGTATCGTGTTTTGCATTTTTTACCAACTAATACTTAATTTATTTGCAGCCCATGGCGAAAGTAATAACATCTGCTCCACAGAAAGCAGGAAGAACGATCACTGCTCGCATCATGGGCCGAGCTGATATGGGGCAAAAAGCCAGAATTAGTGGCAGCTTAGCGGTGATGGGAGTTGCGCCACCCATGAGTTCAGTCATTGTTGAAAAACATCACCCAGTCACTCAGGTAAGCCAGAACTGTGCCTGTGTAACAGTATTCTTACTATAGCACATCTGGTGGTAGTTTGAAGAGCAACAACCGTCATAAGGTAATAGAAGGCAGGGCTCAGAGCAGTCCTGTTCAAGGTAACAAGCAGTACTGTCTCTGAGCTTGGTAGAAGGCACTAGTGAGGAGAGGAAGTGAATATCACCAGTCTGTCTTGATTCTGTCGTAACTATTTGACAGGTGTTGTAATCTTAGCTGTCTCCTTGGCCAGCTCTTCTGTAAGTTTTCCTCTTCAGTAGAAGCAATTGGTTGGTACAGCCATGTTTGGTGTCATCACCACGCAACCACAGTGTAAAGACAAGCTTCATGGTGTCTAGCTTCATGGAGGACTCACTGGACCAGAGGTGGTAGAGATACAGATTCGACTGACAGGCTGAGTGTAGCCAATTATTGGGGGGGTGGGGGGGCAGAGGGGAACTAAAACCCTTGCACAGCGGCAATCTGATCAAGCCTGCTGCTTGTGTTTTGCGTCTTACCTCTCCCACCCACCCCACTGTTGATCCTGAAAAAAACACTGGAATAAGTGTACTAATAGAGTAAGGAGTAAACATACAAGAAGACTGAGTGGCCTAAATGACCAGGCAATTGCTAAGCTTTTAGACCAATCTGAGCAGAAAATGGTTTTGACTGAAGGTGTATGGAACAGTTGAAGGTTTGTTGTTTGGGTTTTTATTACAATTGTTATTTTGATATGTGAAGTGGGAGCTGAGTTTCCTCTGTGCTGACAGTCCAGTTTGTCTTCAGCAACATTGCCAGAAGAAGCAGAGCTACATCAGGTCCTTTAATTTGATGTGGAGATACTGGTAACTGTCAGTTGGAGGGACGTTCTGCTTTCAGTCATGTCCTGCCTGCACTGGATTGGGAGCCCAGTGGCAGGCGGCACATCACTTTCGGGACTGTGGCCTCCTGAGCGGACACTCATTTAAACTGCATGTCCTTAGAGGTCTGGTGTGAGATTTCTTTCATTAAGAACAAGGTTTTGGTTCAGATTGTGTGACTGGTGTGACTAGAACTAAAGTACCCAAACTTCCATACCAAAAAGTGACTTACAAAAATATTAATAAATGTGAGATATAGTCCATATATTCTTTCTGCAAATAAACACCTAAGTGGAAGTCCATTGGATTAAAGTATTTCTCTTGCATTAATCTGACAGGGAAGACAGTTTACCTTGATCAAAAGCAGAGTGGCTACTGTTGCAGTAGGGTATTTTTGGGAAGAAAATTGTTTTTCAGTAAATGCAAACCTTTTCCTTACAGAGACTTCCTCGTAGCAAATACTGAACCTCCAAAGGAATGTTGGCATGAATTAATAAGCACTACAGAGGAGAATTCTGAAAAATTTGGTAAAAAAAACCCAACCAACCAAAGCCTGAGATAAGATTTAGATGATAAAAGCTCAGGGTATGTAGTTAATTGGAACTTTAGCATTTTCTAAAAAGTCTGTTAGAGATAAGGAAGGAAAGGAAAGTTAACTCATTCTGTGAAAGTAACACCTTTTCCTTTTTTTCTTTTTTTAAAGTGTATTTCAGTGTGCTGGAGTGCAAATCTTTCAGTTTAAACTGCAGCTCACTTAGAGCTGTTGTAATGGGAGGTGGGTTTCTTTTCCATCCCATTGAGTGCTTTGATATATCTGATTAATTTTCAGCAAACCATATCCCAAGCCACTGCTGCGAGGTATCCTCGAACTGTGCTGCACTCTTCCGGCTCTGCCAGTGTGAGACCTGCAGGACAAGCTGGGCGAGTGCTTCAGGGCCAAACTCCTAACAGTGTTCAGTCAATAAAAGTTGTTGACTGAGTGAGTATCTTTCTTCTGATGGGGATTTTTATCAAGGTACAATTTAAACCTCTTCCCAGTCTTTCCAGGTTTGATGTAGCAAGGCCTAAAGTATGTATCATGTTTTTATCCTTCTCTAACAAAAAAGTGCTTTTGTAATAAACATCCGGAGGAGCAGGAGAGAACTTGAAATGTTCTACCTCCAAACTATTTGAGAAGTTATTTTATTAAGGTCAACACTTGTTATTTAAGGAATCTTTTGCACACTTTTAAATAAAGTATAGAATGTGATTTTTGTCTGAAACTTTTGTTTTGTTCCAGTGTTATTAACATCTACTTTCAAGTGAAAATTAAATTTATTTTTGTTATGTATGCTTTTAGTTGCATATGCAAATAAATGTAGTTGACATACATTTTAATTTTACCCTACCCCACCATACTTAAATGAAGAACAGCAGGGTGGCAGCCTTCTCTCACAGGGTGTGACTTGGGCTGGGTGAAGTGCCAGGCCTGACAGATTGTTAAACATCCTCTCTTTCTAAGCTAATGGTGCAGAACATGAGGCACACTTGTCAGGACCTAAGAATTTGTCATCTTAAGTACCTGGTTCCAAAACCTGAGCATGTACCAGTGTGTTCTTCATAGCCACGTGACACTCTCCAGCTGTGTCAAAACAGGTTGCACACAAGAGGGCAGTTAAGACATAAGACTTCAGACTAAGATACAGATCATCATCTTTTTAGTACAAACAATAAGATTTGGTACAAAATAATGCTAGTTATATAGAGATAGGGAAGGCAGTTAATTCTTCCATTACATAAAGTTGTTGCTGTTTTCTTCTAGAGGAGATTACAGAGACATTTTACGTAATTTTTTAGATATGAAACATATTCAATAGTGAGAAAACCATTAAAGCATGCTCAGCATGTTATTTACTCATTTATTACTCATGTAATAAATAGGTAAATAATTGTATTAACTATTAAGTATCAGATGTTCTTTCTTGAGGATGCATCCAAAGTTATTACAGAATCACAGTATTGTAGGGGTTGGAAGGGACCTCCAGAGATCATCGAGTCCAATCCCCCCACCAAAGTAGAAACATTCTACTGTGATAGAAAATACTGCATCCATTCACACATGGCTTTAGACATCACATTTTTGTGTAATTTCACTGCATAACTAAAATCTTGAAGAAGAAAGACTTGTCCTAATGTTAGTGCTAATTAAACAAGAGAAAAGCCCTCTTCAGACATGAACACTATAATCCTAGTAAGTCTTTATAAAAACCTGACTCCCAAGTGAGACCTGTTTCTGGAAGTGTTGATTTATATACATAATTTTCACTTACCAAATTTCATTTCTTTCAGGTAGAAAACGTCCAATTTGCATTTCATGTCAAGCACAGAATAGCTTAATTTGCATTTCCAATATGGAATTAGTGTATTAGTGTTAAGCCAGGTGTAGAAATTGTAGGGGGCTTGTTCTTGCTTAGCAGTATTGTCATAAATTACCAGCTAGCCATTCACTCTTTAATTTTCTAAATCGTTGTATAGCAAGCATAGGAGAGAGGCCTAAGCAGTATTTCAGGAGTGCAAGTGCTTTTAGGTTGGAAAAAGTTACACAACTTCAAATTGTTTTTTGTTTCCGGAAAAGATGTTACTTGTATTTGAAAGTCACTTTCCATCTGGCATGTGATTCCATCACATGTATGCCTGGTTTCACTGATGAACTCACGAAACTGCACATTTTCTGAGGTCCCTGTCAGTGCCACATGCAGCTCTGATCTTCTCTGTAAAGTAAGAAGAGAAAATGCTTGCTTGACATGCTCTGCTTTTGACAAGGTCAGAGTAATGTGACTGAAAGAAGACCAGTCGTATTTTAACCATGTTTGCAGGACAAAGGGGGAAGCAAAGTGTGCACATTTTTATCTTCTTTTAGAGATCTCTAGTGTCATTTAAACACTCTTCCTCAAGCAACCTCACCCTCCAGCAAGGACAGATTCCCATAAAGGAAGAGTGTCCTCTATCTGCACCAGGGTCACACCTTCCCAGCACTGCACCGCGGCCTCACAGAGGACCGCATAACGTGCGATGTACACCACCCCACAGCTTACCAGCTAAAGGCTGAAATCCTGTTTCCACCAGATCTTCATATATTTGCTTGACAGGGTTCTGATGAGCCAGCACTATACCATGTAACCAGATGAGCAACATTCTGTTTCCATGTTCCTTGTAACTTTTTTTCCCTGTGCAATACACAAAGCATTTGTCTGTTCCATAGGCTGGAAAATTTATGTTCTAGAGTTCGAGAGGTTTTAAAACCTGTTCATTTACTCTTACTTCCTTTCTTGCCTAGAAGCAAAATGAAGACTGAGATAGACTTTCAAAAGTTTAAAAATAAAATTTCTAGCTTCAGCCTAGGGCTACTGGAAAGGGGGGTGGGGTGGCTAATACATCTTAATTTTTTTTTTTTTCCTTTCATTTTTTCTCAACATGTGGAAATTTATCCTGGATTAGTAGTAAACAAGTACAATGCATGCTATAGAAATACAGCTTTCCCAGCACTTGAGATACCTGAAACCAGAAACTGCTGTTCATGGCTGCTGAGAAGACAGAGTGTGAACAAGGTCTTCCAGTGTCACAAGGTCCCCATGTGCAGTGTGACCTGCAAGACCCTTCCACGCTGCTCACTGCTACTGTTTTTGATTTCCAAAGATGAAGGTTCCTTCAGGCTATGAGGGTTCAATTGAAGTGGCCTATACTTCCATTGCAGGGCTTCCCAGGAACCAGGGACACAGCTCGCATCCACTCTCATTGTTTAAGTAAGATCATCAGGGCTGGCATGTGTCTGCAGTACTCATAGTTTAAAAGCAACTCTGCCTTGTGTTCTGTATATCTAATATCTAGCCCTTGGGATATTGTTACCTGTCCATTGCTCTTCAATAGCTTTCATTTGTTCATCTGTGAACTTCCAGATCAGGGCCAGTTTTTTCCATTCCTGGGGTTTTAACTGGTTGTATGCTAGATTCCACAGGGAGGAACGGATTTGCTTGGTCTGTGTACTGTGGTCTTGTTTGAAGGACAAGTTGAAACCTGGCCCATCACTGCTGTGACCTATGTGTTCCTGAAAAGGAAAGCAGGTGATAAATGCTGTAATGAAGCTGGGAACCTTTGCTTGGCGAGCCATGAGCACTGTCCTGCACAGACAGCCACGTGTAGCTGCTGACAGGGGGTTTGCTCGGTAAAGGAACCGTGTTTGGCTAGTAGATGGAAGATGTCTTAGCATGGATGATGTTATCACAGTCATAATAACAAGACAGAAACAAAGGCCACCAGTGTCTTATTGCTATGTCTTCCTAAGTTAAATGCAAATAAACCACTTTCTCTGGCACTTAATACACAATAGCAAGTAACAGCAACTACTGCACCAGCACTCAGGGGTTCCTTGGCTCTGTCTACATTGTATGGCACATTCTGAGCACAGCTGTGTTTCAGCCACAGTTCCTTACTCTTCTTCTTGAAGTGTTCATCTCTCCCCAGGAAGAGGCAGCACTGTCATGGCAGTTGCTCAAGCTGTTCCTGCCTCAGCTCTGCCTGGCTGAAGCTGAGACTACCAGGTCATTTGATGGGCACATAAGCCATGTGGTTTATCGTGCAGATCCTTGTTCAGCAAAGTGTCCAAGAACCACCCAGCACATGCACATTGAGTCATAGAATCATAGGATGATAGAACAGTTTGGGTTGGAAGGGCCTTTAGAGGTCATTTTGTTCCAACACCCCTGCCATGGCCCAGGACACCTTCACTAAACGAGGTTGCTCAAAGACCCATCCTGAATCTAGTTTTACTGCCTGTAAAACCAGCAAAACCAGATAGATATCAAAGCAGTGAGCAGCATACCCTCTAGATTTAAAGTGATGGAGCCACCATATGAATGGCTTGCCTGAAGGAGGAGTAATGGGGTTACTTGTTTGGGTACCTGTGCAAAAGTCACAACTAGCAGTGATTTCAGCCCTAGCTGAGCAGTGCCTGGGGAGAAGCCTCGTTGCTAGTGTAGGTAAGCTCATGCTATGGTATTTTCTTTTGTTTACATGCTAGTCTTATCTCAAGTCAGTGTCCAAAGTCTTCAGGAAGTTGATACAAGATTAAAAAGCAGATACTAAGCAGAAAAGGAAACAGCAGCATGCCACATTTGAAAAGTGCTGAGTATAAAATACTCCAGATTAAATTGGGAAAAATACAACAGGGTTATTTCCTCATGTTATGAGAGTCCTACAAGAGAAAAAAGGATGTCTTAGTTTAGTAACCAAGTGTTGTCATGTATGTTTGATTCTGTTGTTCTGTTGCAGACTTTAATACTTGCTTCCTGACACATGCACAGTGAGGACAGGCTCTCCCCAGTTCAGTGTTTCTCTTCTGAGCTTGTTTCTTTTTTTAAAAAGCAACTAAAACCCCACAAGCAAATGAACTTTTTCTCCTCTCTTTGCAGCAGCACAGCTTCTCTTTGCTGCTAATTGTGCGTCTAGGCAATGGCAGGATGGGACAGTACTAGTCCCACTCAAATCCAGTCATTAACAGCCTGGACAATGATGGGGAAGGGTTAGGTAGAAGCAGCAAGAAGGGGGAAAGGCCAAATGAGAGAGCACTTTGACACACGGGAGTATCATGTGCACATTCTCACAGCATGGCATTTCCTTTTGTAAATAACACCTTGGCACAGCTGATAAGCAAGCCCAATGTAACAGAAAGACCATCCTTATTACAATGGTTCCAAACACCTCAGGTTCCTACATGGTAACACCACCTGATCATCATCACCTTTCATAGCTGTAAGATCTAAGCTGCTCCCAAAAGCTGTGCTCCTAGATTCAGGTAATGGGATACAACTACTTCTGTTTCTTTTTCACAGCATCTGTGGATCTCTTGCAGCAAACCATCTGCTTAAACACCTCCTTTTCTCCTCAGGCAATTCGATAAACAATGCCAAGAGGTTAGGAGCATTACAGGCTCAGTGCTGTCAGACTTGTCATGACTTCTGTGGCAACAGATGACTTCACTTCTAATCCCCACCTTAAGTGAAAAGAAACCATAACATAACTGACTACTCCAGCTGAGCCGATGCAGAACCAATACAACACAGGGAGTTCATGAAGGTGTTCTTCATGGTAATTTATCTAGATGTGTGATTTACCAGCAACACAATGCCCTGCAGCATTGTCACCGAATTGGGCAGCAGGGCTGGAGTAGAGTGGTGAAAGATGGGCTGATTTAATGTCCCTGCACTCGGGGCAGGATTGGGCAATGGCCAGGAACCTGGTAAAACAGAGGTTTTCCAGCAGACAGCAGGACTGAGAATGAAGTTACAGATTCATGTGGCAGCTCTGCAATGAGGCTGCAGGAGCTGACAGTCATGTGAATTCCTCTCACCAGTCCTTTTGCCCTGGTTTGCTAGCTCTGCTGCTCACAGTATTACTTGCTCTACATAAATAAGTTGTACTAGCATCATCCTCCTTGGAGGTTTTATTGTGGATGCTACAAGAGATGCCTTTTACTGCCTTACTAGGACCCATCTGCAGACAAATGGTCTGAGAGAGGTTTTTGTGTCAAAACCCAGCACATTTAATCGGTTCTCAGGGAGACTAAGCCCATGGCTCCAAACAGGAATAACTCAGCAAAACAACAGAAGACTGATTTATGGAGCAATTATATGCCCTAAATATGTTCATCATATGGAATAACTCCCTTTCAGCGAGTCTGTAGAAGTAGCAGGTTCTTTGTGGCTCATCGCTACAGCTGTCATTGACAGAATGAATCAGCTTTCTCAGAACTTTAATGGTCCCAGCTAAGACTCCATGGCATGAGATATCTTGAGTTTCCAAGACCCATTAGGGCTGGGTCTGAGTTTCAAGGCACATTGCTAGCATGGGCCTCACCAGCAGCCCAGCCCAGTTCTAAGCTCAGCTTTTCTTGTTCTTGTACAGACTAGAAAGCATGTACCCATCTGTAAGTGATATGGGCTACCCAGTGCAGGCCAAAATAACTCTCATCTGGGCCACCACTGAGAAGCTGATGTTTAAACAACAAATAAGAGAAAAGGTTAGAAATTCAGACAACCTAAGGTCAATCTAAGCCACGTCCTTCACACTTGTCTGGTTCTTTCCCATTTCATTGATTGCATTTCATAACTATCACGCACAAAACAGAAGAGGGAGCTCCTGCCAAAGCAGCTGAGCTCTTACTAGCAACAGGGGCAGCAGACACCTGCACTCCCCCATTCTTCAACAGCAGATTTTACTGTACCAAAGGACACGGGGATCAACATGGCTTCAGGTCATCCCAGCCCTGCTGCTGATGGCAGTTCAAATCTCTCTCCACCCCTTCCTCTCCATGTGCAGAGCTTGTTGCAGGAAAACAATAAGATCTGCCTACAGTTTTATAGCTGGTCACGAATACAGCCTGGACGGAGTAGATAACTTCCAGTTCCCACTCCTATCCTGAATTTGTCAAGGCCTCTCTTGGATCCTGCCAAAAGGAACCACCTGGGGCAAAGGACACTTCAAGATCAGAACTGGCTCTTCTCTTACAGTTCTCCTCAGTGTAATGAAAGGTGTAGCTTACCTGTTTCACAGCATAATACCTTTCTGCTTTAATGATCATATCTACAACGAGGGCATGATTGCTCCTTGACGCCACAGCTAGCGCAGATCTTCCGTGCTGAAAGCAGAGACAGCGAATCAGAACATTAAAAGAATCGCAGAACAGTTTGGGTTAGAAGGGACCTCAAAGACCATCTAGTTACACTCTCTCTGCCATGGGCAGGGATACCCTCCACTTAACCAGGCTGCCCAAAGCCCCTCTTGTCCCAGAGCTGGGTGCAGTGCTCCACGTGGGGTCCTACAAGAGTGAAGAAGAGGCAGAATCATCTCCCTTGACTTTTTCTGATGCATCCCAGGATATGATTATCCCACATATAAGGATAATTGTGTCATAGAAGAAAATAAAGGAGCTTCCTTTACAGGGCCCCATCCCCTTTTTTCAAGAAAATGTATTTCTACACTTCAGTGTCTCTACAACCAAAGTTCTGTGCTTTGCCTCAGCTGTACACACTCAGCCACAAGGCAGCAAATCTCTTCCTGCACTGAAATGCCCCTAAAGAATTTCTGGTGAGGTACAGCTGCCTTCAGAAACTCCCTCCATTCAGGCTGCTGTGAAGATCATACCACCTTGTGCTCTCCAGTCACTGCTTCCAAATCCCATAAAGTTGTATAAACTTCTAAGTTCATCCTGGCATCCACAGGCTGGAAAGTCCCACAAATGCAGTTCATTCCCATGTTACGGTTACAATGGCTTTTCAGATGGATAGACTGGCGAAGCTGGAAACCTCCAACTCTAAGGGCAAACCCACCATCTTGGTTTGGGTGGTAAGAGAAGCTGGCTCACAGAGTTGAAAGGTGTGGGAATGACTTTCTTATGACAACTGAAGCAAGCACCATTGAAGGTGATGTTTCATTGTTTGCAGGCAGTCAAAGGAATTACAAAACATTGCTTTAATTCCAGCTGCAGAGGGTGGCTCAGCCCATCTGAACCCACCTAGACTATCAGCACCTTAATGTAAGGGCACCTCACTGGATCTGTAGGGTTTTCTCTGCAGTTGTCTGTTTTCAGCAGATCTGCACTGAGTAGAGCTGCCTCAGATTTAAGTATTCAGGATATTCTCCACATAACAAGCACTAGGAATCCTAGAAAATTAGACCTAAAAGAAGCCAACCCCTTAATTAGAAGGTTCAGTAATCTAATTACAAAGCATTTCGACTCTCCAGCTATTACAGTTTCCTAATAGGTACCTTTTGAGTTCTAGCCCCTTGTTCTGCTCAGATCATTCTTTAGAAAAGCACCACCCTGGAAGCTAAGGCATTTACTTTTCACAAAATCTTCACAGCATAGACATACTTTATATGTGGAGAGTCCGGAGACCACAAGGGCTCCTTGGTTCACACCTCTGGAAAGGTGGCCTGCTTTTCACAGGAAGGTGGAGGGCTGGAAAAGGGGGTGCTTCTGGCCTCCTGAGTTCACACGGACACAGGTACCACAGCAGTCTTGCACACAGGGAGCACGGTCTGCACTACGAATCCCAAACAACAATTATATCTGCAGATGTGAGGAAGGAAGAGCTCGCAAGAAAGCGTGTCTAGAGCTGTAACAGATTTCATTACATGCTCTGAGGACTCTTGCTGGTGGGAGATAGAGGCCAGGAAAAAGATGCAACTGAAGCAAGCTTCCTCTTTCCTGCCTGCTGTTCAGTAAGGATGGGTACGTTTCTGGCATCTCAGCAGCAATACAGTACAGAGGGCTGTACGTGCGAATGTTCCCAGTGGTGGCATGGACTCAGATAATCCAGCAAACAGGCAAGGGAAAACCTCCTCCAAGAAAGAAAACCAGAGCAGAAAGGTGACAGAGCTTGTGCTGGCTCAAAGCCAGACAGTCGAAACATGCCCTGGACTCTGTCAGCACTGCCATAATACCCGGGCACTGCCCAACCCCAAGGCTTGCAGGTGCTTAATGTCAAAGCAGGCAATAAGAAGTCATTTTCTGTGCCTGCCCTTGGAATACAGAGACAGTTTGCTACTGGCTGAGGTGCTGCCTAAAGCACCCCTCATTCTGGGTATGAGAACTGCAGCTCCCTGGCTCGCACAGGCATGACTCTGAATAGGAAGGCTTAACTGTGATGCAGCATCTTAGCCTCCTGAAACACACCAACCGTGTCACCCACGCTCAGAGCCCCAAGCCCCGCATCAGGCTAGGGGAAAAAGAGATGATTCTAGTCCATAAAGCTTTATTCCTCAACAAGATAGTTTTGTGCGTTAAAATTACTTTTTTAAATTACTAAAGAGGTAGATTTTGCTCATGATACATATAAAACCTGTTGACTCCATGGTACAGAAAATCGATACAGTTGTAACAGTATAAAAAGGGGAAAATCAGTCTTGCAGTAATTCAGCAAAAATTCTAAGAAGAAGATTGGGTAATCTGCTCTTTCAAAATTACTTCCCCAGAGAGTTTTTGCTTTTGTACTTCTTCCAGCCATCACCATTCTCGCCTGGGTCTCTCCAGGCTGCCCCTCAGCAACAGAATCTAAGCACCCACCTGATGGGTCACGGATGGCTTCTAGGGGTGCAGCACCCAATTCCAGATGGCCCACAGAGCCAACGGGCAAACTCATCAGGGCTGTAACTGGTGAAGCCGGTGGTACCTGTGCCTCTCTTGGCATCACATCTGGCTGTGGGTGCACAGTTACAACAGTCGCAGGCTGCTTTCCACCCTGTAAACCTAGTCCTTTTTTCCATCAGAGGTCTCTGGCAGCAGGGTTTACCCTTCAAACTGCAGAGCCTGGAAGTTTTACAGCTCTTCACTAAAACTGTTACAGGTATCTGCAAGCTGCAGGTGCAGCAACATTAAAAGGAGACTTTCTTTGTAACAAGAGTTTTACCTAGGAAAAAACCCTAGCTATAAGTGTTTCCTGCATCTCTGGAAGGAAGGTTATAAAACAAAAAATAAAATAAATTTTTTTAAAAATTCACATAGTCCTTGCATGGGTGAGGAATGCAATCTACCTTATCCACAGTCTTGAGATCACAGCCTGCCTTCAGCAACACTTCCACCAGCTCCACATTGCCAAGATCAGCTGCCAGATGTAGAGGGGTTTCCTGCCTCTGGAATTAATGACACCAAATAAATACGGTAAGTCAAACTCCCTCTTAGAAGCAGAGTGTTCACAGTCTGACTCTAAAGGAGATTCACAGCAAGAGGTGGCTTTGGCTAGAACACACTGAACAGAATTAAACCATTTAACTTCTGAGTGATCCAAATGCCAGTTTTGTTTCAGGCAAACAACACAACATCTGGGATCTCTGCAGGAAAACCAGCAGGAGTTTCATCTGGCTCACGAAAAAGTTGCTGTCATGCCCCTCTTACCTATTACAGTAATCTAACAAGCTCTATTTCCTCTTAACACAAGGTGTTTTGGATAGAGAAATTCATGTAACTGCCATACTACCCTCTTGATTAACATTTTCCCGTTGAAATTAATGAAAAACAACTGAGCATCCATAATTTTCAATAGTACATTTTGCCACTGTTCATAACAGGGTTTGTTAGCCAGGCCTGCCACAAAACAATGTAGCAGAGCCTACCTGCTCCCTAACGCATTCAGTGAACCTTAAACCACACACACACACACATACACAAACAAAACAAAACACCCCATACCCCCCAAAAAAAAGAGAGAAATAAAAGCAGCATTAAATAAAACCATACCATTAACAAGAAGTAGAGCTAAGGGGGCATCCAGTTTCAAGTCTAATCTTCAGGTCTGAAATCATGCTTGTGTAGTCTTTACATAGCTGTGTGTACCCAAATAAAATCTATTTTTTAATCTATCCTAAAGAATATTAGAATAAGAAATTCCAGACATCTACAGGTGTAATACAGCAGCATGTAAGATATGTTGTCATTTACAGAAACCCTGCATATCTGGACAGGTCCCTTAGCATGTTTCATGTGACACAGCATCGTTTTAAGTTGAAGGTTTTGTAGCTACACTTTCGGATGTTGCAAATCTACATTCCACAGAGAACTTTTTTGGCCTTTAGATCTTACCTTAAAAGTTGCAGAGTCTACACAAAGACCTTACATGCCAAGAAACACCAGCCTCGGGGTTCCACATTAGTCCCTCCTCAGCTTTTTTGGGAATACACAGGGACACATGACCTCATAAATTTCCCCCAACAACACATACTGCTTTCTTTTCTGCAGTAATTTACAGGTATGTATATATGTAGCTATTCCATGTACTGTCAGACAAGCTGGAGACAAAGTATGACCAAACTCTAACATACGTGTTTGCAGTTTACCAAATTCTCTGTTATGTGGCAGAAGAGCTTAACATCATACTTGGCTCCAGCCACAAATAACAGCCTCTGCCTCCCTCAGATGTTATAAATTAATCTTTAGCAATAAAATGATCAATGGGAAGGGGAAAACTACAGATTTCTCAAAGACTAGTCCTTGTTATAATTGTGAGGATTATCCCCACCTGCTACAGGAGACCAGGGTGTGTTTCCCCAGTAGGGAGCCATGATGTCCCACACAGGACTCCACAGACATGGCAGGACAGTGTCTCCACAGCTGAGATGTGGGTTGAGGAGGAGGGGGAAGAGATATTCTCTTGGAAGCACTGCAGCTGGCAGGCTTGTCTATACACAGTTGGTGTCTCAATGTCTGTCCCATCCATTATGGCCAGTGTGCCAGTATACAACACACATGAGCTCTGTACAGACTTCTGTCACAGGAATGATGAGCACTGGATGTCATCTGGATCTCTGGAGACCTTGTTGTTGACCAGGTTGCTATAGACCACCTCCATCATGATTAACTCCCTGAAATATTGAATACCTCCTCCTACAGTATTCTTGTGTGCCTTGTGTGCTCCTTGATCAGGAGATTGTCTTTTGAGGGCACTGTATGGCAGTTCAGTAGGCATGTGCCAGGCATTAAAAATCACTCTGTTCCATCAGGGGAGGCAAGGCTCCACTCCTTCAAATGGTGTACAAATTACCTGGGACTACATGCCTGTTCAGGCATGAAATCCCAAGTATTGGAGGCAATTACAGCCCCAGGCACGTGCCAACTCCTCACACACACCCTGCAACCCAAGGACTCCAGGCACATTCCTGTGTGGCATTCCCAATTAGTATGAACACTAATCAAAATCAGGCTCATGACACACACTGGTATGAACAATGTGATTACACAAGGATATTCAAGAAGCTGAGAGGCTGTCACAAGAAGGTTGGAGACACCTATCCTGAAGGAAAAGAAGGGCATCTATGCCATTCACTCCTCTCTCCACAAAGCATCTCTCCAAGGCAAAAGGAAGAAAGGTGTAATTGCTGATTTTCTCCATGGCATGGTTTTCAAATACCTGGCCCGCAGCAACATAGAGCCCAAAATACCAGGCCTGTGCTTTTGTCTTGGGCCTCCTAGGCAAAGTAAAGCAAAGTGATATACCATAAATCTTGAAAATGGTTGTTAACTACTACATAGTTTTTGTACTGCAAAAAAGGGATCGAGCACCATAGTAAATACATCAGCATGCATCACATGGCCTTCCACAGAGAAGGGTATCCAGAGCTGGAGGGGATTAGTGGTGGTGGAGGTGGTCTACACCAAACCGGACAAGGACCAACCAGTCCTCCAAAGGCCACTGACACCAAGCAGGTGCCCAACAATGCCGGCATCCCTGGGTGGGCTAGAATCACCAACTGTTCAGTTACCAGCTGAATGTACTAGCTAATTCCCCAAGAGTCCTGTGACCTCATCAGTCAGAGCGATGTGTGGTATAGAGGATGGTAAGCTCTCATCATCTGTTTGGTTGCACCCCCTCCCACCACCGCATACATCCCCACTGTATTACACTGCACCACAGGGGCTGCCACGAATAAATCTACCTTTATCCCAGCCAAGTGACTGTCTGCACTGGGTTTCCCTTGGAGATCAATACTGTTGAAATATTTCTCTTATTTATTACACATGAATTGTAACGCTCAAATGATAAATTAGCCCAAATATTTTCTGAGTGTGTAGCATTTTTCTATCCTTATCTTGCAAAACGAATAGTACCACAGCATGTACTGGTGACTAATACATATGCATGCAAGCAAAAAATAAGGAGGCAACTGCCTCTGCTCTCATACTCCTTTGTACTGCGAGCTCATAAGGAAAATAATTATTTCAAGCAAAATCTACATAATCTCTTCTGAATGAAGTTATTTTAATTCCTAGGTTTTTCTTACATGATTTAAGGAGTTTATATCATGATTGGCATCCAAGAGGCTTTTTACGACTGGTAGATGGTTATTAATGACTGCTAAATGGAGAGGGGAATTCTTCTGCTGTAGAAGGAAAATAAAAACTATTATACTTGGGTACATTATTAGAAGTTCATTCAAACAAGAAAGAGGTTCTTATTAAAATCTGCCCCTTTGCAACGGTGATGTGCTCTAGGAGAAGTTCAATACTGCAGAAAACACACCCTGAGGTGTGGAGTTATGCCAGACATGGCAGCCTGCTCCTGCAACACCTACTGCAGCAGCAGGTAAACAAATAGAGCTGAGGAACCTGGAAATGTTGAGTGCGCAGGGTGCATATCAGTGTATCACACTTAGGAACACAGCAAGGCACTTCTCTTGTGAGTTCATACCCAGAATGTCCTGCTACCCTTGGGCAACAATAGAGAGGCTAGGGTGATGTTTCTGTTCCCTCAGGAAGATGGGTTTGCCCTTAGTTGAATAGGCTGGAGACAGCTTAATTCTGTACTTGGGTAAACAGATGTCAAAATGTACTTTCTAGAAATAAACTCGTCACATATTACCACTGGAAATATTCTTCATACTAAACTGGCTTGCTGTCATATTTATAAAAATCAAATTACAGCTAGAAAGAAATTAAGGGGTTTTTAGTTGATGACTTATTCATGAAAATTACTGGGGCACATGTCCAACACCAGTCACAATCCAACCATTAGATTGGCAAGATCACTTTGCATGTTGAACATGTGACTCATCAGTTTCTTGTTAAATACAGCTGAAAAATAATTCCGTAACAGTGCCATACACTGGTGCCAGTTCATTAGCGTCTTTATAAACCAAAGCCATTTCTTCAGGACTACAGAAAAACAAAGCAAGCTCTGTCTCCAAATCCCAAGTTACAGTTTTATGAGTTGCTTCTGCTACAGAAAGCCAATGACAACAAGCAACACAACAACTGCCTGATCTTTAAAATGAATCTTTTCAAGCACATCATAAAACTGTTCTTCCTTGATAACGTTACACAACAGGTCAGTGATCATGCTGGACAAGTCATGAAGCCCAGATACTATTTTCATCATGTACAAGTGGAAAATAGTTCCCTATTCACAGAAAATCTCAGACATAACAAAACCTGCAATATCTAAACTGAGATAGGATTTAACTATTAGGAATGCCTCTTCCTATTAAAGCCTCAAAGAATGGTGACATGAAGATTCTGAAGGGATATGCTTTGAGTGCAGAGGGTGGAAGCACTGAAATGTTTTTTTACCTTTTATTTACCTTTATTCAAAACCAGCTACAAGCACTAACTCTTTGCTCATGACAAGATGAAACAGCATACAGAGATGTTTGTTTGCATTGCTGCTACTTAGTTCAAATGGGTTACTTTGTTCATCTTCTCACAGTGCTCAGTCCTTGGCTTAGCCTGGACACTTCTACACTGCACTGCATTACTCTGTCCAAGTAATGACTGATTTTGTATGACATATCGTTAACCAACATCCATGAGCCATGTAAGAACATGTATAGCAAAAAGGAAAAAAAAAACCCACCAAAACCCAAACTACTGAGTAGTCAGCCTCATTCAGCTGTCTGCATTCCCAAGGAAAACATGAAAAAGACTGAACACACTGCACAACTGCAGAAAAATCACACTGGTACACACTTACCTCAGGTTTAGGGACCAGGTCAATATTCTTACCAATAAGAAAAGTGACCAAGGATAGATGTCTATTCTGAATTGCAATCTGCAAAGCGTTGCTGTTGTTCTGAAAGAAATGGTATGGACAGCAAAAACTTACATTTTCGTTGCTAGAAAAACAGCACTAAAGATAGATATCAATACCAGATAATATTTCATTTGAATTTTTGTTGTTGTTATTATCCACACACCCCCATCTCTTGACCAACATATAAAATTAAGTTGATCTGTAGTTAGCATCATGTGTTTTTGTAAATATGGAAGGAGCGTCCCTTTTTTATTTTGTGTATCACAACAAATGTGCTAAAACCACTTGTATGTGATAGTCCTTTTCAATCTCTCTTAAGCGAGAAATCAGCATGGTCAGCTATGCTGCACCAGAGACAATGACAAAGACAACATGTCTCCTAGTCTGTTAGTTCAGTTTGACCTTTAACAAGCAAGTACAATCGCATTAACTTTTAAAAATAAATCCACAGAAAAATTTAATTTTGTGTTTCTGCCAAAACAAGCAAGGTCTTAGCATGTTGGAATCATAAACTTCTTGCAAGAAGAAAAGCCAGGGCCATTGAATGTGAGCTGGACTGGGGTCCAGGAAAACACATGGGTAACAGGTTTGTCATCAGTTCAGTCATATACGCTGCCAAAGAGGATTTTTCAATTAGCCTGGTTAGTTACATTTCATAGAATCACAGAATGCGTAAGGTTGGAAGGACATTCGGAGGCCATCTAGTCCAACCCCCTGCAGTAAGCAGGGACATCTTCACTAGATCAGGTCACTCAGAGCCCCATCAAGCCTGACCTTGAGTATCTCCGGGGACAAGGCCTCCATGACCTCTCTGGGCAACCTGTTCCAGTGATCTACCATCCTCATAGCGAAGAACTTTTTCCTAATATCCAACCTTAATCTCCCCTTTTCTAGTTTAAAACCATTTCCTAGTTATACGTTTAATTATTGGACATACAGTAAATAACAAAGCTCCATCTACCACCGTACTCTCTGAAATAGACCTCTGCTATTATTTCTTCCACATCAGTTTTATTCTGTTAGCACTCTCTACATTCACAATTCTATTTTTTTTTTTAACATTTCATAAAAATAAGCAGAGCAAATACACTATTAGTACACACAGAAAAGAAAACATAAGCTTCTTCCCACAGCCCAGGATGTCTCGGTACCTGTGTGCTGGAGGGGTACAGTGTACATACTTGAGTTAAAACATTGATGTCACTCCCCGCTTCCAGTAGGAGTTCAGCACATCTTTCATGACCTCCTTCAACGGACAAGTAAAATGGAGTTTCTCCGCTCTAGACCAACAGAGGGAAAATGTCTGTTCCAATTTAAGTCACATGACAAAACAGGTTAACTTGATCGGACATGTCCAGTTTGGAAAAGGGAGGTGGTCATAAGAGAACACAACCTGCGTGTTCCCATATTAGCACTTCAATGAAATGGTGGCTCACCAACATTTCAGTGACAGGTGACATTTATGTGGACAGGTGACATTTATGTGGACAGGTATGCAGTCAGGTTTATGATACAAATACCTTTTATAAATACTGCGTTCTTTTCAACAATGATCATTAGCAAAATCAGTTTACAACTTATTTTTCTTTGCTTAAACTCCTGCCCCCACTATTCTCGTAAACAACGTATTTGAGTGCTTTGCTCATGCTGGGGAAAGAGAGACCTGTTTATCAACAGACAATCACATCTCCAGCTGGACATGAAGGTCACACCATTAGCCATGGAAAGCCAGGGGCACAAGCTGTACACGTTTTGCATGCAGAAGCAAAATTTAGGCAAGACTTGGAAGCACGAGGGCTTCACATAGCAAACAAACTCATGCGCCTCAAAGCTTGCATAGCTGGAAATAACTGACAAACTGGATAAGAGAGAACAGGGATGCCTCAATGCGAGTCTCTGCTGTGGGTTAAGGAAGGGAAGGGCCTTGGTTGAGAGTGCTTGTCCAATCATTTTGCACCCTGGGCAAGCGGAACAGACTGTCAACCACATTGCAGGTTCCCACAATGGGCATGACAGCCCCCTGCAAAGTGAATTCTTTCCCAGTTCATTCCAGCTGTGCCACAGAGGAGGCAGAAGACACCAGAAATCTTTGCAAAGCAGGAACACAGAGCTGAGTAGTTAGTGTGCATTTTTCTCCTCCACCCCTACTTTAAGATGTAAAATTAAGCTCATGAGTTCATCTATTCAGGGATACAGCCTTCACAGGTAATATGCAATTTATGACTACGTTGGCTGAACTCACTAACACTAGCCCAGGAAAGAAAAAGCATGTGGGCAGTGTCTGCATCCAGTTCTGTGCAGTCAGTGAGATCAGACGAGCAAGGAACAAATCTGAAAACTTCTTTGCTGAGGTACCTGCCATGGCATGTGCTGGGTGTGCACGTGGAACTGGCTCAATGAACAGCCTAAAAAGCACGAGAGGTGGCAAAAGAAGTGGGGTCACATGGCCAGAAATGTTGGAGGACAGGCAGCAGGGTGGAGGTTAGGCCTGCCTCTGTTCCCTTCTGTCAGCAGTTATGCAAGGGCATTTGAGGTGGGAGGGGAGGCCATTCCGTGAGGATACAAAGGTACTAGAAAAGCAACGTTAACTAATGAAGTCTACTCAGTGCCACACTTATTCCTTTAAAATGTTGAGGGGTTGTTGATTTTTCAAATTTCTAACGTTACCTCTTTTGGTAATTTCTGTGTCCTTACCTGATTGGGGTCATTAATATCCTCCCACTGCTCAAGCAGAATTTCTACAACTTTGCTGTGACCGTTTTTTGCTGCCAGATGCAATGCTGTGTTTCCCTCCTTGAAATTTAAAATTAAAATGCCAAGTAAGATATATTTGAAACCCATGATAAAGTCAAAACATTAAGTGAAAAACAACATCCACTCAAACACAAAGCCTTTGGTCTTCCCATATCTCTTTTACACAAAAGGGGAAGGAGGCAGATCCACACAGCATGTTCCAAGACTCAGATTAATCCAAAACCTTTTCAGATGTATGCAAATATGACTTTGGTCTAGTTGGTTGTCTCACATTCTGAAAGATTTAGTGCGTTACCAAAAACAAATCAGGCTCTGAGAAGCACTGATTTAAAGACAAATGGTCAAACCCTAGGTAAACATATATAATCTTGTAGTGGTTTTGATGCCAACATTACAATCTTCAATCCGCTTCTTCATCAGTACAACTCCTGCCTACCTAATTAAGAAAAAAAAATTTAAAAGAGCAACCAAAATCAAAAAAAACAAAGAGCAAGCTAAATTTTTACCAGGAAGAGACACAGGTTTTAAGCTAAAAGACAATACTGGCACAAGAAAAAGTATAAAACTGGCTAGAACCAACTGCATCTAGAAATAAGGAGAAGAACCCTACCCCTCAGAGAAATGAAGGTCCAAAACAGCCTTTCAGTCAGATCACTGCAGATGTGGAGGGGCAGAAAAATCAATTACATTTTAGGAAAAAAGGTAGGTGTATTTGCTAATAGATGGTTACAGTGCATTATTTTCAGTGACCCATGAGATGAGTTGCTGCCCTGGCTTCTCACCTACTTACTTCTTCAGGATGACAACATTTGCACCCCATCATTGCTGCTCTACACATTCAGCCGGCTAGATATCTACAACAGTGTTACTTAACAGATGCTGATAAACTACTTAGCATGTCAGAGCTCCAGGTTGCACTGCAGCTTTTAACGTATGACTGGAATACAAAAAAAAACCCCACCAAAACATAACTTCCTGGCTGCTTGCTTAGATGGTTTTATAAAGGCAGTATCTGACCATTTTACAATTTTTAATATATTTATCCTTTCAATGTCTTGGATGTGAAGATGCATTGACAGGCTCGTGCCACAGGCTCATGCCTTCACTTACATGTGAAGTCAGGAGCTAAGGAAATTTAAGGGGGGACTTTAAAAGTTATTTAGACACCTTAAAATGCAGTGTCAAAAGCAAACTTAATCAGAATGAAGTATTTAGTGGTTTATTTCTGAAAAATACCCATGGGTGTTTATTTCCATCCTGAAGTGTTTAAACAACTTTGAAACAATCTGAATTTAATTTGTATTTAAACTACTTTGAAAAATCGGTCATGTGGGACTTAGCAGTGACGCACAGACACAGCCAAGCAGAGTGAAAAACTGGGAAACATGATCTCCCAGTGCAGAGGCTGGCACCTTATCATCACACTTTCCCACTTCTCCCAACAGACAGAATATGCTAGACTTGCTTTACATTAATTATTAATGCTTATGGAAAAGTCTCCTGGCAATAAGACCAGAAGTTTCACTATTGTCCCTTCATTAGTGAAAAATAATCATTCTTGTGTATTTGTCAGTCCAATGCACATCACTGCCAGGAGTATGATATCTGCACAACTTACTGCTATCACTTGTTCATGTGGTAACTACACTAAAACACAGTCATCTTTCACAAGCACATTTTTAGTTGTACTTTTATGGAAAAAAAACTTTTACCTTATCTTTTTCAGACGTAAACAACTTCAGAGTAATCAAATTGTTTATCATGTCAACGTGGCCTTTTTCAGATGCCAGAAGAAATGGCTTTCTACCTTTCTAGAAAAAAAAGTGGGAAGAAACAGAGTGTTTTTGCTTCCAGTTACTAGATATATGGCATGCATATGTTATGTATGTTCTGCATAAAGATTTATGTAACATATGATTAAGTAAATCAACATAAGAGGGTGTGTATAGATATAAAACACAAGAAATAAGAATTAAGAGGCAATATTTACTTAGTATAGAAAACCAGTGTCTACATCTTGCATAACCTGAAGAAAATATTGTAAAACCATAAATGGTAATAAGGTAGAAGACGTGCTGAAACATTTAATTCTTAATTCCTCTCAGTATGAAACTGTTTTTCAAAAGAGCTATTTCATTAAAAGTCTGAGGGCACTCAGAAAAGGGCAGTGAAGAAGCTACAAGATTTATTTCCATGGAATAAACATGTTTGATCTGAATTCTGCAAACACATACCAGAACAGTCACATCATAGAAGTTTCATCCAGGATGTTTGAATTTAGTGCTGTACATTGTGGGGGCTTTCTTGCAGGTGGTTTGACTAACAAAAGCTTTTCCAGCTGTTTACAACTTAACTGCAGAAAGTTATCTTGACATGAAACCGTATCTTGACTTACCAGTGAGGACATCTAACAAACTAGTAGCCTATGTTAAGTGTCTAAGGAAAAAAATGCAAGCAACTGATAATTATGAAGTAACTTCAACATAAAGAAGATTATTCTTCACCTTTCCTTTCCCAAGGCTTGAAACACAAAGCTTTGTTTTGTTGAATTACCTCTGTTTTGTCAGCCTTGTCACATGTAGAAAGAATTCTGCACTTTGCACCACTGGATCAATACAATTCTAGGCTCAGAAGAAGGGACAGAGGAGCTTTGTTCTTTTGGTGACAGATTCTACAAGACTTAATTTTTTCTCATGTAAAGTTAAAACATCTTATTCAGCTAAAAATAAGCCTGCAAAGCAAGATTCCAACGTCATGGGAGGAAGAAATTAAAACACAGCAAAGTTCATGAGGAGAAGGCCCTGGCACTGTTGAAGGGTTGGTGCACCTCTGCAGGGTGGCTGCACATAGCTCTACGTGTTTGTGAAATATGCCCACATTGGCCATAACTCGGAGGTTTTGGTGTGGGCAGGGGACTGCAGAGGTTAGCTGTGTGGGAGGGGGTCAGAGACTGCCCTGTGCAGATCACAGCCGTTTCCTGCTGGCTTATCAGCGGACAAAACTGACTCACTATGTGTCAGCACTCAACCCTCCAGAGGAGCACATGATTGATACAGAAATAAATATATTTAAGAAAGGTCACTAGTCACTACTTTGGGGGAGTATGTGAAAGGGGAGATAAGGGGGAGATGTGAGAGGAGGCAAGGGAGGAGACAATCCTACAGGGTGACTGCAGCCCAAGAGGAACCTTTGCTGAGAGGGAGAGAATAAGAAACAAAAGAGCAGGGGAAAAAAAAAAAAGAAAACTACTGGCTGACCCCAACCTCCTTTACACACACACCCCCCACCTTATCCACAGGACTGAGCACCATGTGCAGCAAAAGCAAGAGGAGCAGGGGAGGAGAGGTGGCTGGAGTTCAGCTGAGACAGACAAAGAGGGAGGAAAGGTGCTTGTCTGGCTGTTTTTCTCACTTGTTTCTCGATATCCAAATCAGTAATGAAAAGTTTATATAACTGGCAATAAATAACAATTAATTTAAATTTCCCAAGTCAAGATTTTTTTACACAGAACAGAAGCCTCATGATATCAAAGAAATAAACAGAAAACATACTGTACCCCATCAGGCTTGTTCAAGTCATTCAGATGAAGATCTTGGAGAAAATAATCAACTATTTTAACGCTGTTGTTCTGAGCTGCAAAGTGCAGTACATTCATTCCTTCCTGAAAAACCAAAAGCAACTTTGTAAGAACAGGGTGTGGGGTTTTTTTACAACATAAACAGGTTTAGAGTTGGCAATAATTTGCCATCATCAAACCTCATTCTCAGCCTTTTGATCAGCGCCAGCTTTGACTAATTTTCGCATTATATCCAGATTTCCAGTCCAAGCTGCGAGATGAATCACTGCCAGGCCATGCTTCAAATAAAACAACAGAGGCAGAAATTACCACCAAAATACCTCATGCCAAATTCTTTACATCTTTTTCATTAATTCAGCCTATGACTGAGTTCTGCTCTGCAGGTTCTTGGAAGATCAGTATTAATATCTGGGAGTGTGAATGGGATTCATCTCACTTAAGCTAAATGTCATGTATTAAGACCTAGTTAAATGTTCAGGCTGCCCCTCTTCTTGACAGAGTGTCTGGCATCTCCAGAGAAGGATTGATGCAAATTGTGGAGAGTGAGATGCTATCTGGAAATGTTTCTTTCTCTCCCGAAACCATGTAGTTAGCACTGGGTGACATTGCAGGTGTGACATGTAATTTCCATGAGTCATCATAATTTTGTAGTTAGCCATCTTTTTAAGGTTCTCTTTTCTTCTCAAATTCTCTAAAAAAGTTACACTTTTATAGGAGAAAAAACCTCACCAAAACAACCCTCTGTTAACTTCTTAGAGCCAAAAGGAATAAGGAATTTCCAGCCACTGTCTCCCATCTTGGCCACAGATCTCTCTAGCTATTCCACATCTCTTCCACATTTTCTGTGTGCTGTGTTCACGTGGAAGGTAATAAATCATGGTTCATTATGCTAAGTGCTGTGAAAACATAAGACATTCATACTCCAACATAAAAGCACCTGGTCTAAGAGGCGGAGTCAGAAGAACCTAGAAGAAGCAAGAGGGATCAAGGCACTTCCTTAACAGTTATAACCCTTCCCCAGTTCTTCTCTATAAATGATAAATAAATAGCTTAATTTTCATCTATAATAGAGAACAGGAACTTTTTAAAATGCATGTTGGCGTAACACTCTGGACAGCAGGATGCTTGCAGTGATGGTGACTTCAGTATTATACTCATGAGCTATTCACTGAGTGACAAAACAGTTCAGGCTGGCCTCTGGAGGACACACTTGTACAGTCTCTTGCTCAAAGCCTGTCCCACTGGATCAGGCTCCTCAGGACCTTCTCCTCTCAAGTTTTGAATAGGTTAAAGATTGAGGCTCCACAAACTTTCTGGAAAATCTCCTCCAGTGTTTGACCACTCTGGCAGTGTTTCTCCTTGTACCTAATTGGGACCTCCCAGGTAGCAATTTTTGTCCATTGCTTTTTGTCCTATTACTGTGCACCTCTCAGAAGAGCCTGTCTCTGTCTTCTTTATAGTCTCCCCTTATGCAGCTGCAGACAGCCATAAAGTCTCCCCCTTACAATTCTCCTTGCAATGCTGAGCAGACCTAGCTCTCTCAGCATCTCTTCATACACCACGTGCTCCAGTCCTAATCATCCTAGAGGCTCTGCAGTGGACTCAATCCAGCTTATTAATGTCTTTCCTGGACTGGGGAGACCCAAACTGGGCACGGCAAGCAGAAATTTCAGTGGAAAATAGTGGAGGTCAATAGAGAGCATACACAGGCTAAAAGAATATATTTGGACTTGGGCAAAATTTGTGACTCAAAAGTCTGCCCCAAAACCTTCTTAACTGTGATTAAGGAAAAAAAGTAACTAGACTTATACAGTAAGAAGACTAGCTTGGCAGATGAGAGGAGAGAGGTGAATGTATATGTCAACTTCCATAAGTTTTTGACACTCATGATATCCTTGTAGAAACTAATGAAGTACAGGTGTAAACGAACAGATACGTCAAGGTGTACCAGAAGTCAGCTGAACAGCCAGGGCCAAAGTGCTCTGATCAGCAGCACAAAGTTCAGCTGGAGACCAGTCACCAGCAGTGCACACTAGGCATTGATCCTGGGTCCAGTACTTTACATTTACATCAATTACCTGAATGATGGGGCAGCAGAGTGCACCCACAGCAAATTTATAGCTAGTGCTAAATTGGAGGAGTGGCTGATGGACCAGACTGGTGTGCTGCCATCCAGAAGGACCTTGATAAGCTGGACAAGTGGGCTGACAGGAACCTCATGAAATTCAAGAAGGGGAAATGCAAAGTACTGTACCTAGGAAGGCACAAGTCCAGGCCCCAGCACTGACTGGGGCCAACTGTCTGGAAAGCAGCCTGGCAGAGAAGGGCCTGGGGATTCTGGTAGACACTTTAGTTGAACATAAGCAAACGGTATCCTGCGCTGCATTAAGAAGTCCACTGCCACTTTGTCAAGGAAGGTGATCCTTCACCTCTACTCACTGTTGTGACACACCAGGAGTACTGTGTCCATTTCTGGGCTTCCCAGCATATGAGAGACACAGACATACAGCACAGAGTCCAGCAATGGGCAACAAAGATGATTAAACGGACATCTGATGTATGAGGAGCAGTTGAGAGACCTGGGACTGTAGCTGAGTGAGCCTTCTTGGCTGAGGTGGATCCTATCATTGTGTATAAATGCCTGATGGAAGGAAGTAAAAAAATGCAGCCAGGTGCTTCTCAGTGGTGTCCAGTCATGGGGAAAGAGGCAATGGGCACAAGCTGAAGTAGAGGAAGAGTCTTTTAAATGCGAGAACCTTTTTTACTCTATGGATGATCCAACACTGGAATCATTTACCCAGACATTATGGTGTCTGCATCCTTGGAGATAATCAAAACCCAACTGGACACAGCTCTAAACAACGTGTTTTTCATGACTGTGCTCTGAGCAGGAGGCTGGATTAGGTCATCTCCGGACATTCCCACCTCAGCCAGTCAGTGTGATTCTGCATGTGGGCTGTTTGATAGGGAGGAGTCTGGGAAGAGAAAAGGAGGCACGAGGGCAGCAAAAGAGGTGGTTTCAGGAAAAAAACCCAAAAACCCCACAAAAAAAAAACCCAACCAAAAACTCCAACACAAAACACATAAGTAAGGTATAAAAGCAATTGGAGAACAAAAATGGGAAGGATCTTGTAATGTCCATAACCTTGTGATTGTGGACTCCTGCTGAGAGTGGTGAAAGTGACCTGCAGTCCCCTGACATAGGAAAGGACTACCTTGGACTCTCCCGCTGGTCTCTCCATCAGGGCCCTGTCTGAAAAGGTTGTAATGGTAGGGTAGATAAGAAGTTATAAACTTTTACCATGATATTAAGTGCAATGGCAAAAGAATTGCAGCTTAGTAGTATAAGATCTCTTTGCAGTAATGCTATTGTGGATCAATGCTAATACTGACAATAAGCAATAGAATTGTAACTCAATCACTGCAACTTGGAGTGATATAATTGTGAATGGATACTACTAATATTAGACAATTAATGTATTATTGCTTTCTTAGAGATGTGCTACTTAATCAATAAACATCTTAACTATCTCCATGAGTTATGTCAAGTGTCCAATCTAAAGGTGGGAGATCCACATATCTGCTGCTGAGAAGGCTACTGTGTGTTTTTAATCAGCCTACTTTTTGTACTGGGAAATGTTAGAGAGTACTTAAGACCTTACACTTGTTAATACAAAAAGTATGTCAGAAACTGAAATGGAGTAAGACATAAAGTCATAGTATCTTCACTCTATTTGTTACCAATCGCCAAGATCAAGCTGACTGCCAGAGAGTACATGAATCACTGTCAAATACAATATGGAACGTCAGAATATTTAAGGTCTGTAAGCTAATTATGATGGAGTGTTTCCAATGGCCTTTCAACAAAGATGATTAGCAACATCTAAGAATTACAGACAGCTAATATTGAAAAGGTAATCCTTAATTAGAATGAGATTCTGAGTGCTCAGTAGACCCCCAAGATTGGTTAAGGGCCTATGTTTCCAACTTCGCTTCAAGGCACCCTATCAGGGTAATTAAATGACCTATAACTTTGTTGCCTCAACAGGTCTGGAAGAGAGACACCAAAAGTAATTTGCCATAAGGAATAATTCACAATAGTTACAAAATAAATGACATTAACAAAATACCCAGTGGTACTATGTAAAACATACAGGGATCCATTTCTTAACAGATGCTACAGAGAGTGCTACTACTTAAAACTGTCCACTTCTTAGCATCTATATTACAACTTACTAATTTTAGAGTATTTAATTCAGGCAAAGTCTTTCAGCTTGCCAGGCAGCAGTGCAAGATTTGCTTAGTAGCTGACAGGGTCCAGAAATACAGCCATGTTCCTTCAAAGCAGTGTGTGAGGTGTTCACTGACAGGACAGCTTGGGA
This sequence comes from Zapornia atra, assembly GCA_013400835.1. Lineage (NCBI taxonomy): Eukaryota > Metazoa > Chordata > Aves > Gruiformes > Rallidae > Zapornia > Zapornia atra. The sequence goes on from VZTU01030663.1 coordinate 33,800, forward strand.
AATCATTTCGGAGCAGCTCAAGCAGCACTAGTGACGACATGGCTACCTGCACTGCTAAGAACATGCCTAAGCCAGGAGCTGCTGGTAACTGGAACTGACAGGTCGCTCATCTTACTTTCATTACAACACAATGTGAAAACAAGGCAGCTTCTTCCCTCCACCATCTGTAATTTATCTTACTTACAACTCAAACACTGCTGCATATGGTGGATAAGGAGAAAGAAACGAATAGGGGAAGAAAGGGTAAATGGTTCCTCTATTTTCATTACTTAGCTCACTGGAAAACTCCTAGTTTCAATAGCCTGTTTATTAATATACTGTATATTTGGTTTTAATATTGGAATCAAAACTTGCACCGTTGAGCACCACCTGGCACAACAAAACTATCCACACACTCCTAATGCCTTGGTGGCTGCAGAGTAACTGACAATTTTGCATGAAGAGTTTTGCATTTACCCACATAAAAATGTTAATGAACAGAAGGAAGTTACATTATCAGCTTCTAGCAATCTCCAGAGCTATTTTTCACTCTTAGTGTATGCTTTCTTATAAAGCGGCCAATGATTGATACAGAACTACTGCAGGCAGCCTATGTGCACAGGTCGGCTTCAACCACCCCTGTGCTCACTCAAGCACTCAACACAGCCAAACCTCCGGGCAACGTCTTTTCCCTCTAACAACGTTTTTTCACACAAGTGTGAGCAGACTTAACACAAACTCAAGCATTTACAGCAAGCACTTAATTTTGTGGCACGGGGAGCACAAGGCAAATATCCGCTCTTAATTTCCCCTTAAGGTATTACTGTATTGTGTGAATCAAAACATGTAAACGGGCTTACCTGATCCGCAATATCAAGCCTAGCTTTGTGATGGAGAAGAAAATCCACCACCGATACGTGGCTTCTCGCGACAGCAAAATGGAACGCCGTGCGCTTCAGCTGGAATAAGCAAAGCTTTGGTTGTCAGGTCAGTACTACAGCTTTTTAGCTTGTGCAGATGATCAGGATTTCCGAATTCTCTGATACATTCGCATATTTCTCCTTCAAAAGCCACAGTTGGTCTCTATCTGCACTTTGGCACTTGGATATCATTTTGGTATTGATCTTAAAGACTTCTTGTAGAACCAGAACGATTTAGTTACTCAATGCAGCACCATGCCTTCGCTGAAATTCACTGAAATGTCAAAGTGGGATTAAGCAATCGTACACTGCTCTGAGGAGACGCATGCAGGACAGGAGGTGTCCATGTTTGCTACTTTATTGTACGGTTTGATTTGAAAAGCTGAAGACTGGATTGACACAATTAGATTTGCTTTTACAAAGTTTCTTGCTTTTCACTACATCTCTGCAGTGCATGATGAGATCCTTCCCTCCCTCAGTATTAGTCACCTTCCCAGACTGAGTCATTATCTATGTAAATGAAAGCTTCCACCCTGTGAACAGTGAGTAATTTTACAGAGGTGAATAGGCTCAGCGCTTATCAGAAACACCTGATTAATTTTTTCATTAAAGTAATTAATGGTGTGAATTTAAAAGGGATTGGTTAAATTGAACTAAACTTCAGTAGAGAGTTTTGCTTTCAGTTAAAGTGAACATAACTAGATTTAACATAATCACTGAGAGTTTCCATACGTAAGTGATTTAACCAATTCACTTTAAGTCAGTTTGGATTTGTTTTCTCTTATGCTTCTCTGCAGATCAGCTGACTTATCCATGTATAAATTTAAATTTACAGCTAAATGCTTTAAAGCATAAAAAGATGGAATTTGTGATGTGTATTTATGCCAGAAAAAAAGCCCCTTGCACAGAAATAGTTCTATCAACAAAACTCACCTTTTGGCAGCCTTGATTAGTTTTCTTGGGAATACAGGGGCAGAAATGATCAACATGAACAAAAGAACCTTTTTGCCATTATAAGCTATGACCCCACTAGGAGAATCAATCAATACACAACACCCAGATAGCTATGCTAGTTAATCTATTACAAGACTGATTTAAGAATGAGAGAGTAAAGATTCAAACTACTGGACTGGAAAAATATTTAGTTTAATTTCCTGAATTTGGGAAAGAATAAAGAAGCAAGAACTAATTTTAAAGTGACTTTTTAGGGTGGTATTTAATTGATGGGAGCACTCATTGTTCAAGAGAAGTCTGCTTAAAAAAAAACAGTGTCCCTCAGTTTTTCACGAACAAGCCAGGGAACACACCTGTACTGTCTTCTCAGTTACCCAGCAGGCACAAATGCACGTGGGTATGGGAAGCAAGTTTTCCAGAACCCATATTAAGTAACACTGGATGTTTGCAGGTAGATGATTTATACATTATGACTGAGGGCAAACTGTTCTCCACAACTCCCAGGTGAATATCATGACCGCTCCATTACTGTTGAACTACCCCTCATGTGAAACACAGCACTTTATTTTGTGACTGTGGAGTATACATCCTCAGACTTCAGGCCTAGAGTTGATGTCAGCATAAGAAATGCATTTGCATCTAGGGCAAATCTGACCTCTGATCTCAGCCTGGAGCCAGAGGACATGGTAGAATGCTCGTGTGGTTCCATACAAACCAAAGAGTAACACCTCACGCTTGAAATTTGTAATACTAGCAGGATGAATTCATTCTCAAAGTGACTGTGATATTAAGCTCTCCTGCCCTGAAAGATGGGAAACTTGAGAAATAAGTCACCCAAGAATACAGAGCAAGTATTACAGTACGGACCACAGCTCAGAGTCCTTAGTTCCCCATGTGATGCACAGACTAGCAGCCAGCTGCAAAGACCTGGGAGTTACACTGCACAAATCCTACTGTTCACAGTGGATGTATTTCTTATGGAGGCACTCCTGCAGCCTCACCACTTTGCTGTTGATGGGCATTCCCCACCATGCCACCCCAAGGAGTCACATTTCAGACCAGCGACATGCTCAGATGCTTCATACTCACAGAATCTACAGCATTTACATTAACATTCTTTTTAAACAGCTTTTCCATGGTTTCCAAGTTGTTCATTTTAGCAGCATATTGAAATTCTCTTTCATCTGGCAGTACTGTAGAAAAACATGATTAAGAAATGGTGTTACTAAAAAGACATAACCAATTTAAGAGACGATAATACTGCTCTTTCTGTTATTTGTCCTGATTTCATGTTATGAGAATCATTTCCTTATCATAGAAGGAGGGCAGTTTCCTCCTCTGGAGACATCTGGCTGATCTTTGTAGTTTCAACTTTTAAGTGCAAATGTAGGTATAGACTTTCCACAGCATGGAATATCATTATTTGCACTGCTTATAGGAACAAGAGTTCACTTACGACGCTCTTGCCATCCAAAGAGGTCCCAAAGTATTTTATAGGCATAGCAGTGAACAGTACAAACAGCAGCCTTCATATCCTATTATTGGAAAAGTTGCTGTTTTAAAACAGAACACACATAAGATTGTGTAGCAGTAACCAAATGGTATGATCCAACTGAAGAAAACCCCAACCCTACCCAACCCCCCCCCCTTCCCAAAACCCCAAACAAACCAGGAGTTTTATGGGATTAATGGGGGGGGAGGAAGTGTGTACTTCAACTCAAAATTTGGTGACAATGTAGAATTTACTATTAACCTGGGACCTTTCTTTAATGTCTCATCTCAAAAATGAACATCTTTTTTTGTCAACTAAAGCAGCTGCAGCACACATTTAGACACCTGATATTCCATAACTCTGGGAAAATAAAATTCAAATATCTGATAACTGGTTTAGCTAGCTTAGAGGTCAGTATTTTTCATGTTTCTACCTTAAGATTTCAACCAGCCCCCTACCAAAGCAGGATTACCTAGAGTAGGCTGCACAGGACAGCACTCAGATGAGTTTTTAGTATCTCCAGAGAAGGAGACTCCACAACCTCCCAAAGCAGCCTGTGCCAGTGCTCTGTCACCCTCGCAGTGAAGATGTTTTTCCTCATATTCAGATGGAAATTCCTGTGTTCCAGTTTGTGCCAACTGCCCCTTATCCTGTCACTGGGCACCCTTGAGAAAAGTCTGGCCCCATTTGTCTTGACATCCAGCTTTCAGATTTATACATGTTGATAAGATGTCCTCTCAGTCGTCTCCAGACTAAACAGGCCCAGCTCTCTCAGCCTTTCCTCATAAAAGAGATGCTCCAGTCCCCACATCATCTCTATAGCCCTTCATTGGACTGTCAACAGTAGTTCCCTGTCTTGCTTGAACTAGGGAGTCCAGAACTGACCACAGCACTCTAGTATGACCTCATCAGGGCAGGGTAGAGGGGGACGAGAACATCCCTTGACCTCCTAGCCATGTTCTTAACACATCCCAGGACACTGTTGGCCTTCTTGGCCATAAAGGCACACTGCTGGCTCATGGAGAGCTTCCTGTCCACCAGCACCACCAGGTCCTTCTGTCCAGAGCTGCTTCCCAGCAGGTCAACCCCCTCATCTGTACCGGTGCCTGAGATCATTCCTCCCCAAGGGCAGGACACTGCACTTGCCCTTGTAGAATTTCATTTGATTCCTCTTCACCCGTTTCTCTAGTCTGTCAAGATTTCACTGAACGGTAGCGCTGCCTTCTGGTGTGATACAGTTAATTGCTTTGAAGAAATTAGCGTAGCAGTTAAATCAGCTGCAAAGATGTAAGTAGATATTTTTCATTTCCCAGCGTATCAAACTAAAAAAGTTATTAATCACGTCGGTATCTTCTGTCTAGAGTGTTTTGGCCTGAAAGCCACTTGTCCTCTTTGGACACCACTCTCTTGAACTAGAAACTGCACAAATTATCTGTTCCTTAGAGGCCTCTCATGCAATTTCATCCTACTGCATCACATCTGAACTCATTAACACCTAATGAGAATACAGCTTGAGGCAGTATAACTGCAGAGCATCTAAAGAAAATCAGTATGGCATTCGCTTAATTGCATTTTACGTGTTACCCATGATTGTAATTTCAGTGGGAATAATCACAGTTGTACTGTACAAAGCAAACTAGAAATTAAACTGGACACTTGCAAAGCTGCTTCCAGTTTTCCTATGACATCAAACACCAGAAGCATGCTCCCAAGATTCTCAGGAAATCACAGAATATTACTTGCTTGTTGTACAACACAGGGGCACAGCCAAGAATAGCAATTAAAAAAGCAGTTGCAAAGAAAACTGTACCCCTGGCATCTGTGATAGCGAGTGTGGTCGACAGCAAAATCAGTACTGTGAACAGGGATACTGACACAATAAAAGCTGCACTCATAGTTGTCACAGCCTGCACCCTAAAGGCGTACCCAGCAGAGCGTTCTGCTACCCTGATTTCGAACACAGGTAAACCAGTGGTGGCAGGATGTCCTGCTCAATGCAAATTTGTGGCAAACATGAAAGCAAAACATAGGCCACCCATTCCTGTTGGCTGCTGATGACCACTCATACACCTATCTTGCCTGAGGATGCAAAGATAAATGCTGTGGCATCTCAGAAGATTCAGGAACAATCCCCAGTTTACCTAGGCTGCCTTCAAGACACAAGAGAAAAAGATGTTTCTTTACTGTACTTGCATCAAGGACAGGTCTGTTGTAGTTCTGACAAAGAATTAATGACTAAGCATTTCTCTCCTGTCCAGAAGTCATGAACTAGCTGGATGCTGTTGAAAAGATGACCTTTTGATCTGTGTGTGATGGTTCTTAATAATCTCTCTCTCTCTTAATACATCTAAATTCAGGAGTTAAGAATAGTGGCAATCGAGACACACCATGGCCCTGACTTACTGCATAACCTTTTGCTGCTTTTGCAAAATGATTTTTTCATGCATGAAATTACAAGAGTATAGACCTGTCAGACTCCAGATTTATGGAAGCTTTCTATCCAAGCTCAGGTCTCCAGGATTTGGCACTCCTTACACTATTAGAAATAGCTCAATTTTCAAGCAGCAGCAATTGATTACCTATTCATGTCTGTCAGTCTTTTTTGGGACCTATTTTCTTTGGTTTCATACAAAAGACCAGACTTATCGCCCTCTAGGCTATATCATAACTATAATTGTATTTATAAAATATCTATATTCAATTTTTTTTCTAAGGTAACTTAAAGTACTAAATTTATCAGTTGATTTTATTTGTAGAGAGCCTTTACTGTGGTGTGTTGAACATCCCAGCATTTCTAATCTCTTGGAAGGGCAAGGAAGTAAAAGTATGCAGAAAAGCAAATCACTTTGCTGACCTAAAACCAAGAATGTTTTTCTCAACAGAATCCCAAGTCCTGAGGTACCTTCAACTCTTCTTTCCTCATATTTACATCTAATTTCAGTGGCCTCTGTTTGTTTTTCAGTGATAGGACAAATAAGGATGCCTTCCAAAGAAGTAAAAAAGTGCACTAGAACTTTCAGTACTCGTATACAAAGGGTATCTTTCCACCTCCTTTCCCCACATTCTTAAATTTCCTGTTGTGATACCCACAAGATTAAGTTAGTCATTGTCTCGAAACACCACGTGGAAAAAAACCAGGAATTTGAGTTGGCTGAAACGTTTCAAGGAGTTAAAGTACCTCAAAACCAATAACAAATTCAGATTCAAATGACAACAAAAATTATTTTTACTGCATTGTTTCTAAAAATTAAATCATATGTTTGGTAACATTTTCAATGTTCTATGGCTTCTTGTTTGTTACTGGAAATAAAATCATAGGATCATCCTAGCATGTATAAGGTTGGAAGGGACCTTTAGAGGTCATCTAGTCCAACGTCCCTGCAGTAAACAGGGACACGGGCAAAGTAGGTATTTTGTTAAGTCATGAGAATCTTCTAAAAGAATTGTTTCCCCCAAATATATGGGGGAAAATTACCTAGGCAGTCCAAATCAGTGATACTTTATTAGCGTATTTTCTTTATCTGCCTTTGTTGCAAGACTGGAAGCAGGAAGCATGGCCTGGAAGAACAGCTCCTGGCTGTCACGCTGTGATCACAGGACAGACCTGTGGCAGGCTTTAACAATTACCACTCAGTTTCCACAAATAACCCATTTTCACAAATTGCAGCCCATGCTGGAACAGGCTGTTCTTTCACAAGCCATTCTGCAGGATGAAAGCTGGAGACCCCATCAATGGGAGATGCATCACTGAGCGCAAGAAGGCCAGAAGGTCTTCTTATTTCTATGTGCTCCCCAAAAAGGGGGCCTGGAAACTTGGCCGGTGCTCAGCCCCCAGGATGTGACTAATGCCAGTGAACCCCCTTGGACAGATTCAGGGGTGAAGTTAAAGCAGGGCAGTTTGCAGGACCAGCCCCTTGTAAGACAGACATGCCAAACCCCAGCTCGCAGTCCCACATCCACACATCCTTGCTGATGTATTTTACTGTGCATGAAGCAGCTTGTTTAACCTCTTTTTCCTTCCCCACCCCTCAGTTTGTTCTTTAGTTGAAGCAAATATGGGGCTTGGGTGGGCCCCACTGCCACAACAGCCTTGAGTTGGCTTGGTGCTCTGCCTTCTGACAAGATCTGGGGCTGTCCTCCCCCAACACCCACTCCTCCCCCTCCCCCCTGCCGCCTGAGGGGCCAGCGCTGCCTGCTGTCACCTTTCCTCCCACCCCATGTACTCACGGCCATCATGGCTGGATGCCATGGCTCCCTGCTTGGCATCCTCCCCAGCACCGAGCAGGCGGCTCAGACCCTTCATTGCTGCCCTCGGCTCCTCTTCCTCCTCACCTGAAGGAAGGGGCCCCAGGCACTGAGGGAGGTGCCCTGGGCTAGCCCCAACAAACCGGTTCCAGGGGCTGAGAGCTGAGTGGAGCACACCCAGCCAGGCCCAACACACCTCTACAAGCACACCTGCAGCAGCACCCTGGCACCTGGCCACATCATCCGCAGAGGGAGAGGTGCACAGCAGCTTTCCGAGTTTGTTTTAAATGAAACCAGGAACTAACCACACAGAAATTCTTGATACTGGCGAGGCACTGAACACGGTCATTCTTGCACAATTCCCCCTAGGCCTTCTCTAGTGGTTATTCTTACGTCAAACAGCAGTTCTCATCTACAGGTACACACGAGACAAAATGTAACCCTGTTTGGCCCCGAGACACATTTTGGGAAATTCCTCCTGGATGTTATTCCCACTGCTGCCAAAGAGTGCTCACTGGACTGGTGTGGTGGTTTGACCCTGGCTGGTGGCCAAATGCCCACCAAAGCAGCTCTCTCACTCCCCTTTTCAGCCGAAAAGGGGAGAAAATATATATCGGGAGGCTTAGGACTTGAGATAAGGACAGAGAGGGGTCACTCTGCAGTTAGTTTCATGGACAAAACAGACTCAGCACAGAATAAAGGAAAGAAAACTAACTTACTACACTACGACTACACACACAGTGAACCAGAGTTGGGTAAGAAGTGTGGCCAGGGGCTAAAGCACCTTGTCCCCACCCCTCCCTTCTTAGCAGACTTAACTTCACGATTTTACTCCCTTCTTCCCCCCCACAACATGATGCGGGGAGGGGAAGGGAATGGGGTTTTTAAGTCCATTCCTCACAAGTTGTTGTCCTTCTTAGCTGTGGGGGGTGGTGGTGGTTGGGGGTGCAGAATGGTATTCCATACACATGCCCTTCCCCTGCTGCACTGTGGGGTCCCACCCATGGGAGACAGTCCTCCACGAACTTCTCCAGCATGAGTCCCTCTTATCAGGGAGTCATCTCCTCACCACTTGCCTCAGCACGGCTCCCTTCCATGGGGTGCTGACCTTTGAGCCCAGACACCTCTGGCCTGGTCCCCCCCAAAGTCACAAAGACCCCAGCAAACCTGCTGTGGCGTGGGTCAGTCTCTTCACAGGCTGTAGATGGTCTCTGCTCCCCGTCCTTAACCATGGGCTGCGAGGGGACACCCGCTCCACCACGGTCTTTCTCCATGGGCGGCAGGGGAATTTCTGTCTCTGGCATCCAAAGGGCCTCATTCTTACCCACCCCCCACTCCTTCTTCCCTGGCCTTGGTGCCTGCACAGCTCCTTACCTTTTCTCACTCCCTTCTCTGGGGGCAAAATGCAGCCGCTTGGGGTTTTTTTCTCCTAAATGTGATTCCCAGAGAGGCTGTGACCATCGGTGATGGGCTCCACCCTGGTCAGTAGCAACTCTGGCCTTAAATGGGCCGATGTTTACTCTCTGGGGCCTGCGGGGAGCTTCTAGCTGCCTCTTGCAGAAGCCATCTTGGCAGCACAGCTACACAAAACTGTGACAACTGGAAAGGGCAACTGCCTCTGAAAGTTTCACAGAGTCTGAGAGGGTGAAGTGCTTCTTCTGTAAATTTGGTCAGAAATACACATGTGCAGCAGCAGTACTGATCCAAGCAGACTCTTCAGACAGACAGCACTTCCTTTTGCCTTTGTCCGAAGTCCACACATCCCCAAAAGCCCAGTTTTTGTGAACAGATGTACTGAGATCTAATCTACCTATTTCTCAAGGTATCTTGAAATCCAGTATTCCTTTGGTCTAAAGCCAGCACCAATATTTCGCACAACGATTTTTGAGATATGGCATAAAAATTGCTTAAAGTGATGTTTAAGAACAATCTTTGATACTGCTAACATCTAAAAATAAATATTCAAAAAGTACCCCCAAGAATGCGAGACTATCTGTATGCAGCCGTATACAATGGAGGACACATTTGAGTTCCTTCACCATAATTCTTTGTAATTATATTACAGTGTCACCTTAACTTCCAAGATTAACACCATAGAAGTCCTGGTAAAATTAGTCTGAAAGACTTAAGAGAGTTTGTAAATTGAGTAAATTTGGATACAAAACTTATTTGCTCAAATTCTGGTTATCACACAGGAAGAAATTTCAGTTCTTTCCTCATTTAAACATTTTTGATACAGTCAGGCAATGATGTGTAAGAATCTCTACACATGATACACCTTGGTCTGCTAAGACAGTTTCATTGACAATTTCGTGTACATGAATGTAACTCATCTGACAAAAAAAACAAACCCAACCCCAAAAAACCTGTGAAAATCATAGAATCATGAAATCATAGAATGGCATGGGTTGGAAGGGACTCGAAGGATCATAGAGCTCCAACCCCCCTGCCATAGGCAGGGCCACCAACCTCCAGGCCTAGATCTACACAAGGTTGCCCAGGG